>OX578134.1:46043639-46643639 GCA_951213105.1 Amaurobius ferox | reverse complement strand
ACAAATATCTCCAAATTGATAAAAATGACGCTAAATCAATAATAATGAAGACTAATTGATGAAAATCCAATATCTGGAAAAGAATAAGAATCTACTTTAAGAGAAGATACGTACTTGAGGTAATAATTTTCTGTTTGGACGTCATTAGTCGTTTATGTAGCATAAGAATAACCTATTTTGCCAACCATAATGCTTAATGAAATTTTATCGACGGATTTGGTGGAATATCGCCAACTTGGCGAGTTTTTTTAAATGTCGCCAAATTGATAAAAATGTCGCTAAATTGATTAGAATGACTCTAAATTAATGAAAATGACAACTAATTGATTAATATTCAATATTTTGGAAATAATATAAGACTACTATAAGACTCCGTCTGTAACACTTGTCAAAATTCAGACGACGAATTGTGACGGCATATCGCTAACTTGACGACTTTTCAAATGGTGCCAAATTAAAGAAATTTTCCAAATTGATAAAAATGTTATCAAATTGATAAAATTTTCTCCAAATTTATAAAAATGACGCCAAATTGGATGAAATGTTTTGTAAATTTTTAATTCCGTTATTTGATGGGAATACCTTTTATTGTATAAGAATTGCTCTCCTAAATATCGCCAACTTGGCGATATTTGGCCCTACATTTACGAAAATATCGTCAAAAGTGCAAAACTGACGCCGAGTAAACGAAAACGACGTCTAATAATGAATTTATTATTAACATATTTAAATATATGGACTATATTGTTAATTGAGGATGCTATCAATATTGATAATTGTTAATTTAGAAGTTGTGTAAAATATAAGTTAATTGGGTACAAAATAATTTTAGATGTTATCATCCGGATGTACAGTTTACAGCGCCAAATGTACAAATGAATGCATAAAAATAAAATAAATATATATAAAAATAAAACAACATTTTTTCAAAATGCTTTAAACAGGGATAGGATATGTAATTTTTTGAGTAAAAGAGAATGGCACCTTTTATAGATCTCAAGATATTTCAAGTTATTTTTTTAACTAGAATTAAATATAAATATATTAGTTATGTTTCCAGTAGTTCATAATAGTTTATAATGCATCTGAAAAATTAAAACAAATGTATGGTAAGGAAAGTTTGTGTTTTTAAGATAAAAAAATATCGAATAGTTAAATAGAATTTTTCTTAAATTATACTCTTGTTCAAAATTTAATAAGTTTCAGAGTCCACTTCGACGATAAGAGCTTGCAATTTCGTCCCAGTAGCTCTATGGTATAGCGCTGGCTGGCCAGGATATCCAGGTTTCGGTTCCCGGTTGACGCAGCAAGGTGCTTTACAATGGCGAAAAATTAAATCAACTCTGTAGGTTCGTGCAACTATGGCGGAGGTCGGAAGGACTACTAGTACGGATTCAATAGACTCTGGAAGTTTGAGTGCTGATTTCAAATTGAGAGGATAGTGACTACTCAGGTTACTAAATTGTGTAAAATTTGTAGTAACAGGAGGATAATCTGGAGTAAAAATAGCAAGGTGTAGTCAGCCAGATTGTCAGTTGCCGGCCAATCTGACCTAAGAGGGTGTAGAATGCAGATTCCAATTCAACGATAACAGCTTGCAATTTCTTCTTAATAGCTCAACGGTAGAACTCGATTGGCCAGTTTGGAGATTGTTCCCGGTTGGGACAACAAGATTTTTTTACATAGCTAATTTTAATATAAAACCTTCTGCATCCCTCTTAATTCCAATACATCCATATCGGCTATAGTTTTCTGCAGCTGCTACACTGACAATTTTGCGAGATTTAAAAAATCACCATGTGTGAATAGAATGAAATCAAATTTCGATGTGTAAACATATAAAAAGCGAGTAAATTGCGTAAGGAAAAAGAACAATCAGCTCTTAGCAGTAGACGAAATACAATTAAAAATTAGCTGGAGTGTTGATCAACTCAATTTTCTCATTCCAGTATCCATTTTTAGTAACTTTTTTCAAATTTTCAAGGACAATTTTGAAAAATCAGTATTGTGGGTAAAAATGATTACAATTATAGTGTGTTACCTTTCACTATGACTTGACAAAATCTTTCGATTGATTTCATACTTGACAATGCATCCCCGGGCTGTGGGGACTAACTGCAGATTGAGTCAAATGATATGACGGACAAAATACTGTATTACGACTATTTTTCACAACAATGATTGAAACTATTTAGTCTCGTGATCATTGAGCCATAATTAAATCCTGTTATGTCTGATTATGTCAAACTTGTTCCTATGCTGCCATGTCAAAAAAGATACAATTTCAATGTTTTGATCGAGTTTAAAAAAATTATATCTAGTTCTAGATTTATCGATAGCAAAGCCAGATGTAAAGTTTCATGAAAATGCCGTATTATTTGTGGCCTCTATCGCTGACACTGGAAATCGATCACACACATACAGACAAACGGACAACACTCAGAAAATAGTCAATACGGGTTCACGAGGTCTTAAAATTCATAAATTTTGGTGAAAACAATACCTTTTCAATACTGTATAAAACAGTATGAAAGTAAAATTACTAATCGGTTTAGCATTTTGAATAATTTTTCATTGAAATGAAAATTGTCACTATTGATTTCGCCTCTAAAAGAACTTGCCGCATAATAACTGCATGATATACTAATGCATGGTACCCAAACAACTCATAAAATATACTCATATGAATTCTTATCTTTTGCATTTACTTTTATACATCGTATTATACATTACTAACATCAAAACTCGTATCTGAATTTTCATTCACCCTGTAATTTACCTGCGTTTGCTTGCGTGTCACTCTCCTTTTGTATATCTTCAAGTTACCGTAAAGTTTACTATTATGGAGACTTTTGTTTACTGATGAACACTATTTAGGGAATTACAAAACTTATGTTTTGCACGAAATATGTAATTATATCCGATATTTTCAACGTGTAATTGTATTTGTTAGATAATTTTTTACAAGCTTATGAAGTAGGTATCGGCTAAATCTAGGAAATTTTAATTTCTTCAAAGTTTAATTAGTGATTATGTATTGGTACGTGCATGTATTAAAAACAATGGCCAGATCTAATTCTGGCACATATCAGGTTGGAATTCAGCCTTAAAAATCTATATTTAAAATGCAGTGTTTGATACATGGATAATTTCCGGTTAGATCTTAGTAAAGTGTTTTGGGTTTAGTTTGAAAAAAAATATTAAAATCAACATTTTAAGAGAGTTGGATACTTTTAAATTTCTTATTGGAAATTTAATTACTTAGATTATTCATATAATCAAATTTCTAGTGGCTGAATTAAATCTGTGAACATGAGATTTATGTTTTTTGTAAACAGACTAACAAAATCTCAGTAAATTACAATATATAGATATATACTCACGTTTGAAGGCGAAATTGAAGTACAACAATAAATTTATCAAGCAGACCTTAATTTTGCAGCACATGGTATGCACACTTCTTTTTTAACAGATCGATTAAGCTTTTTCATTTAGTTTTGAAAAATTGTTTCGTACAAACGTACGAATTTTTGAAAATCTGTAAATGATATCTCCAAAATCGTAAATATATATCCTCAGTCAACCCACCCAACCTTGTTTGGAATGCATTGCTTAATCCATATTTTTTATCATTTAAGCTCTATATATAGCCTATCCTGGGAGACATGCGTTTCAATGGAATGTTTTGAGCCGAAAATTAGGAACACAGGATGTTGTTGTTGAAACCCAGACCGTCCGACCTACCAGAAAGGTGTAAGGTAACTGTTTGGACGGTCGGAAAGTGCCACCTAATTTAGACCGGAACCCAGTGGGGGAGGCATCCACAAGGACCGTACCCTCCTTCCCCTACCACCAACCTCTCGGAAGGACTTAGGGACCCACATGTTTAACGTAATTGTACTCCGCGTGAACACGGCGGCAGTTTTGGCAGTGGCTGGAATCGAACCCGGGCCTACCGAGTGCAACTCCAGCGCGCTAACCACAGGGCTACCGCGCCCCTGGAATACAGGATGTGTAAATATTAACTGAATCCATCTAACACGATTTAGAGCTGAATTAATATCAGTCATAATCTAGGGCTTAGATGCTTCGTGTATAATACCGCTTATGGGAAGTCAACTTATTTTAACTAATATCACTTAATACTTCTAAATTGTGCGTAACTTTTTCAAAACATCTATTTGAATATAATTCGTTATTTCGATAACTGTCCATTTTAACATTCTAAGTTTAATTTGCTTTTCAATTATAAATTATGTAGTAAAGAATTTTCAATTGTTGAGATCAAATAAAGCAATATATATATATATATATATATATATATATATATATATATATATATATATATATATATATATATATATATATATATATATATATATATATATATATATATATATATATATATATATATATAACATATATATATATATATATATATATATATATATATATACATATATATATATATATATATATATACATACATATATATACATATATATATATACATATATATATATATATATATATATACATACATATATATACATATATATATATACATATATATATATATATAATAATAGAAGTTTGAAAATCCAATGAACGAAAAGTAAGAAGATGTAACACGATAAACCTAACTTTTTAAAACACCCACAGAATAAAATATAATGCAGCAAATCATCAATCAAATGGATGAAAAATACAAAACACAAGCTATCAAGTTACTGAAAATCAACCAAATTAAAAGGTATGGAAACAAAAAAAGAAAAACTTAAACTAAATTCAACTATCTAACTGGCTTACAAAACAAAAGTAAAAATCAACTAATCCTCAAGCAAATGGAAAAAAAAAATAAAATAAATATCGAATCAACAAGTCAATGAAAAATATATAATACAAAGGTATGGAATCGAAATAAGTATAACAATCGAAATCAAGCACAAACGCCATACACGTGGACGAGGCTCTAAGCCTAAATCATGAATTGTTAACCTCTACAAAAATCTAATCATGTCCAAGTTTTTTGTAGAAGCAAACACAAAAATGTATGTTTCTGAAGAAATAGATAGATTAAATCTATAAACTATTTCTACTTGGACAATATATATATATATACATATATATATATATACAAGAGCCAGATGAAGGGGGGCCAAGCTTGACATTTCTGTCGAAATAGGTAAATAGGTTTAAGACCCATAAGATCACAAATTAGCGATGACATCATGAGATGGGAACGTCACGATGTATACTTGGGCGTAACCTATGCTTCCGGGTAAGACTCAAATAAGCTATATCGGAAAAAGGGGGTGCAATCAGAACCGGTCCTTGGCTATCTTAAAAAGCAAGTCCAATCAAACAAAAGGAAGACTTGTGTCCCCGAAGTAGGATAAAAATGAAATTAAGATTACCTAACGAAAGAAATATACTAGTTTAAAAGTAATGAGCATGCAAAGTAAAAATTAAATTAAAATAAGTATGCAAAGATCCAGTCTTCAAGGTCACAGAGGGGTTTTGGAAGATATGGAAAGACAGAAACATTTCAGATATTTATAAAGATTCTTGGTACACTATATGCTGTAAAAGTTAGTATATTTTTCCATTATCCAAGGAGTTTTCATTACGTTTATCTGTGACAGCCCCTTTGATAATTACAAAATCAAATTTTAAAAAGCTTTCTATGAATTAAATGATGTGGAAAAAGGAGCGAAAAATATCAAGATTCACAGCAATCCCAGAAAGATAGTACATCGTATTGATTGTATCACGCTTGCATCAGAAAGTGGGAAACAATGTACATTTACTCTACCGTAACGAATTTGCCGCAATTTACGCTTCAGAGAATTAGGTATTATCTAAGTCAGAATAACGTAATGCAATTATCGTAGTTGTTTCTTCCTTGTACCTTCATGATTTCTCGATTGTTTGATATTAGTGTTCCAAAGGCTGATGAGCCGGATATTGATGATATTATATTGCGAATTATTGGTAGTGCTTAGCTTAGAAAATAAGCAATTGTAATCCTTATTTTTGTTAATAAAAATAAAAATGCACGAAATTTTAAGTTCGGAAAGAAGGGATAAATCAAATGTAAATGTATTAATTAAAACACGTTTTTAACGATCATAAAGCGAAACTCTAATTGTTGAACTTCTAACAAACAGACAAAAGTAAATACTTTCTTAAGTTACATTTTCTTAAATTTAATTGTCAGAGATAAGTCAAGTAATTTGAAATCTGACCGAAATGTTAATTTCCAATATATCAAATTTCATAAGCGAAAGGAAAAGATTTACTCTCTTGGGATCTTTGATTTGCTAGCTAGTACTTTCTAACTTGTAAGCATGGGTTAAGAAAACATGTTAAATTATGTCCATGATGTCACATATGTTGCATCATCTTTACAGCTAATATCCAGCGTGAACCTCTCTACATTAAGAAAAAAGTAGCTAATGCCACCGCAGTAACTGTTCGACACAGTTTGCGTCCCTTCAGTTTCTTTATCTTGTTCCGCAATTACTATAGCATACAAACATATGAAATTTGGTACATTCGTAGAGGGATGCTTGGGGGATATGAAGATAAAAACGTTTTTAGATTCAAACTGCAATTTCTGAGAAATTTAATTTCGATTTAGAAGGAAGAGTTGTTGAGGTGCGAGTTCGTATCCGGGACAGATTAGCAATAGCAAGCCGACAGAATATTTGCAAGCATATACCTACATAGTTTTATTTTTGCAAGACGGAAAACATTTTTTAAATATCTATTCATTTTAAGAATTATATTTTATCCTATTCTGAAGTTAAAAATATTTTTCATTATGGGCAAATATTTAATTGGTTGATCCTTTGCGCCGGTAGAGGTAAAATCGCTCTTGAAGCGAGCTTTGGAGTTAATGAGAGTAAGTGGAAAATGAACGAGCACCTAAAGGCCAGAATGTACTTACCTAATAGGTCGCACTGAGGATATCGTTAAGCCAGATCACCTAGCATTAATACTTTTTGTATTTTTCGTTATTCTTTTGTTGTAGGACGCGCAAATGGAAAGGAACGAAACTTCAATTTTTATTTTGCTACACTAGGGGGACACCGCCTTCTGCTAACTACTATCGTCAATCACTATAACTCATTTCATAACTCAGAGGAGCTTACGTGGGTATATATATATATATATATATATTGTCCCCACAAAAATTAACTTGAATTCAGTGTCAATTCATGGCGTCAGCCAGTCTGTGTGTATTGTTTGAAGAAATTTTGATTTTATTGCTTAAACTTCCACTTGACATTTATTATCCTTGGTACTCTATACTATCCCAATATCAAAAATATGTCCAGCATCGCGTAAATCTGTGATAACAGTAGGTATGCGAGAAAAGTGAAAACATATTTTTATTGTTTTACTCTGTTTCCTAACAAAATAACTGTTGCATTAAAGTAACTTTCTCGTAGTTATTATTATAAAAGTTGTAAGCATATTAAATATGCTTTATAAATTTGATGATGATTACTAATGATAACTCTGTTTCATATTACAAATAGGAACTAATATCAATTTCATAATTTCAAATCATTTTTTTTTCATCAAACATTTTTAAAAAATTAAGAGAATCATATTTTAAAATATTAAATTGTATTTTGATGTCTTAAATTATCGGAATTCATAGAAATTATTATATTCTATCAATTTCCTATTAATTTACGTTTCATTCTGTTATATTTATTTCTGAATATATATTTCTGAGAATGACTGTTTACCCATAAAATCGCGTTACTTTATTTTTAAGTCATAGATTGCAACCTGAAGGCTAGCCAGGAATTTCAAAAATCAAAATATAATTTGATTTTAAATTATTTACAAAATAACCCAAATTGTAATACTTGTTTCTATATTATTGTTATAAATCAATTTTTGTTCATGAAGCTCGCGTTTTTTTAATGTTAAATATTTTTTTTAAAAATTGAGGTATTTTCAGGTAAATATTTGAGTGTGTATGAAACACTTTCGAAAAAAAAATATAATAATTTTTTAAATTTGTTACAAACATTTAAACCAAATTTTCTGTTTTTTATAATTTGCTACTAAAATTTATTTTCGAAAATATCGCAGACGAAAATCGACACGTGCTGAAAAATCGTTTCGGAAGCCAGCAGGTGGTTTAAAATATTGTGTAGATTTTATGATTAAGTTAAATCGGTTAACAATTTACAGGTCCGATTTTTTTATTGAAAAGAGCATTTATTTCATAATTATAAGTTCCATATAAAAAACAATTTTGAATCGGAATAGAAATATAAAGTCTTTTGAATTGGAACTGTTACCATGTTTAAAGTTTCAATTCTTCATTTTTGTTACATGGGCATATCGTTGTTATACGGGAACCGTTTATTTAGAGCGCATGTGTTTATAAATTACCTCATAGCGCTTAATTAGAGCTACGAGGCAGCGTAACAGGCTTTCCGCGGTTTTCATCACTAGCGAGCTACGAGATAAAGTAGTGGGCGTACAGTTTGGGTTCGTTTGTTTAAAGAACTTACTGTTAAAGTAATGACCATTTGTTACATGCTCCTCAGATAGCATGGGCTGTAAAGTTGAAAAATATACTTTTATTTATTCAGAATGAGAGTGTAACAACTTTTGCAACTTTGCATTTTGTGTTTTTAAAGTGCAAGAAAGTGATCAAATAAATTTGTAGAACCTTTGGTGTGACTTCATGATTACTCTTTTGCGTGACTGACTGTTCGAGATTGACGTTACTATAATAACTTTAGTTCAAAGTTTCTAATAAGAATCCAAACATATTTCGCAAACATGTACTTGCATGACAATTTGATTATTTTTTATTAGGCTTGAGTAAGTTATAGTAAGTTGTATTGAATATAGAGTACGTACGAGTATTATAAAGTAAGACAAATTCTTGTATCACTCAAATTAACTGAAAAGAAAATGGCCCCTGATTAAAGCAGCCACTTTCATGTCAAGAATTAAAATAAGTTAAATAAAAGTGTTAAATGGAACACTGAATACATGCTTTTATATCGTAGAATTTCTAAAAATTTGAAGCAATGCTTTAAAAGAAATTGACTACCATGTTTTCTATTTCGGTGATACAGTGTAATAAATAAAATATGGCATTTTCACATAAGGTTAATACATAAATATAAAAAACATATATTACAAAATGTACAATTACTATAGAAATTACTTAATCGTTTAAGATCTATTGCAAGACATTGTCACTAATCTGAGTAAACAGTTTTTCTGTTTAGTATGAAAATCTTAGTTCGCATGTTAACTGATTGTGCTCAATTGGTTTTTCAATGATGTGCATTTAAAATTCAATAATTTTTATATTAAGATACCAAATTCAATATCAAAGTTTTTTCCATTTTCTAAGCATGAAGAAACGTAATTACAATTTAAAGTAACAAATATAAATCTATAATTCAAAGATATAAAGTGCTTGGAGATAACTTTAACCTAGAAAATTTAGTTTTGAAAAAAAAAGTTTTTTTTATCGAAATGGAATATATAAAATGGTACAATGGTATAAATAAGCAATTATATAAAACTACACGTTATAAACAGCAGGACACTAGTCATTTGAAATTACATCACGGTGACAGCTTCTTCTGAATTGAAAATTAATCACAAATTCAAAATAGACGAGTAAATTTTATAGCACTATGACCTAAAATGGTATTTAAATGGCTTAGCGTTGTAAATAAAAATTAAGTTTTTAGAGGAAATAATAAGGCGCAGCTTTAAAACTGTGTCAGAATATTTTTAAATATACGTATAAGTGAGTTTTCGAAGAAAAAACAAATTTAAAATTTATATTTCTTATTACAGCTAAAAATTCAGTGGTAAGTCCGCTTAACAAAACTTTTGCATATATATATACAGAATGCAATTTATAAACGAAATTAAACATCACATAAAGATTTTGTTGAAAATCGCTGTTTATAATCAGTATATTACTGTTTAAACCTTGTATGTACCCTATTACTGTATGAAATACTGTTTTAACGAAATTTTAATGCTATTCAGTAAATCCTGGCTAGAATGATATTGCCCTATGATAATATTTCCATAACGATATTTTCCGCGGTCACGCCATATTTCATATAGTAGCGCGCTTCCTTTTGCGTTAGTTATTTTTATTTTTTTTTTAATTTTTTAAAAGCATTAGAGTATTTTATAATGCATAATAAGCTTGTCTATAACGATAATTCGTTATTCAAGTTTTTTAATACTTTTCAAAGTAATGGAGTATTTTATATTGCATTATTGCTGGAGTATATCATACAGAAAAGTAGTTAGTTGGTCCAACGGAATAATTGTTCAATTTAACGGCTGTGGAAGTTGATACATTAATTGGAACAACATCACATAACTAAATTTCTATTCTAGCAAATGTACCAGACGTATATCTAATATATCTAGATGATTTGACAAATGCATATGTTGGGTGTATTCTCTGTCATAACTGAGCAAACAAAAATACCTGATTGTTTTTCCTGTTGAATTTTCCTTGATTTATATTTAATTATCAAGGTTCGGTTTATTGTATACGATACTTATTATACAACTGATTATTTGAATATGTTTAGATGGATTAATGAAATTATTATTATTGAATAAAAACATAATCCCTTATTTTATTTGTATCATTATACAAATGGATTAGTTTCTTAATAGAAATATTATTAAAATACACATGTTAGATATTAGAATTGCAATTAGATTGTTATGATTTATGCTCATCTACATTCATAAACTGTAATATTTAGACTACTGTAAGTTTTACTGTATATTTTTATTGATATTGTTAAAAATAATGTTACACCTTATATTAAATAACTTCCGTGATAAAGTGTATCATGTTTAAGTTTATTTATAACATTAAGCTGATTATAGCGATGATTTTTCCAGTTCTTAAAATATTTTTATAAACAGATTTTTATTGATAATTAAATTGATTCTTAAAATGCTTTGAAAAAGTTAAGAAATATAAAAGTTTAAGTGTGCCGATACTATAATTTAAGAACGAATGTATATCACTATAGAATTTTATGTGTAGTTACATCAAGAAAATAAAACTGGAACTATACATTATTTTTTGATAATATGTATGATCGAAAATAAAAAGTTACATATATGCAAGATTTTTCCAGAAATATTGCAATATAATTATAAATAAATACCCGGAATTAGTGGCATTGCCTGTGCCAGTAGAAAATAGTTTTAAATACGATGCGGAAGTTAATAGCATTAAAATACTACTAGCCGAATACCCATTGAAAAGCAACGGTCTCGCAATAAGCAACACCTGAATAATGTAAATGTTTTAGTAATTCGCGTTTCACATCTATTCGACAAATCGAATATTTTGGTGTGCAGAAGCCCCCAATGAAGAAAATATTGGGAAACTTAATTTGCGCATTTCTTCCTTTCGAATTATCTACCCGCACACCACATTAAAGTCTCATACCGAGGCACCCCTAATTTATTATTTTTCCTTTCGTACTTTTTTCTGTGAATCACACCCATAAATGAACATTTTTGAAAAACTCTGTCTGTCTTGGGGTTTTTTATCAGATGATTGATCCATATGTCAAATATCAAGCCTCCATCACATTTAAAAGGAAGCGTGCCTCATTTATTCAGAAAATAGAACATATTAGTGTGCGGCACCCCTTAAAATAGCAAATATTGGAAATCTGAAATTTCACACTTTCTTCCTCTCAAATTATCTTCCCGTACACCAAATTTGAAGTCTCTATACTATCGAGAAGCATGTTTTTTCTAACACATCACCTTTCGAACGTTTTTCTGTGTAGCGCCCCGTTAATGAATATTTTTGTCAAACCGTATGCATTTTTTTTTGTCAAATGGTTAGCCCATATACCAAATTTCAAGCCTCTATCACATTGTAAAGGAGACGTTTTTCATTTATTCCGCAAATCGAACATTTTAGTGAGCGGCACCCTCTACAATAGCAAATGTGAGAAAACTGATATTGCACACTTTCTTCTTTTCCAACTTTTTACCTGTACACTAAAGTTGAAGTCTCTATCTCATCGCGAAGCATGCTTTTCTAGTTTTTCACCTTTCGAATAATTTTGTATGGAGTACCTACCCTCTTAAATATACATTTTTGAAAACTATATTCTTCTTGTGATTTCTATCAGATGATTCGCCCATATACCAAATATCAAGCCTCTATCACGTTTTAAAAGGGGCGTTTCTCCTTTATTCCGAAAATCGAACATTTTGGTGTACGCAGCACCCCCAAATATAGAACATATTGGTAAACTTAAGTTGTACACTTTCTTCCTTCCAAACTATATACCCTTACACCAAATTTGATATCTCTATCTCATTCCGAAGCATGTTTTTTTATTAATTCTCTTTTCGAACGTCTCTGGAGCACCTCCTTAAGCGAACATTTTTGAAAAACTATATTCGTCTTGGGTGTTTTGGTCAAATAATTAACCCATACACCAAATTTCAAGCCTTTATCAAATTTTAAAGAAACCATTTCTCATTTATTCGGTAAATCGAACATTTTGGTGTGCGGCACCCTCTTAAGTAGAAAATATTGGAAATCTGAAATTGCCCAATTTCTAACTTTCGAATGAATTACCCATACACCAAATTTGAAGTCTCTATCTCATCGCAAAGCATGATTTCCTATTACTTCACTTTTCGAACGTTTTGGTGTGGTGCACCACCTCTAGAGAACGTTTTCGAAAAATTCGACCGAGCAGTGTACCAAATTGCAAGTCTCTATCTATTCGGGAAGTGCCCAAAATAGCTTGACAGACAGACGGACGGACAGACGGACAGACGGAAATTTGGCAATTAGTATATATAGATACATTAATCAAAATCAGTAAAATAGTTTCCAAATTCATAAACATTACTGAATTCTTGCTTATTTAAAATCAGAAATAAGTAATTTTTTTATGAAAAATTTAAGTTAATAAGACTGTATTTATGAATTTCATTTTAATACTGATAATCATGAAATTTAAACTTAATAATATGAAGTATATGTGCTGAAAAAGTCAGATGGATCCATACCTTCCTTATATTTATTATTAATTTAAAGAATGAGTTACTTAAATCAATAAAGAAATTAAAAGCAAGAACATATCAGTTTCATTTTATAATTCACGTAAATTTAATTTCAACAATATCTCTACTTTCTATGGTGGTAAATATAATTAACGATATACCATCAGTCTTCTTCTATCAAGGATAATGCTTTCCATTTTCACTTCCTATTTATGCAGATTATCTGAACTTTCAGATTTAGCTTCCTTCAATTAAAAGCATGGTAATTTTTCATACTTTTTGTGATTCCAAATTAATCTACCTAAAATTGACATTTCTTTTCTTCGAAATTAATTAAAAGTCTGAAATAGCAATTTATTTTCGCTGAACACAATGTGTGTTCTACTTATCGTAGAAAATAAGACTGATTAATAGTTTCCGGTATTGTGCAGCTAAAATATGAATAATGTGTGATAATTTTTGCATTAAAATATTTATATTTTTAACTGATTTATATTAAGGATATTTTTGAAATATTGAACTATATATGCAACTGATACATGGCTTGTAAATTATATATAGTATTCTGGCCACATCTTTAAAAAGTAATTTTATACGTTTACTGGTACTCAGTAAACCGAAACAGTTAAAGAAAATATGGAATATATTTTTCGAATAACCTTGTTTAAATTTTAGCACCCGCTTAACCGCATCAACAAGATAATTGTATAAGATAATTGTATCCATGCGCAGAAATATCGGCCTTTCAGTTGAATTCACAATCGTCACAATCGTATGAACTCAAAATGAGTCGACATTAATATTGCAATTTACAGTCGACCCCTAATTGGCAGTGCCTGGTCAGCGAAAAACAGCATATCTGTAATACTAAAATGTTATACACACACAATTATATATATATATATATATATATATATATATATAATTGTGTGTGTATAACATTTATATATATATATATATATATATATATATATATATATATATATATATATATATATATATATAATTGTTTGAAATTTGACACCGAATACAGATCAGTCATCATCGACACTCTATAGCAGATCTTGAGAGGTGGATGTTTCAAAGAAAGTTATTTAGTAAAATTAATAGCATGCCAAAAATTTAATAAACCTGTAACTCTTCAATGTATCATTATCGAATATATCATTGCACTTGTAACACTCTTTAAAGCAAATAATTTAAAACTTTTCTTATAGAACAATTTACTTTGAACCCAGTAAATATGCAGACAATTAATTTTTAGCACAGTTTGCCGATGTAAATGTCTACTTGCTTTGGACTGCAGAGAAAGGATTTCTGTCCCCTAACAAGGCGTTATATAAAAGTAAGAATGTGAGCAACCGATCACTATTTGCACACCACAATTCCGTACTTACGGCGATTGGGAACGTAATGAACGAGAACAAAATATTTTAAAGCAAGGCTTTTACAATTTTTCTGGGACTTATTTTTTATCCTATCCTAGTCAAGATGCAGATAATTATTTTCAAGCTTTGGATCTAAACTATAGAGATTCAAGAAAACAATTTCTGTCTTAAAACAGGATGTTGGATAGAACAAAATATTCTTAATTGATCATATTTCGTTGCCAACAGTGAGTGTAATACCATGTACTCTATAATAATTCTACTATCAAAAAGAAGTGGCACATTCCAATGATTAGGGCAAGGAGATTGCACTCTGGCGACCCGAATTTGATTCCCGGCTCTGTTCAACTGTCTCCGTGTTCACGCAAAGTAAGGGCACTTTAAATATGTGGGTCCGTGGGGTTGAAGGTTGGTAGTAGGGGAAGGTACGATCCTAGTGGTTGCCGTCCCCACTGGCTTCCTGTACAAATTGGGTGGCACTATCTAGGCGGTCTATGCAGTTTCCTTACGCCTTTAAGCAGGTCGAAAAGTCTGGATCGAACAAACAAACAATATAAAAAGAAAATTAAAATGAATATTAGAGTATTCACTTCTAACTATTCTTTACCAGAACCATTTATATGTAACATCGAAAAGAGTTGTAATGGCTTTTATACATCAACTGACACATAAAGTACTATATCTGATAGGTCACAAAATATTTTGAGTTCCACAAACAATATCAGTAAAATATTAACATGTACAACATCTATATTATGGGCCCTGAGTGAGAGGTGGAAGTATAAAAAATATCAACCATTTACAATATAACTAGAATCATGGTTTTGATGCCATTTGATATTTCTCAGCTTCAAAGCAAGGAGAAAAATTTAAAATTTTTGAGATTCAATTAGACATGTCTATGTAAATGAATAATAAAAATACTCAAAACAATTTTGCTTAATTATCGAACACTTACACTGTAGTTATGGTTTGGGAATTGGTTTCACTCGATCTGTATCAACTTCTAGGTCAATGAAAAAAAATATTTTTTTTTATTCAAAATATGGGTAACTTTGCAGAGGAATAATTAATAAAATTCAAAATGAGTTTTCAAAATGATTCGACCCAGAATTTTGGATTGGGTCTCATTCAATCTATCTCAGTTTCCAACTAAAGAAAAAAATGGATAATTTCTAAAATTTAAATTAGAGGTGACGATACATAGGGGTTTTAAAAACACTTACAATATTTTACCTCTCAAAAATGTGCGCCATTCTATTTTTAACACTTTCCAACATAGTTGTAATGTGTATATGAATTTGTTTATTTTGTCTGTCTGTCCTTTCGCATGATAACTAATGTAAAAATGATTTTATCAAAAAGTAGTTTTAGTAGGTAGCTGAGACTGTCTGTGGGACATATGGGAATTAAAATGAAAATTATCATCCAATTCGTTTCGGTTTTATGTGGGATTGAATAAATGAAATACATTAAACCCTATGAGACATACGTTTTCAAACATTTTTTAAGCGGAATTAAAATTCACAAATTGTTTCAAAAATTTTAGGCAATTTGCAAATTATTACGTAAATTGTGTAAAAAATGTCAGCAAAATATGTTAGATATTTTTTTAAATAAAAATTGTCATAATAATTACACCCATATAATACAAAGAGATCACGTGCCTCATTTCAAAATAAAATATGTTATCCATTTTTCCCCTTGTGTAAAAATCCTGATGTTTGAAGATCTTTTAAATTCATATTTAGTGTTGCATTCGTTCTAAAACCGCTTTATTTTTGCTTATAATATGTGTACCTAATTCTGTGCCAAAGCTATTACAATAGTTTTGATTGTAAATGATCACTAAACTTTGATTATTCCTACAACGAAGCCTAGTGTCTATAGCATGCAGAATGTAAACAAATCAAGCAATTATATTATGAGCTGTATAAGAATTGATGAATATTTTTACGCAGAATTATTTAGCTCTGGAGCCTGGAATATAAGTGGTATGAATGATTTATTGATTGATTTCAGATAGATAAGCAGACGATATTATGGCATTGTCTTTTTGTTGAAGTTTTAAGTTTCCAAGTAAAATATATTATTCTACTACTGTGATAATTTAAAAAATACGACCGCTAAATGTATCACATTTTAGAGGTGTTTAAATAAAATTGTATTTTCGTTGGAAAGCGTTTCATGATCAATGTTTTATGCATGATTGATATTTCTGTTATGTTTAATTTTGAAACGGTTTTTGCTGTTCAGAACTTGTATCAAGTATGTTGGCGTCACATTTAGTTTACGATAGCTATTGAAAACGTACAAATCGGAAGTGAAATGACTGTTTAAAATATTACCTCACTGGAATCTATTATTTTGAGAACCAGACGGAAAAAAACTCGTACAAGTTTTACTATGAAGTGTATCTAGGTTGCGAGATACTGAAGTCCGGAGGAGGATTGCCATATTTGGTGATTTATCGCCAAGTTGGAGACTTCCTTGAGGTTCGAGAGAGACGGCGAAATAACTAGTATTCTATGAGTAATTAGAGAGTTTCAGAAGTTCTTATGGAGAAACTATTACAGGAAGTTGTAGAACAGTTGCCAAAGTACAAGCTACATACAAATGATACATTTGTCAATGTTTTGAAAATAATATCAATATTTCTGTGAAATTAATATAGCATTTGAGTGCTGTTTAACTGTATATTGTTCCTGCTTACGTTGTGCTTATGAATAAACGTGTTAGTTATCCTGAAATTTGGACTCACTCTTTTATCCTGACCGCACACCCACGATTCTACAGAATACGTCGTAACAATATATTCCCATTTAAATATACATTATTAAAATCACGCAATAATTGAAAACAACCCATTAGTATATAAAATGTTCATTTCTAATAATATATATATATATATATATATATATATATATATATATATATATATTTATTTATTTTTCCAAAATGCATATGTTAAAGTTTCTAAATGTATGCATTATTTTTCTAATAAATACGGCTTCTCAAAATCACGTTCTTCGAAACTAACATTATGTTCGCCAATTCCAGAACAAAGATTATTCACAATAATAATGGTAATTACATGTCCGCGAAGCAAAATAATTCGTTATTCTTAAAGTAGCAAAAGTAGCATTCTTTTAGTAAACAGTTGTTTCCGTGATAAGTAAGTCTTGAACTTGCTGAGAGATGCAACACAAGTGACATGCAACAAAAATGATGAATTACAGGTTATATGCAAGTTTGTAAGTTTTCTGTACAATAAAATGATATATAAGTATAAAGAGGGAATATTTTCGTGATCTGTTTTATGTCTAGAAATATGTAGTATAGTAATGCATGTTTATTAATAGATTATTTTAAAGATAAAAAAATAAGCTCTTATAGTGGTTTTGTTATAAGTGAATAAAAATGAATTTGATAAGTAAATAAAAATGAATTTGATAAGTGAATAAAAAGGAACAGTTTAATTTGAACACATAATGATAAAAATTTTGCCGTACTACAGTTTCTTAGAAAATTTTTATCTTGAATTATTTATTTCACAGGTTCTATTATAGATGGGGCTTAGATGGTGAATGGTATAAATTCAGCATTAAACTCTAGAGAGAGGTAGGCTATCTATTAAGAATTTCCACTTCCGGTTATTTTTCCATTTCCAGTTAATTCATTTCATTTTTAGGGTGCTAATTTTTAAGGTTAGAGCACTAAGAATTTTAACTCGCCATATCTTTTACTTCTTCGGTTCAAGAATTTTCCTTAAAACATATATTCCTCAAAATTAGTTGAAGTTTAGATGATGCCTGATATGGATTCAGCATTAATTCTTAGAGGGTGTTGAGGGATTCACTAAGGATTGAAACTCCTGAATGAAAAATTTACTTTTGACTTAACAGATATATTTTTTTGGAATTTGCTATAGATATAGCTTTGACAATGATTGGTATAAATTCAACATGGAACTCTTAGAGGATATGAGGTTCACGAAGTATTTCCACTTTTCGTTCTTTTTCCATTTGCAGTTGATTAACATCTTATTAACATTTAAAACATCTATTTATCAAGGCTGACTACAGATAGGGCATAGATGATAACTGATACAGATTTAGCATCACATTTTGAAGAATATAGGATGGTTCACTACTTGCAACTTTCAGTTACGTTTACTTTCCCAAATCTGGTTAAAACATTTTCATTGAAAGACCATTATTTTCAAAATTGTTCAGGAACTAAAATAATGACTAATATGGATTCATAATTAAATTCTGGAAGGAACAAAAGCATTCACTAAGAATTTACTGTTCCTGTTCTGGCACATTTCACTTCTGCTTCAAAAAGTTATATTTTCAGTGAAACCCCTATTTTTTACAATGTAACAGTGGTCGAAAGTAGCTCGCTACAAGTAACGAAATTACATTAGTTACTACTTTTTCTCCTTTTTTGTAGTGTAACGCGTCATTAAAAAAAGTAAGTAGTGTAGCGATTAGCGCGGTACAATAAATCACTAGTTTGAATCGAGTTCTGAAGCTATTTTAACGATATTTCGGTAAGCAATCAATGTGCCATGCTACATATCACGTGATCACCCTTCCTTCCTTTGTATGAAATTTAGTGTTCTATTCAACGATGTACGATCTGCAAAATGACAAGCGCTTTGGAATAAACTAAAAATGTCGGTTGGTTTAGCTGTCAAAATATCATCAGAGCTAATTGCCCGTATAATACCAAATAAGACATGAGGGAACTCAATGCATTTTGCCGCCGAACGCATATGCCTGTTCCTGAAGCAGAACGATGAGAAACTACACAAGGTCTTTGATCAGGACGAGTCGGACGGTCTGAGTCTTCAACAAGGTCTTTGATGCTGTAGGTATAATGCGTAGAAATCTCTTTTAGGCATTGTACTGTAGGGTTAGAAAAGTTATTGCCACATGAAGTTCATTTTTTATATGAATATATTCAGATGTGTTATGTCCCAAAAGATCCTGCTTATCTGATTGCAATTTTGAGATGCAAATTCTACTAAAAATGAATAACATGTTTTTAAATAAATATATTTTACTTTCATTTTATTGTATACTTTGGTTTTATTTTATTGTTTTCATAAATAAGTACAAGTGTAAAGATTGGTAAGTTGATCAGTAAATTTTACTTATTTAGAATACGTATGTTAAATGACTACGGCATATCCATATCCTCAATTTTTTGTGTAAGTTGATGCTGTGGCAAAATTTGTCGTATAAAAGTAGCGACTACATTTAAAAAGTAGTTTTTAGTCACTACTTAATTCAAAAAGTAGTTTTAGTTGTAGTTAATTACATTTGTCATAAAGTAGTTGTAGTTGTAGTTCACTATAAAAAAAGTAGTTTTGAAACCACTGGAATGTAATATAGCTTTATCTTGGATGATGATTGATATGGATTCAGCATCAACTTCATAACCTCTGTGCTTTTCTGCATAACCTCTGTGTAAACTTTCTCATATGAAACTACATTCCCAATCACATTTTTAAAGTCTAAAACGCGAAGAGAGCATCTGCCCCAGGCTACATATCCCTCCCCCTCCGATGTAAATGTAATTTGTATTTGAGTGTAAATCAACGCAGACTGCACTGAGATTTTGTGAGAGCTGGTCGACGATCAGGATTCGTCCAGGATATATAACTATATCTATTTCTAGTATAAGGCAGATTTTTGGTAACGTAATACGTTTCTTCCCTGGACTAATTCAACCAATATTACACACACACACACACATATATATATATATATATATATATATATATATGATAATTATTCTTATATATTTTCCTCTAGATATTGCAGATTTAATAAAGCTCTAAAGAAGGATTATTAAATTAATGAAAGACGAGTTAGCAGCGCATTTAACTGCTATTCACAAATAGTTATACTTTTACGTCAAAAATGTATTTAATAAACTATAGAGCAAATTCTCATTTCAAATACCAAAACGATACAGATACCAAGAATTAAGTATTCGAAATTCATAGTAATCCCAAAACCATATAAGTGTCTATTGACTGCAACAAAGTTACACCAGAAACAGAGAAACAAATCCCTTTTATTCTATCTTGATAAATTTGAGCAATTTACCGCTTCATGGAATTCAGTATTATCTGATTTATAAGAAACTAATTCCATTAATATCGTCTCTTCAATAAGCTGAAATTATTGGATTTTGTAATATGGCTGTTCTAGTCCCATATTTTACTTAACTCGGGTGGGGTACGAACTATGCAGGAAAACCTAACAGAAGGGGGCTTCGGCAGTCCCACACGCCGACTGTTCTGCTCCGTCACCTGCTCGCTACGTTCCCCAACCCCCTACCTCGCTTTGCGATTCAGGAGTTATTGGCATCTCAGGAGCTTTCGTATCCCATGCGATGGCTGACTTCGACTAGCGAGTTCTTTTGTGATGTCTGTCGTGAAGACGAAATACGTCTGTTGGGTCCGTCTTATGTTCGCTGTCACTCAATAATCCCCGAGGCTCGTGTAGCAAATTGATTGAGATATTGACTATCTTTGATTGTTATTTATTAAGATTCAAATATAATGTATAATTGTAGGGGGGAGACATCAAATTTGTTAGTCTGCGGGTTACCGTTTTTGGCATAGATGATACACTTTTGTTAAATCTAACAGACAAATTTGAAATTTTTGTTAATATTAAATGAAAAACAAAAGTAATTGATATTTAATTAACTAAAGTCTAAAACAAAATTCTACAACCGTCTAGCATATGTGTGGGATCATATTAGTCTGCATGTAAAATTGTAAAATTCCATAACTCTATGTATCGTCGTCTGTACATGCCTATATATATATATATATATATATATATATATATATATATATATATATATATATATATATATATATATATATATATATATATATATATATATATATATACATATATATATATACTCACGGACAATGAAAGTTGCGAACCAAGGATGAAGCATAGGATAAACCTGAAATTTTATTGATGGAAAGATACATGATCACATAAACGTCGCAGCAGAACACGTACAGAGGGATCTGTGGTACATAGTCCGGTCATTCTCAATAGCGCATCGCACCACCACGTGCTGTGTTACATGCATCAATACGGTGCATCATGTTTTCAAATAGGCGCCTGATGTTGTTCTGTGGCAGACGAGTCCGCACCTGTTGGACGTTTCGTTCCAAATCCCGAAGATTGCGGCAACGAGGCAGCTGGCGTTTCAACTAGTCCCACACATGCTCGATAGGGGCAGGTCTGGGGACCGGTCAGACTATGGAAGTGTCTAAACATGACTCAGGCAGGCCTGGGCGACCCGAGCCCTGTGCAGACGGGCATTATCCTTCTGGAATTTTGCACCTGGAATCCCAGCAACGAATGGGAGTACATGGGGCGTAGAATCTCATCCACGTACCGCTGGCCCGTCAATTTTCCAGGTACCAATACTAGAGCAGATCAGTTTTCGTAAGCTATGGCTCCCCAGCCTATGATACCTCCAGTGGGGCTGGTGTGGCACTCGATAGCGAGGTTGAAATTGTGGCGTTGTGCAGGGGACCTCCACAGCCGGACACGCTGATCATAGGTTCTCCTAAACGAAGCGTCGCTCATCGCTACTCATCGCTAAACACCACACATCGCCAATCTGTGGCATTTCACCACGTTGCTCTGGCTTGGCACCAACCGGAGCCGCCTATGTTACCGTGCAGCACACGTAAGAGATGCAGAGATTGCAGTTTCGCTTCTTTTAGACATCTAGATACGATCCGTGGGAACACGGGAGTCAGTCGTGTGCCTGAGTCACGGATCATGTCACCGTCGGCTCTATAAGTGCCTGCCTCACGATCGCACGATCCTCTCTACTCGTGATATGCCTGGTCTGTCCGGAGCCGGTCCTCCGTGTCTGGGGGACGTCCTGTGACCAGTGCTTCCAACAAAAATAAACCCATATAAAAACCTCATTGAGGTTAAAAAACCTCAAGCTGGTCACTCTCCAATGGGCGGATGAGGACGGGAATCGGTGGAAGGAAGTTCCCACCATGATTCGGGGAGAACCTCTACTCTTGGCAGGCACTCCGTCACTGGAGGATCTTTCCTCTTCAGTGATTCCTACTTTTGTAGGCTTTCTTTTCCTTCCTCTGCCTCTACTCTTTCTTTTCTCTTCTTTTTCTTTCTCCTCCCTCTGGTCAATCTTCCTTTCCTTCTTCCAGCCAGTGAGGGCTCTCCCTGGGTCATTTCATTTTTCTTTTGTAGTTGATCTCAGGGGTATTGCTCCAGTTTATTTTTGCTTTTTGTGTCCAGTCACCGAAGTTGTGGCCTCCCGATACCAATTGTATCGACTTCAGGGCTGACTTGGCCAGTGGTCTGCAGGGGTATTGTCCCAGCGGTGTCTTTTGACACCTTAGCAGTGGGTTTCTGTGCTGTCCGGGTTTCATTTTGGACTGGAGTGTGTAAACATCGCGTTGCTGGGAAAAAAATTGCACGCGGGTATTGTCTCAGCCTTCTGTTCTCTTTGTGTTCTCCACCCTAGCGGCGTCTCCTGGGTTCAGGGCCATGCTCTGTCTTGTGCCTTTAACCCCTTTTCTTTTTCGGCAGTAACTGTTATCTTCCTTTCCAGCTTTCCGCATAAGGTTGCCTTCCTAACTTGTTAAATGTGCCATGCCTTTCTCTTTTCAGGTAAAGCTTGAAGACTTGGGGGTGATAGGATCAATCTTTCTGCAGGATGCTTTAGGTTTGTTTTGGGCCTCTGAGGTTAGCTTCGGCTCCAGACAGCCCCATCCTTTTTGTTTTTATTTTATTAACCTTTCCCTTTCAGATCACGGCCGTCCTGTTTCCAGTATAAGTGGTTTTTCGCCATGCGCGCTTTAGCCTGCAGTTGCCTTGCTTAGTTAGGTGCATTTCTGTTTCTTAGTTTTAGAATTCTGGTAGCTGTGGTGCCCTTGCTGCCCTTAGCTAGCCTGGCTTTTGTCCTTCCTCCTTGTGCTAGAAATTTTCTTCCCTGTGCTTTCCCTATTGGGATTCTTCCAGCTTTCTCCCTGTGTTGGGGACGTCGTTGGCTTACCTCTAAGCCTGGCTAGTCTCTTGGCAGTATTGCCCTTGTACTTGTTCCTGCTCCAAGTTTAAGTACCTTAGTATGTATATTGCTTTTAGTTGTTAAGTAGTAAAGTGCCTTTCTTATTTAGGCTAGTTAAATTTTTAGGGATTTTCTGTTTGTTCTTTCGCGCTCTAGTTTTAAGTGTAGTATTTTAGCATATTATCTCTTAGTTCTTTCCTGCCCCGTCCCTTTTAAGTTTAGTTTTTAGTTATCTTATGTCAGCTATTTCGCGCTGTAGTTTAAGTGTAGAATTTTAGCAGTTTAGGCGCATGTGTTATTTCCTGTCCCGTCGCTTTGGGCTGGCACTTCCTGCCAGTTCTCTTCTCATGCCTGGCCCATCTGAGTGATTTTTCTTCCTCTCTCTTTCTTATTTAGGTTACGTTTGGCAGCACAGGTTTAAGCCAGGGCTGCGACAGCGCCTCTTTAAGTTGTATGCTGCCTCTGCATAACTACCGAGAGGTAGAAAGTCGGAATTATCATCAAAATCACATAAATAATTGTTGTTGCTATCTCATTCTGGCTATTTTGGTCGGTCACTGCAATAGACTTCTATCGTTCCTGTTCTTCCCGTGTGCCCCCGAGCTCCCCAGGGAGTTGAGACGGCTTTCGCCCAGGCTTCCTCATTTAAGGGAGGTTCCCATGAGGTTCCTTGAGTGTTTCCTACTTTCTCCGGCCGTTCTCTGGGCGTGGTGTGTGCGGTTAAGGGTCCCTTTGATGTTCTGTCTGATCTTGGCGTTGTGCCATATATCGGTCATCTGACTGGCTTCATATCGATACGCCTGCTTCTGGACCTCAGCCTTGTCGTCTGTAGACGACTCTCAGCGGTGGGGAATAAAAACCTGCAAGCCGAGAGGCGGCTCAGGTCACCATCTTGCTGCCTGACAGTTCTTCCAACACCGTCGGACGGTATACTCCGAACGATCCACTTGACGGGTTATCCTATTCGCTGACCACCCTGCGGTTTTTACCCCGATGATCAGGCATTTCTCGAAGTCTGTCAGTTGCGTATATCGATGTTTCTGGTATCTACCCACCATTCTTTTCACTCCATACTCGTGCTTGCGTCTGCCGGAAGTTTCCGCACTGATTGAGCGTAGACTACACACCAGTTTATAAGGCCGATGGCTCATACTTGCAGAACCACTCACGGGTGTACGGTCATGCGCAATCACACAAGACTGGGATCATTTGCACAAACAGCTCTCCTCTCTCTCTCTCTCTTTCTGTCTTTGTATAAATATATATATATATATATATACATATATATATATATATATATATATATATATATATATATATATATATATATATATATATAATAGTTTTAAATTCCAATGATAGAATAGAGAGAAGTTGCAACTCAAAAATAATAAATTTAAAAGAAACCTACATAACAAAAAATTATTAAATAGCGAATTATCAAGCAAATGGAAAAAAATGCAAATTTAGAGTCATCAAGCTAAATATAATCAACAAATATCAAAGTTATGAAGTCGATAATAAAAAAAACAAATAAATTCCAAGCATTAATGCTATACACGTGGAAAAGGACTAGGCCTAAATAATTGAATTGTTCATTTAAATAAAAACTCTTTTACAACACATTAACTCTCTTTTATAACACATTTCTTTTTTACAACACATTAACTCTCTTTTATAACACATTTCTTTTTTACAACACAGTAACTAATGTGTTGTAAAAAATTCATTCACCCATCTTTACCACTTGTAATTCTTATTCCATTCCTTAACGTATACATGGAACAGGGAAAAGGGGTACTTTATACGAATTCAGTACCTGTTTTATTTATAATGTTTTTATTTATCATGTTTTTTTAAAATACTCAACGGCTTGTCGTATAGTGTTTTTGATGTCATATAGTGTGTTTTTGATGTCGTATAGTGTTTTGATTTACATTTCAGTCCATCTTCCTTTCACTTATGCTATACAGAACATTTTCTATTAATGATCTATCTCAGGTATATTATAATTCAAGTAATAGAAAAATTATTCAATTATATAGATACACACACACACATATATATATATATATATATATATATATATATATATATATATATATATATGTATGTATGTATGTATATATATATGTATGTATATATTATATATATGTATATATATTATATATATATAAGAGAATCAATAAAATTTGTGATGAATATTATAAATTAGCGCACTTTATGGAATTATTGAGTACAGCGACTAATAATGCATATCCCCCCAATTTTGTTATTAAAATTATCAACTCAGTGTATCAAATTTCACTCGATGACATCCTAGAAAACATTCCCAATTATAGTGACTAACATACAGGAGAGAGAGAGAGAGAGAGAGAAAAAAAAAATAAAAAAAAAAATATATATATATATATATATATATATATGTATGTATATGTATATATATGTATATATATATATATATATATATGTATATATATATATATGTTTGTTTGTTATATATAATTATTTATTAATTATATAAATAAATAAAAATGAAAAATAATAAACTAAGTCAAAAACATTAGAAAAATCAAAAAATCGGAAAATAAGATGCATTAATGTTTTGAATTTTATTTTCGCAAAAAAATGTAACTTTTGTCATTATTGAAACTACGTTTTGTGCGCCCTTATAATGGTGTATAGTGGCATTCTCAATTATCCAGTTTTCCTATTAATTCTTGTTTAGTAGGAATTTTCATCTATGATTCATATTCATATTCTGTTCTGCATGTTTGGGAAGTTGTATTCTGAATTGCTTGTCCAGTCTCCAGCTTAGACTCACTGGACGGGTTTGGGAGTATTTTCGTGAACGTTCGTACTACCTCCCTGGTAGAATTTCGACTTGTTCATTCCAGTGCTTCTAGATTAAGTTGTTGAGGTTGATCGTGTATACACGTGGTAGAAGTAGAATGATTCATGCCGCATGGTAATACAATTTTCTTAATGTATCCTTTTTTCATTTTTTTCATTTTTTGATGCCTGTAGTCTGAGTTTAAGCATTTATAGTAATGTACTATTGCTTAATCTGAAACAGGCATTTGTTTGGGTTAATTAGAGTTAAATACTCAGACCTGAAGAGGAATTTAATTCTGATTAATCATCGAATTTGGGAAGGTTCTGTTCTTTTCTCTTATCGGCATTATGGCCGTGAATTTGCTTCTATGGTAATGTTAATATTACTTGAATTGTATTTTTATTTTTTTTATTTTTACATAATTCTTATTATTACATTTCAAATATATATATATATATATATATATACACAGAGATAGAGAGAAAAAGAGAGAGAGAGAGAGATTATAATTCAAGAGGGGCGATTTGGAAATTCACTAGTGGAATCTGTACCTGTATTATTTCAATAAAGGAAAGGAAGCATAATAGAATGGATTGTGCGACGGGAACAGCCGGACAATCCATTATATTTATGATGTGTACAGTTATCATTTATGAGAAATTAGCCTAAATATGGAAATTCATTCTAAATGTTATTAGCGTCTTGTAAATGATTGAATTCTCTATTTTTAGTCAATATAGTGATGGGATGGCAGTTGAAATAATATAACAAAAAATCTGTACGAAAATAAAATCATATATATGTATAAAATCATTCATACTGATTAGAATACTATATAAAATCCCAATATATTTTCGATCGTCAAAAAATCTGTTTAAGTACATGGAAATTAACTTTATAAAAATATGCTTTCGTATTTACTTATAATAAATAAAGAAGTGCAGAAGGTTAAAGTAAATGCATTGGTTTGGAAAAAAGACAACTGTAAAACAAAGATGAATGCAAAGGAATAAACAGTCTCAGAAAGATAAATGTGCGGCATATTGAGGATTAAAAGTGGAAAGAACAGTCTTGAGCATTTCTCTTTCAAAGAAGTACTTAGATAAAGTAAGAAGAGACAATCTATCTGCGTAAGTTCGCATTGATAATACGTATTTTGGGTCGAGATTTTTGTCTAAACTCCTTTGATGTTTTACAATACAATTTAGTGTTATATAATATTAGACATGTTTGTGACGATTATAAGATTTATCATAAATGTAATGTAAAACTATTTTGATTAAAAATAAAAAAAACATAATAGACAGCATTAATATCTAAAATCGCTCTCTAAATGGAATAGCTAGTATTTTTATTTGTATTTATAAACATATTTGGGAAAAATGACTTATTGTCTTATCCAATTATACACTTTTGACTATATTTTAACTAGAAGACTTCATTTTAAGTAAAGTGACGTCATATATATATTTGGTTTGAAAAAACACATATATTGAACAGTATTATACTGCAAGCAAATATTAAATAATAAGCAAATTTCTAGCAAACATTACAAATTGAAATTGAATATAATGCTTACATTATTTCGCATGTAATAAAAGTTTCTGTAATGACTGTATGTATATATATTGGCAAGTACCTTAGCTTTTACATCTAAATAAAATTATGCATTTGAGCCAAAAAAGAATGGGCTCGAATATGTATTGGACATCCACGCCTGCTTTGTAGGAGTGTTTAATGTTTAACATATCAGAGCCTCATAGGTAAGTGAATCAGCCACACTATACGAATCAATTAATTTACCGACGTTTTAGATAATCGACAAAATTGGCCGAAGTAGCAACATTTCAAGAAATTTATCGCTAAAGTTAAGAGTCTCAGACCTTTACGTTATGACATTTTTTTAACTAGATGTATATGTAAGTAAATTTTTAACACGGAAACATCAAAGGAAGGACATTCATATCAGATATATTTGACAATGAGTTTAGGTTGAAAGTTGAGACGCTTTTACCGAATGCTGTACATTTATCATTAATTTCAGAATAATATGAAACGTCGTAACTCCATACTGAAAATATTTAAATGCAATTCATTTAAAAATCAATCGATATTTCACAAAATTGGGATACTGCTTTAAAAAAATACAACAGACATTAATTTTTCAATTAAAAATATGCTTTAAAATTAAATATATTTATATAGCCAAATATATTTACATTCAGTATATCAATATTTTATATTCATCTTAGTTTTCACCATCAGTTAATAACAGAGTGGACGCAAAGTAGTCCATATAATACTTGCTTAACTTGAAATATGATATACGTGAAAAACTATAATGAAAATCGATACTAAATTTTTCATCATATATTTTATAAAGAATTTATATAATAATTGTCTGACATGCTTCTGTCTCTTCAGACACTTCAGAAGCGGTGTCAGTGACTTAGAGAGCTATAGTTTTGCACATTTACAATAGAGACGAGAAAGAACTATAACGGAGCCATCATTTCGATTTCGCCCCAGGAAACCGGGAAAATGGTATATATATATATTCAGTAATGTTTTCTAGACCCTACAGAATCCTACCTTGTGATTAGATGTTTACAGTTTTCTAGATCCAGTTTAGGTTGAATGTTGTGACGCTTTTACCGAATGCTGTACATTTATCATTAATTTCAGAATATTATGAAACGTCGTAACTCCATACTGAAAATATTTAAGCGCAATTCATTTAAAAACCAATCGATATTTCACAAAATCGGGATACTGCTTTAAAAAATACAACAGACATTAATTTTTTAATTAAAAATATGCTTTAAAATTAAATATATTTATATAGCCAAATATATTTATATTCAGTATATCAATATTTTATATTCATCTTAGTTTTCACCATCAGTTAATAACAGAGTGGACGCAAAGTAGTCCATATAATACTTGCTTAACTTGAAATATGATATACGTGAAAAACTATAATGAAAATCGATACTAAATTTTTCATCATATATTTTATAAAGAATTTATATAATAATTGTCTGACATGCTCCTGTCTCTTCAGACACTTCAGAAGCGGTGTCAGTGACTTAGAGAGCTATAGTTTTGCACATTTACAATAGAGACGAGAAAGAACTATAACGGAGCCATCATTTCGATTTCGCCCCAGGAAACCGGGAAAATGGGTATATTCAGTAATGTTTTCTAGACCCTACATAATCTTACCTTGTGATTAGATGTTTACTTATTTGTATATTTATAGTATTGACACTGACAGAATATGACAAAGTATAACGAAGCCGGATTTTAAATTACTCTTTCTTGACAAAATAGCTGTGGTGACAAAATGTCATTCTAAACGTTTCCTAAGATCTATGGTAAGCTAAAATACTGAACATTTAGATATTTATAGTATCAAATACGTGACGGAATCTTACTGAGCCAAATTTCAATTACGAAAATTATTTTCAGCACTAAGCATCATGCGTTGTTGAGCAAAAGAAAAGTTATGAAAACTGTTGCAATTTAATATTCTGAGTATTAGTTTTTCTGTCGTCTCTGCATGCTTAAATTCTAGTAAGATATATTGTCTTTCATTTCGATTCTTTGAAACCATATAGACAGCTTGGCGGACTGAAGCCTTTCATAACTTTTCACGCTATATCAGTATTTTCCATGCATGGATAGAAGTTTACAATGCATGCTTTTGATGTTGATATGATACTTTAAATGCAGGCAAACTATTCTGTTTAGTGAAACTTATTAATAGAATATTTTAGATAGCATGCAAAATTTTATGAAACGTAAACATTAATCTTCTTTTATTAGCATTTTACAACAAAGTTGAAAAGTGTTTATGGTTTTTTCATTATGTCTGTCTGTCGGTCTGTCTGTCCGTTAGCACGATAACTGCCGTAAAAATGACATAATCAAACTGAAATTTTAGTATGTTGTTCAGACGGTCTGTAGGATCTAGGGGAATATAAATTAATAATATCACCCAATTAGTTTTGGAGTGAACCCGGGTTGAAAAAATGAAATAGAGTCCCATGGGACCTAATTTTTCAAACATTTTTTAAGCGGATCGAAAATTCACAAATTGCTTTGAAAATTTTAGGTAATATTAAAATTATACCATAAAATAAATATAAAAAATTCAGCAAAATATATTCAGTAGTTTTTTAAATAAAAATAAAAATAATAATTACACCTCTCATATGAAGCGAGCACATGACCATGATATGAAAAATCACGTGACCCACTTCAAACTAAAATATAGCATCCAACGTGTCTCAAAATCGTGATTTTTAAAGTTATTTTAATTCATATTGAGTGTTGTATTCGTACTAAAACCTCTTCATTATTGCTTAAATTCTGTGCATCTACATACTGAAACAACGCAATGACAATTTATTTGAGTTTAAATGATCATCCAAATTTGATTATTTCTACAACGAAGCCTATTTTTCACTGATGAAAAATGTAAATAGCAAAATTTGTAGGATGAGTTGTATAAGAATTGCTGTATTTTTTTTAACGCAAAAGTATTTAGCTCATGGAGTCTGCATAGCTGATATGAATGAAATATTCGTTGACTTTACAGAGAGAAGGACGATTTTTTTCGATGAAGTTTTAAGCATATAGTTTAATTACTTGTAGCTCCATAGTCTTAAGTTTTTCAATAAAATAAATTATTTTAGTACTGTGATGAATGAATTGAACAAAAAAACGTTATGAATGAAGTGCTGCTTTTATAGAGAGAGCCAGGCGTGTTATTTTTTCTATGACGTCATTTGAATGAATGTCAGTTGTTTTCGATGAAATTTTCAAATATAATAAATTATCGTAGTATTATGATAGTTTTAAAAATATTACCTATGGATGTATAGCATTTTTGAGATGTTTAAACCAGGCAATTTATATTTCAATGCCGTCATTTGAATGAAGTTCATTTTTTTCGATGAAGGTTTAAGTTTTCAAATATAATAAATTAATTCAGTATTGTGATAAGTTTCAAATTATTACCGAGGAATGTATTGCATTTTAGACTTGTTTAAATAAAATTGCATTGAAGTTGGAAAGTGTTTCATAATCAATGCTTTAAGCATGATTGATCTTTCTTGTTGAAGTAATAACATCTTCAGAGACAGGTGTAACATACTTCGAGGAGAGCAAAGTCCTCGAAAAAGAAAACGATTTTTATAGGGTACGTAGATCATAGAGCCAAAACAATAATAAAAACTTGTCTTACGCAACATCTTTTTTTGACACTTTACAACAAAGTTGAAAAGTGTTTATGACTTTGTTCATTCTGTCTGTCTGTCCGTTAGTAAGTTAACTGCCGTAAAAATGAATTTTTCAAAATGAAATTTTAGTATGTTGTTCAGACGGTCTGTGTGATCTATGGGAATATAAATTAATAATGCCACCCAATTAGTTTTGGATTGAACCCGAGTTAAAAGTATGAAATACATTGAACCCTAGGGGACCTAATCTCTCAATAATTTTTAAGAGGATTTAAAATTCACAAATTGCTTCGAAAATTTTAGAACGCATTCAAATTATCCCATAAAATATATAAAAAAAATTCAGCAAAATATATTCAGTAGTTTTTAATACTTTACAACAAAATTGAAAAGTGATTATGACTTTGTTCATTCTGTTTGTCTGTCTATCTGTCTGTCCGTTAGCACGATAACTGCCGTAAAATTGACGTTATCAAAATGAAATGTCAGTATGTTATTCAGACGGTCTGTGGGACCTATGGTAATATAAATGAAGAATATAACCCAATTAGTTTTGGATTGAACCTGGGTTGAAAAAATGAAATACATTGAACCCTGTGGGACCTAATTTTTCAAACATTTTTCAGAGATCACGTGAGACACAGAGATCACGTGAGACACAGAGATCACGTGAGACACAGAGATCAAACACAGAGATCACGTGAGCGTTACATGAAGAGATCACGCGACCCACTTCAAAAAATATGGCATCCATCTTGTGTCAAAATCATGACTTTTAAAGTTCTCTTTAATTCAAATTTAGTGGTGCATCCGTCCTAAAACCGCTTTATTTTTCTTTAAATTCTGTACATCTACATATTGAATCAACGCAATTACAATATGGTTGAGTTTAAAAGATCATCCAGCTTTGATTATTTCAACAACGAAGACTACTTTTTACTTTTGGAAAATGTAAATACCAAAAGAAGTAGAATGAGTTGTATAGGAATTGCTGCATTTCTTTAACGCAAAATTATTTAATCCATTTATAGTGCTATTAAGACAGTGTTAAAAATTAGGAAGTTAAAGAACAGTTAACAATAATAATTAAGATTTTGATATATCAATTTTGTAAATATAAATTTTCATACTAGTTGCTATTTCTTATCAATATCACTATCAGAAACTGATGTAAATCGGAATGCCGTTTTTTTGCATTCCCAGATTCCGACATTGGACGTCTCAGTAAGACCATGACCAGTCCGATTTTATTTGAATGAAGTTTCTAGCAAGAAAGCCTTAACCAATTTAAAACCCCTAACTCATATCTTAGAACTTGATTCTTAAAGTGACACAACTAAGAACTTCTGAGATAACTCAAAGTAGCCTTACGACCAAAGCAAATACAACAGATATATAGGATTCAAGTCCACCGTCTTAATTGATAGAAACTAAGTCATACAGCGACTGGCTGTAGGAGCAAAGAGGTCTGTTTACAAGAAACAGGCATGCTATTGCACAAGCCATTCAGTGGATTGAACTTAAAACACAGAAATTACAGGGCGATATAAGTGAACTTTGGTATTGCTCATAGTTAAACAATACTGACTGATAAATCTCACCGACTTTCATCAGATGATGTTGGTAGGACTCAGCATGATCTACAGTTGTACTATCCTATAGTAACATCAGCTGTATTCCTTTTGTATACTCAACACTCATCGCTAAACTGTGATTCACACGTCTAGCCCGTGGATTCAATGTTTCACTCCTGGAACAATGGCGACTCACGCGAATACGAATACTATTCACCTCGAAACAAAACTTGTTTTTCAATCAGGATCGCAGAAACTTGTCATCCAGCTCTGGATTGGTCTACATAACCGAACCAGTAAGGAGTTGTTAATGCACAAAATAAATCATAATTTAGATCATGATTTAAATGAGGGAAACATTATAACAAAAAAGTTATATAGACCTTATACCGATTGAGAATAAATCTATTGTTTAATCATTTAATGAAGATACGTTACTTTGGAGCTATATTCTCATTTGATTCGACCTCTAGGTGTTTCATATTGAAAAGTACATTCTAAGACAAAAAAATCGACGTATAAAAAAAGAATTATCCAAATGAGAAAAATTTGGTACGTCTAATGTGGATGTATAGAAAAAGAAATGATTAGAATTTCAGAACAATTGTATGACTTATTGCATTGAAATATCTACACAAAGTGGGCACACCAATATGACGTTGGCCTACTTTTGGCCTTCATACAAGCTGTTATTCGAATGTGGCATTGATGCATAAAGTTGCCGAATGGTGTTCTGAGGGTTGTCGTTCCAAATGGCCTCCAACATGACGAGCTAAATCATCCACATTCTGGGATGGTAGCAGGCTACGCCTCATCTCAGCCCAAATGGGTTCAATAGGCGATAGATCTGGGGATCTGGCTGGCCAAGGAAGTGTGTCATAAGCACTCAAGCATTCAATAGAGTGGCGTGCCGTCTGTGGCCTGGTATTATCTTGCTGAAAAGTTAGCCCGGGATGTCGCGAAGAGATAGCAATACAACGGGTCGTAGAATGTTGGCAACGTAACACTGCGCTGTGATGGTACCACGGAGGAATAACAAAAGGGTCCGGCTATCAAAAGAAATGGCACCTCCAGACCATAGCTTCCTGTTGTCGGGTCGTGTGGGGTGAGACAGTAAGAACATGATTCTGTCTATATCCGGGCTGTCTCCAGACACGTCTGCGCTGGTCGTTGGGACTCATTTCGAAACGGGACTCATCACTGAAGACAATTCGTCCTAAATCAGAACAATTCCACGTTGATCGGGTCCGACACCATTGCAATCGCTGTTGACGGGGCATACTGGTCAGTGGTAGGCGGCGTAATAGGTGCCGCGAGTATAGATCCCGCTGACATAGTCTTCTAGTAATGATCCGGGTGGTCACTTCCGTGTTTGTCACACGTTGGATGGTTGATAGAGACGAATCTCGTGCTGTCACAGCTGCTCTGACAATCGCTCTATCTCCTCCGTCTGTCGTCGCTCTAGGCCCTCCACTGAAATTTGCCATTCTGGACACAGCTGTAACTTGTACACGGATTTTATTTAAATTAATGAAACGTAAACTAAATATTTTTTAAATTCACTAAAATTTGAGCCAAAATATTTTAAAATTAATTTTCTCAGAAGTAAACGAAGAATTCACCTCAACACCAAACAAAATTCTTAGAGAACCTTGGTAACGATATATACAGAGGAGTCAATGAAGTTCGTGTAATTCATAGAAATTTAACACAGTTACTTATAAAAGTCCAGTTGAACCTCATTGAAAATGTATGTATATCATTTGTTGCAAAATCTCATTCTTGACATATGAGTAAAGTAAAACAGAAATTAAAAATTAATTCATTACCAGATTTTTATTTTAACTTGTTAACAATGAAATAAAACAAAGGAAATATTATTATATTTTGGGAGCCTGAATCGTGCGTAGTCAAAGCTGACTGGATTCGAGTTGGTTAAAATTAACAATAGAAATAATATGAGTCGGTTAGATTCACTGATGTCGATGGTGGTAAATTTAGTTCATCTGAATCAAATGGTTTCGATTGAGCCAATGGAATTCACTTGAGATGGCTGGCGGCAATTTGTTATATTGGAAGCAATGAGTTGGCTGAAGTCGTTTAAGTTGAAATCAAGTAGGTCGGTGACAATTGATTATATTGGAAACAATAAATTAATTAAGGTCTCTGAAGTTAACGTCATCTGAAAATGACTGATCGGTGGTAATTAACTAATTGTTAGCAATAAGTTAATTGGAGTCGTTTAAGATGAAGACAATTGGATGAGACCCATCGGTGGTAATTGATTATATTGGAATCAATAAGTTAATTTGAGTCGTCTAAGTTGAAATCAACGTGGTATGACTGGCAGTTAGTTGATGGATTTCAATACAGTAAATTGAAGTCGTGTACATTGAGTTGTGGAAGGCAATGGCTTAATAGGAGTCAACAGATTCGATGGCGAAAATTTGAACTCATTCGTCGTCAATTGGCTCATAATCAACACAAATTAGTTCCATTGAATATCTTTGATTGAATTAGATTCAGAAAGTCGAAGATTATTAGCGCTTGAGGAAGGAACCCGGGTCCAACACAGAATCGAATGCATTCGGAATTGGAGGATAGAGCGCCCTGGTATTTGTCGTGCCGTCGATAAGGTGAGTAAACGGAGGAAGAGGTGGGGTATTGAAAGCGAAGGGACGGTACAAACACGTGTGTCAAATGTTGGAGCGCTCGTGGTTGGACACTGAATGCATATCTAGAGGAAAGCGTTCGGGCTCCTATAATTTTGTCTATTTTAACCAGTATTTACTAAGAAGTTTTGAAGTGAATAACATCTATGGTTGGGGTATCCGTCGAAATTTGGGGCATACGAAAAATGTAAAACACTTTGGTTGTTTATATCTCCGAACCTAATAGATAAAAATATTAACAATTTATATTTTTCTCAAAAATATAGTACCATTTAAGAATATACAAAAATAATATTAATATGTTAATTTTTTTGAACAATTTTTTTTTCGAAAAATACAAAAAAAAAAGCTTTTGTCTGAGCGAGTTTTCACTACAATGACTTCTAATTTATAAAAGATATATACAAACAGTAAGCAATTAATATGTTTGGGAACGATATTCAGGAACAGATTTTAGATCCATAATTTGTTTTACAAAGCTCTTATATTTTTCGAGCAATTGTGCTGTCAAATTGTAGAATATAGTAACATTTCTTATTTTGAACTTTATAATGCTTTTATCCCAAAAATTACAAAAAATGCTAGCTTTAAACAGCAAGAAGTAATTTATAGAACTTTTGAAAATCCTACAAAGATAAAATATTATGTTTCGAATCTCGTTCTTAGTTTTCGAAATATAGTGGTATCCTATAAAATGTACCAGGCGTAATCAAACTTATATAGACTTGGTGAGAAGTATGTATTTTTCTTCATTTACCAAAAGCATGTTTTATTGGTTGTAAACGAAAAAAAAAAGCAAATAATAAACTTTCTAAATTTTATTGGAGTTTTATTTTATATACGTTATTCACTAAAAATCATTTCGACTCCATCGAACACAAGCTACCACTTGATGGAGCTGAATATAGCTGACATTTTTACTTTTCCCACATCATACATAATACATAACTGCAAGAAAGTACCGTGACAGGGTCAACATTTGAATTCGACTTTTTGACAAAACAGCATGTTTTAAGCATCACTGAACTCGATCCGAATATATTTAAGGTGTTGTCCTTGTCTCTGAATATATGTCAGTGTGTGTGTATGTTTATCAATGTCATTATTGGTGTACGTGTCCGTGAGTCTGACAAAATGATATTTTATGAACGAAATTAGCAATTTGAGAAAAAAAATATGGTACGGTTATTATGATCAGTGAAAACTGGAACCCTAATGAAACCAGAGAGAATAATTGGAAGACACCCCACATTTCGATTTTTTTTTTGAGAAAATCATTAGAAAGTCATATTGTTAATCCTTTTTTAAGCAATTCAACAGTAGGAAAATATATGGCACCCACTTTAAAACGTTAGCATAAACCATTCATGAGATATATCACGTTTATATAACTTTTTGAAACGTTACATAACATTCAAATTCCTGGCAATTATCCTTTAATAGCATTAGCGATAGATTTGGCGAAATATCGCTAATTTGGTGACATTTTGAACTGCGACCAAATCGACAAAAATGTCGCCAAATTGGTAAAAATGACACCGAAATTGTTAAAAATCCAATACATTTTAATGACAAAAATCATTTAATATACAGACAATATTGTTTCAATATTTATAATGCTCAAGTTAGTATACATATTCTGATGTATTTTTAGTTCATATAAAATAATCAATTAAGTTTTTAATACTTTACAACATAGTTGAAAAGTGTTTATGACTTTGTTCATTCTATCTGTCTGTCCGTTCGCACGATAACTGCCGAAAAAATGACTTTATCAAAATGAAATTTTAGTATGTTGTTCAGACGGTCTGTGGGAACTATGGGAATATAAATGAATAATAACACCGAGAATAGTTTTGGACTGAACCCGCGTTGAAAAAATGAAATGCATTGAACCCTATGGGACCTAAATTTTTCAAATATTTTTAAGCGAATTTAAAATTCACCCATTGCTTCTACAGTTTTAGGACATATTCCAATTCTCCCATAAAAATATGAAAAAAATTTCAGCAAAATATATTCAGTAGTTATTTAAATAAAAATAAAAATAATAATTATACCCATAATATATGAGTGGCCAACGGCCCTACCGTGCTGAAAACGCCGGTTCTCGTTAGATCACCGAAGTCAAGCAGCATAGGACGCGGTTAGTACTTGGGTGGGTGACAACCTGGGAACAGCGCGTGCTGTTGGCACATTTTGACCGCGGCAGCCCCTGTGGTTTGCGCGCTGCATTTGCACGCTGCCACAACTGCCGCCGTGTTCATGCGGAAGTTAATACGATCACGTTAAACATGTGGGTCCGTAAAACCTTCCGAGGGGTTGGTGGTAGGCGAAGGAAGGTACGGCCCCTGTGGATGCCACCCTCACTGGGTTCCGGTCTAAATTGGGTGGCACTTCCCGACCGTCCAAATGGTAACCTTACACCTTTCTGGTAGGTCGGACTGTCTGGGTCTCAACAACAACAACCCATATTATATGAAGAGATCACATGGCCCACTTAAAAAAGATATGGTATCCATCTTGTGTCAAAATCGTGATTTTTAAAGCTCTTTTTAATTTATATTTAATATTGTAACTGTCCGAAAATCTCTTTATTTTTGCTTAAATTCTGTGCATCTACATTCTGAAACAACGCAATTACAGTAAATTTGAATTTAAATAATCATCAAACTTTGATTATTTCTACAACGAAACCTAATTTTCCCTTATGGAGAATGTGAACAAATAAAGATGTAGGATGCATTGAATAAGAATTGCTGAATTTCTTTAAAATTATTTAGCTCCTGAGTCTGCAATATAGCTGATATTAATTAAACATTCATTGATTTTAGATATAGAAGCAGACGATTTTTTGGATGAAGTTTTAAGCATAGAGATAAATTACTTGTACCTCCATGGTTTTAAGTTTTTAAATAAAATAAGTTATTGTAGTATTGTGATGAACGAAAGGAATGGAATAAAAGTGTATGAATGAAATATTTACAGATTTTACCAAGAGAGCCATACGATTTATATTTGAATGACGTCATTTGAATAAAGTTAATTTTTTTCGATGATATTTTAAGTTTTTAAATATAATAAATTAATGTAGTATTTTGATAATTTTTAAAATATTACCTCTGAATGTATCGCATTTTAGAGATGTTTAAATAAAATTGCTATGCAATTGGAAAGTGTTCCATAATAAATGCTTTATGCATGATTCATCTTTCTTGTTAATGTTATCTTCAAACATACGATTATATTACGAGAATTATTTTATTACTATTTTGATATAAAGTTTCATTTTTACATTCCTTATATATGTACATAGTATATTATATGTGACGGTGTCGAAATTTGAATTCTAGTTTTCGACGGGATACGTTTCAAGTATCCCTGAACACGAATTAGATGCTTTTGAGGTGATGTTTCTGTGTGTGTTAGTGAGTCTTTAGAGACGATATCTCACTAACGAATGGAGCGATTCGAACAAAATTTGGTACAAAAATTGCAATTCGTGAATACTGGAAGCCTATTGTTTTGAAACGCAATCGAATGTTCAGAATCCTCTTACATTTTCGAGTGAAATTTTGAAAAAAATCATCAAAAGATCAAAACCTTTAATAACGTTACGTAAATAGTCATGTCTTATGCATTTTGCCATTAGAAAACGATTGACACAAACTTTAGAACGCTAGCATGAGCCGTTCTCGAGATATTTTATATTTTAAGATTAAATTTAACAGAAAATCACTTAAAATAAAAAATATATTAACTATTGTAATATATGTTCACTTTTTATATGTAATATCACGCGATAAATTAGTGACATCATTCTCTTGGATCAGGCTCGTCCCATTGATGAGAAAATATAGTTTGTGTAATACTTTTTATTTGGACGCCAATAATCATTTAACTGTTATAAGAATAACTTATTTCTCCGTCTATAACGCTTGACGAGATATTGGCGACGAATTTGACGGAATACCGTCAATTTAAAGAATTTTTTAAATGTTGCAAAATTAACGAAAATGTCGCCAAATTGATCAAAGTACCGCTAAATGATGACAGTTTAATATTTTGGAAAATACATAAGAGCAGATTTAAAGAATAACCCATTTCCCCGTAACATTTTTGGAGAAATTTAGCGAGACCTCGACAACTTGGCGACTATTATAAATGTTGCCAAAGTGACAAAACTGTCGCTAAATTGATGAAAATGACGCCAAATGGAAAGTAATGATTCGCAAATTCTGTTTTCCGTCATATGACGGGGATACTTTCTAGCATATAACAAATGCTCATCTCTCCGTTTGTTTATAACACTTGGTGCTACATTTGGCAAACTTGGTGAATAATTTAGCAAAGTATCGCTAACTTCGCGATATCTCGCCCCAAATTGACAAAAATTTCGTCAAAATTGCAAAATTGACGCTAAATTAATGAAAATGAAGCCTAATTGAGGAATTAATTATTAAAATGTTTTAATATATGGACAATATCGCTTATTGAGGATGTATGAATATTGATAATTGTTTATTTAGATTTGCCCGAAACATAAGTTCATTGAGTACTTTGAAATAGTTTACTTTGAAATGTTGTCATACGGAAAATCGCCAAATGTACAATTCCACGATGAAACACAGTACCGTGGATATTATACATTACTTTTTTACTGTGAAAGGAGTAAATTCATTGCATTATATAAGGAAAGTCATGTGATGCCCATAGCATATTTTATACTTTCCAAAATAGATGTAACGTGTCTATAACTTTATCCATTCTGTCTGTCTGCCCGTCCACACGATAACTTCCGTAAAAATGACTTTATCAAAATAAAATTTTGAGACGGACATATGGGAATGAAAATAAATAATATGACACAATTAGTTTCGGATTTAATCCGAGTTAAAAACATGAAATACATTGAACTCTATGGAACATAATTTTTCAAACATTCTTTTAAAAGGAATAAAAATTCACAAATTGCTTAGAAAATTTTAGGAAATATTCTAATGATCACCTAAAATGTGTAAAAAATTTCAACAAAATGTGCTAAGTAGTTTTTAAAATAAAAATTGAAATAATAATTACACTCATATTATATGTAGAGATCACGTGACTCATTTCAAAATAAAATATGGCATCCATTTATCTCCCCTGTGTGAAATTCGTGAAGTTTAAAGCCCGTTTAAATATATTTTTACTAGGGACTGTCTGCAGCTCCATTTCTTCTCCTATCGCTCATTTTTAGAACTAAAACTTTTCCATTTTCTGAAATGCTACATGGATTTGGCGTTCTTATGATCCCTGTTTTTAACACTTTACAACACAGTTGAAACGTGTTTATGACTTTGTTCATTCTGTCTGTCTGTCTGTCTGTCCGTTAGCACGATAACTGTCGTAAAAATAACTTAATCAAAATGAAATTTTAGTATGTAGTTCAGACGGTCTGTGGAACCTATAGGACTATAAATGAATAATATCACCCAATTAGTTTTGGATTGAACCAGGGTTGAAAATATGAAATACATTGAGCCCTATGAAACATAATTTTTCAAACATTTTTTAAGCAGATTTAAAATTCACAAATTGCTTTGAAAATTTTAAATAATATTCAAATTATCCCATAAAAGATGTAAAGAAAATTCAAAATATATTTGTTCGTTTTTTAAATAAAAATTAAAATAATAATTACATATCTTATATGAAACTATCACGTGACCATTTTATGAAGATAGCACGTGACTCACTTCAAAATGAAATATGGCATCTATCTTGTCTCAAAATCGTGATTTTTAAAGTTCTTTTTTATTCATATTGAGTGTTGTATTCGTCCTAAAACCGCTTTATTTTTGCTTAAATTCTGTGCACCTACATACTGAAAAAACGCAATTACAATATATTTGAATTTAAATGATCATCCATATTTGATTGTCTCTACAACGAAGCCTATTTTTCACTTATGTAAAATGCAAACAGCAAAATATGAAGAATGGGTTGTTTAAGAATCGCTGCATTTCCTTAACGCAAAATTATTTAGCTCATGGAGTCGCCATAGCTGACATGAATAAAATATTCATTGATTTTACAGAGAGAAGAAGGGCGATTTTTTTATGAAGGTTTAAGCATAGAGTTTAATTACTTGTAACTCCATGATCTTAAGTTCTTAATAAAATAAATTATTTTAGTATTGTGGTAAATTAAATGAATGGGGAAATGTTATGAATGAAATGCTGCTTTTATAGAGAGAGCCAGGCGTGTTATATATCGTTGGAATCATTTGAATAAATACAGTTGTTTTTGATGAAGTTTCCAAATATAATAAATTATTGTAGTATTATGATAATGTTAAAAACATTACCGAAGAGCCAGACGATTTATATTTAAATGACGTCATTTGAATGAAGTTCAATTTTTTCGATGAACTTTTAATTTTTCAAATATAATAAATTAATGTAGTATTGTGATAATTTTTTAAATATTACCGAGGAATGTATTGCATTTTATGCAGATGTTTAAATGAAATTGCATTGAAGTTAGAAAGTGTTTCATAATCAATGCGTTTTGCATGTTTGGTCTTTCTTGTTATTTGTAATATGTAGAAAGTTTGGAGTTTAAATGTTAATTGTAATCTCCGCCTGTAAATATATTAAATTATTTAATAATTGGAAATACATGCTCATAGAGATTAACATACAATTTTGTTCACACGCAGATAGCTATATAAAATAGAAGCCGTAAAATCGCAGATTTCAAATTTTAATAATTTTAGAATGCCGATGATTAAGTATTGGAAATATCGTTTTACTGAACCCCAACACTAATTCATTAGAGATTACCACCAACCAGAATGATAATGCAGCAATTTAATTATAAATATCATTTTAAACGGAAATGCATTTGTATTTCAAGGGAGTGAGAAATGTGCCGGACAAGGAATCAAAACTGTGACCCATGGACTAAGAGTCCAATACTCTACTATCTAATTTATCCAGGCACGACCCCCTAGTCAACGTACCTTCACGTTTAAGCTCAACAAGGAAAAAGCCTTCTAGAACATACAAGCAGCTTTTGAATATAGAAACTATTAATTATGCACTCTGTTGCAAAAAAATATATGCACCGATAAGTAATTGAATTACAAGCGCGAAACTTCGCATGTATGCATCGCTTAAAAAATATGCAAATGATGAGAACTTGGGAATAAAGAAATTTTATTAAGAAATGGTGGCAATACATGTATGACATTTCAGTATGTGATAAATATTTCCCTGGCAACTGTACCAGCCGATATTTGGTGCGACATAGAGTCAGTTGGCTTGTTTATGTCTCTTTGTGGGAGATTCGGCTCCAATGATGCCTCTGGTCAGTGGTATTCTGAGAAGACTAAAATTTCCGTCCCAGCATGTTCCAGACCTGTTCCATTGGTGTTATGCCTGAGGACATTCATGACCATGGAAAAGTATTAAATCTATAAAAGATATTCTTGAGAAAGTCATGCAATATGTGGTAGAGCTTTCTATAGTTTTCAAATGAAATCTGGGCGATTTGACAGCAAGGGTAGAACAATCAGCTGCAGAATATCGTCGGCGTACAAGCGGGCCATCAGATTGGTTTGCAGCACAACTAGAGGAAGTCGGCTACCCCATGAGATTAGATGTCTTCACAGATTGCCGCACTATGTGGAATAGTTGTATACCGCTTGACAGCAAATGCGAAATCGGAAGTTCTTCTTCACACACATATGTGATGGTCATTAGCACTGAGAAAAACGCGTCATTGGTCGCTAAAGACAACATAAACCCTTGCTGACCGATTTTGGCATCAGTCCAGACAATTCTGTCTATATGTATGGGTCACTGGGAGGCTTCTTGGTGGACGTCGACACCTAGTCTCATTTCTGCCAGTCATATCCGTTAAAGTATACTTTGCTACAGGATGTATGGAGGAAGGCAAATGCCTTAGAATGACTCATATCGATGCCATTGGTATGTGCTTGACTCCTCTACTCCTCTACTGACTGCTGGATCAACTAAAACATTTTCTATCTGAGCATCCTGAGCTTCGTTGACGGTTACATGCGCCTACATTGATTCACTGTTACCACTATCAAGCAACCATTATATCACTCAGACCAAGGTAATGACTAATATGTACGGTGGACCAAATAACTACCATTAGACCATGATGCGACCTTTCTCTAAATTCGACAATTGTTCGTTGTGCCGTCGAGGCACTTTTGGGAAAAAAGTAAGTTGTGTACAAAAATGCCTCAAAGGTATTTTTGTACACAACTTACAGTATCACAGAAGCAGCAACAACTTACAGTATCACAGCAGAAAATCTAGTTCCAATTTACCGCGAGTGAGAACACAGGTTGCTGTAGATGCTGCACGATGTGTTGTTTCCATGCACATTGCATGAGCTCTATAACATCATGGGCGTTGATCATTGACACAAGTCTTAAAACGGCATTCGCATGCGGAGTTTCGCGGCTGTAACTCAATTTGTTATGTTTTCATATATATTTTTGCAAGGGTGTATATGTAGTATACCTACTATTTAAAAGTCTTGACAAAAGAAGTCGCGGTCAACTGCTCCAAACTGACATTAGCAAAACTTGCAGCAATTCTACCTGGAGGTCTTTCACATAGCACAACACATTTTTTCATGGCTAGTAATGTGTTCCGGAGAGGTATGTGGTTTATTTTATCTATCAATTTCAGTCAGCTACAGCCTAACTCTCGGCACATCGTTCTGGATGTATATAGCAATTATTAGCAATTGTATACTTCAAACGAAAACATTTTTTATTAAAAATATACTTTTGAAATGTTATCTGTATATATAGTCGGTACACAACATATTTCTCTTTGCCTTTTTAACACTTTAAAACATAGTTGAAAAGTGTTTATGACTTTGTTCCTTCTGTCTGTCCGTTAGCGTGATAAATGCCGTAAAAATGACTTTATCAAAATGATATTTTAGTATGTTGTTCAGACGGTTTATGGGACCTATGGGAATAAAAATTAATAATATCACCCGATTAGTTTTGGATTGAACTCGACTTGTAAAAATGAAATACATTGAACCCTTTGGGACCTATTTTTTCAAACAATTTTTAAGCGAATTTAAAATTAACGAATTTTTTCGAAAGTTTTAAGAAATATTTGAATTATCCCATAAAAATATGAAGAAGTTTTCAGCATACTATATTCAGTAGTTTTTTAAATTAAAATTAAAATAATAATTACACCCATATTATATGAAAAATCACGTGACCCACTTCAGAATAAAACATGGCATCCGTCTTGTGTTAAAATCGTGATTTTTAAAGTACTTTTTAATTTATATTTATTGTTGTATCCGCCCTAAAACCGCTTTATTTTTGCTTAATTTCTGTGCATCTACATTCTGAAACAACGTAATTACAATATATATATATATATATATATATATATATATATATATATATATATATATATATATATATATATATTATATATATATATATATATATATTGATATATATATATATATATATATATATATATATATATATATATTTACATAATTCTAATTATTACATATTTCATATATATATATATATATATATATATATATATATATATATATATATATATATATATATAAAGATTCCATTCCGAAAATTGCCTATCTGTTATTGTAGCTTATTCCAGAGAAGCACTTGATATTACGTGACATCCAACTAGTTTTGTCATGTGTCTTTAACATTATATCGACTACAAAAGTGATAAAATCATACTATATAAAGTGTGGAAGTGCGTTTCAGAAAGATATTCTTGTTGATGAAGTATCAAGTTTAATGGAATATGCAATGGAGAGATGAAATGGAATAAATTTGACAATCAGCAATTCCAAGGGCGGTTCCAGATTAGAAGCAGCCGATTATATACATCAAATATTACTTTAGAGAGATGTTTATAATTTCCTTCTACTGCTATTTAAAGTTTAAACTGATAAATATAGATGTGAATATACGAAACTCAAAAAGACGGAAGGCCTAAAGATGAAAACAATTTTTTTAATATCCAAATGTTGCGTAAACTATATTTCATTAAATGTCATGCTGTTCTAACTTTGAATGTTTTGACTTCGTGAAGTTTTAATTTAGTTTGGACAGCTGTAGGAAAGATGAACCTTAATTATTAATTACTATTTTTACTCATCAAACTATTGTATAAAGGAATATCACAAAATTTATTTGAAATTGACATTTTGACAGGCAAGTACGTTTAAAAACCCACTTCATGAGCTCATTTCGGAAACTGAAAATATTTTATACGTAGACACATTTGTCAGGTGTAGATAAGATAACTCAAGAAGAAATGCAGCTACTTCTGCCAGATTTTGTGTGAAGATACGTTATGTAGAAAAGTAGAACTGGATAGGATTCTTGTATAATTCTGATAACTATAATTCGAATAATTCGAGTGATAAAATTTTCATAGCTTTATCACAAATGAAAAAATGGTGGTAATTCCCGGACCGATGTACGATAAAGTGATAATTTGAAACAAGCTATGATTTCAAATGGTATTAAAATATTTTATACTAACACAGATAACACCAAAGTGCATCCAATTCATCGTATTGTACTGCTACCAACTTGAAAAAAATTAAATATGTGTAAGAAAAATTTTAAATAAAGATCTTAAAACAGGAGATATGTAAAATGTTAATTATTTTGTTTTATTTTGATAATGATTGTTATACGCCTGGAACTAAAAACGTTGGAAAATGAATGTATGAGACAGTCTAGTGGACACTCACACTTCAGAAATATCAATAACAGATTAAGGGAACTTTCCTGTTTAAAGCAATTTAGTTTCAACTCAAAATAACTTTATATTAAGATTATAAAGAATGTATAGATTTTGAATGCGAAAATTTTTCTTCATGTTAAAATTATGTTCGATTTACACTTAGTTAAAATTATTTAAGGCGTCGGATTGATTGAGCTGTTCAAAAATTAGGGTAACGGATGAGAATTATGGCTACTTCTTGCATTAGTCTTTAACTTCTAATTGAAAAATGCATTTTAAAAATACGCAATCATACTATTTTATTGAAATGGGGTAAGTTATAAAAACGGAAATTTTACGTTTTATATCAGAACCTTAAAATATATACGTGCCAAGTTGAAAGTAGTTGTAAGCTGTGTAAAAATGACTGATGTCGCCAAATATGTTTTAAAGACCAGATTAGATTATATAATTATGATCTCTAATAAAATAGCATTGCATCCCAAAGCTTTTAGAATTTAACATATTGACAAAATGCATGTATCTGAAATGTTTCTCGTTTCAGTCTCTGAAAATAATTTTATATAAATGTTCATGTACTGTTAGCCTAATTACAAAATATGGAGTGCTTAAATTGAGAGAAAAAAACTGCTTATATTACAAGTGAGTTCAAACGCAAAATTTGGAAGGAATAAAAATTTAAATTAAATGGAAATTATTATTTAATATCATGTAAACATTTTTATTTAAATTAACATTATTTATTATACACTAGGAAAGTTTATCTTCACATGGCAGTAATATATTAACATATACAAAAGCCATTCATTGAATTTTACCCAATGGTTATTGTTTGCTAAGCATTAGACTGATAAAACTGAAAAATCTCTGTTCATTGCAAGCTATCATGAAGCGGTACCAACAATTAAAAAGTATCAGATTTACAGTCTTGCAATGACGGATTCCTCTTAAATACTATGGAGCTAAAATATAAGAAGTTCACCATGAAAAAGTAAATGGATATTGCTTCCACTTCATACCACTGATTTGAATAAAGAAGAGTAAAGGGGGACATCATAATTTTTTGGCATCACTAAGCTGTTTATAGTACTTTGTTTTCCATTTACGTTGTTCTTTTCAAATTTCTGTGTTCCTCTCTAATTAGCAATACGTAATTCTATGTTTAAGTATAATGTGGCGAAGCAAGACGGGAATTTAGGGAGACAGTCGCTATAAAAAACAACCCGCTAACAAAATACTCTCACTTTAAAAATACGTTAGGGTACATATATTATGCATTTATTAAGTTTCGTGGATGAACAGAAAGAAAGGAAGTTGGTAACGGATTGTTATTGTTGACACTGTTTTCATAAATTCCATATACGCTACACAATTGATAATGATAGTGTTGTGACTGTAGCAGATCTAATTTTATGGAGACCAAGGTGAAGCAAACTTTTAAGAAATCGATTTTTCGTTTAGTAGGTTAAGGAATAAGATAGTAGCTTAAGAAATAAAATAATACTGTGTCGATTACAAAAATATATAATTTATGAAAACTTCATCTCATGAAAAGTAAAAACTTAGAGCTGAAGGATGTAAAACTCATGAAGAACTACCATTTTACAATCCGTTCAAAGACTGGTTTCTCAAAATGCGCTTTTATGCACTGGACATTTTATGCAAATTCTATTGCATCAACATTCATGAAAGTTTGCAAGATAATAAATCTGGTGATTGTACGTGCATTTATAAAACCTACTACATATATTGCAAGATAATTTTAAATGTACGTGTGAGATTGAAAGTTATTACATATGACTAATCGGCATATTTTCTAAACATTTTATGAGATGTAAAGGTACATGTATTATATATTTTTGTAATCAGCAGGACTTATTTTATATTTTGAGCTACTGAAAAAGAAATCGATTTTTTGAGTTTTTAACATGTCTTAATCTCCAACTAAAAAACTCATTATTTATTACTATCCAAGTATTATTATAGCATGACCACAATTTACTGCATCTCGTCAAAACGGTTCAGCCAATGAGATAGATGATCATGCAGAAAAATCATATTAAAATAAACATTTTAGAACTTTTTCTGGTAAATATTGTTACTTTGAATCCAGTAATGGTTGGGGGTATTTAAAGCCGCATCAGTTGTTAAAAAAAAGAGAAAACTTACATAGCCATGTTATAGAGCCTTTCAATGTATTTTAAACGAAATCAATTTAATGAAGATAATTTAAAATGTGCAAGACTAATAAAAATAAAGAATGCATATGTGTGTGAGTGTGCTTGTGTGCCTGTCGTCTGTAGCGGGAAGGTAAACCTTGAAAATTACATTTTACAAAATCGAAAATCACACAGATATCCCACAGACCATAATTAGAGAGCAGGTGTTTTGATTAAATTGCAGACGTTTCATTTGGACGAAAAACAGCTGATTGCAAATGCACACATGTATTAGTGTATTTTATTTATAGCTTTTATAACTTTGCGAATTTAAAATATTTCGATCAATTTTTTTTTAAATTTTATGTTACAATATCATTATGTATTGTGCTAAAGTCTGACATAAATCGGACAGGAATTTCGCTAAGGGAACAGTCTTTTTTTTTACTTTCCTTATATACATAAAGTATAAGGAAAGTATTGTGACGGGGTCGAAAATTCGCATTCGAGTTTTCGACTAGAGAACGCGTTTCAAGCATCCCTGATCACGAAGCGAACACTTTTGAGGTGATGTATGTGTGTGTGTGTGTATGAAAGTTTGTGTGTGTGTGTGTGTGTGAAAACGATATCTCCCGAACGAATGGAGCGATTCGAATGAAATTTGTACAAAAATTACAATCCATAAATACTGGAAGCTTATTGTTTTAAAACATAATCGAATGTTCAGAACTCTCTTACATTTTCGATTGGAATTTTGAAATAATCATCAAAAAATCAAAACATTTAATAAAGTTACGCAAATAGAGATTTCTTATGTAACTTTTCCTTAGAAAACGATTGACATAAATTTAAGAACGCTAACATGAACCTTTCTCGAAATATTGCACATTTTTCAAATAAATTCATCAAAAAGTCCCATAAATTAAAATAAATATTAGCTGTTAAAACACATGTTCACTTTTCATATTTAATATCATGCGATAAATTTGGTGACATCATTCTCGTGGATGTAACTCGTTCCATTCACGAGAAAATATACTTTGAGTAATACTTTTGTATTTGAACGCCAATAGTCTGCTGTAAGAATAACTTATTTCTCCATGCAAAACGCTTGGGGAGATTTTGGCAGAATGTCGCCAACTTGGCGACATTTTTGAATGTTGCCAAATTAACGAAAATCTCGCAAAATGGATAAAAATGACGCTAAATCAATGAAAATGAAGACTAATTCAAGAAAATTCAATATCTTTGAAATAATATGAGTATCTACTATAAGAATAACATTTTTTTAACTGTGAAAGTAGTAAATCCATTGCATTATATAAGGAAAGTCATGTGTTACCCACATCGGATTTTTTAATTTTATATCCTGGGTGAAGGAGAGTTTTTCCTTTTTTGCGACATGAAGTATTTTCAATGAGTCGTTCTTCCAAAGGGTAGCGATTGAGAGCATTTTTAGGGCGTATCAACGGTACTTACTTAGGACGTTATATAATAAAATGAATTTACTACTTTTACAGTAAAAACAATAGGTTTTTCTTATAGTAGATACTTATATTCTTTTCAAGAAATTGAATTTTCGACAATTAGTCGTAATTTTCTTTGATTTGGCGTCATTTTTATCCATTTGGCGAGATTTTCTTTAATTTGGCAGCATTTCAAAAAGTCGCCAAGCTGGCAACATTCCGCCAAATTCGTCGCCAAAATCTCGCCAAGCGTTATAGACAGAGAAATAAGTTATTCTTATAGCAAATAAATGACTATGGGCGGTCAAATACAAAAGTATTACTTAAAGTATCTTTTCTCATGAATGGAATGAGCTAGATCCACGATAATGATGTCACCCAATTTATCGCATGGTATTACATATGAAAAGTGAAAGTGTTTCTCAACAGTTAATATTTTTTTTTTAATTTATGGGATTTTTTGATAAATTTATTTGAAAAATGAGCAATATCTCGAGAATGGTTCATGCTAACATTCTAAAGTTGATGTCAATCGTTTTCTAAGGAAAAATTACATAAGAAATCTCTATTTGCGTAACTTTATTAATGGTTTTGATTTTTTAATGATTTTTTTCAAAATTTCAATCGAAAATTTAGAGGGATTCTGAACATTCGATTACGTTTAAAAACAATAGGCTTTCAGTATTCACAGATTGTGTTTTTGTTCCAAATTTCATTCGAATCGCTCCATTCGTTCGTGAGATATCATCTCCACAGGCTCACTGACACACACACACACACACACACACACAGACATCACCTCCAAAATGTTTGATTTGTGATCAGGGATGCTTGAAACGTGCTCTCCCGTCGAAAATTCGAATTCGAATTTTTGACCCCGTCACAATACTTTCCTTATACATTATGTATATAAGGAAAATAAAAATTAAATACTCCAATATTGAAGATATTGGAAAACTTTTACAACCACTAGATGGGGCTTTTACAAAATCACCTTATAAAATCCCTATTTTGTGTTGGAAATTTTACTTTTCCTAAATGTAAACAGAAAAACAATGTACATTTGATACCGCTGCATGCCGAAGCACAGTTATTAAACAGAAATTGGAATGCCATTTTCAAGGACTGATAATTACATAATAAAGAATAAGGCTTGGTTATATTATGGAGAACTCTACATAAAGAAGACAATGAAAAGTATTAGCCGCAAAAAATACAGAAGAGTTCTAAACATTGACCATAAGGAAAACTTTGAAAAGTCATATAAAATTTACAATATTTATTTTATAGATTTCTAGATTTATTCAATTTGCAATAATTTGTGCAATCTGAATACTATAATATACAAGTGTTTAATAAAATATTTTTCTGACCCATTAAATGCAGTGAAAATAATTTCGATTAATATAAGAAATAGAGCTAAAAAAGTAAAAAAGAAGTAAGAAATAAAATAAGACATTTAGCTTTCAAATCCCATTGTATTTATGTACTAAATGTGTGGTAAAATGACCACATTTAACATCTCACACATAAATTATTCTATCCTTAGTAAATACACATGCAACGTCTCGTTTCGCTTTATTTTTTGTTCTGCAGTGGTAAAAGTATTTTCCTGTTTAACATCGTTTCCATTCAAAGATTCGGTAGTCTCATTTGCGAGTCATTTAAATACTTGATTGTTTTTACGTGTTTTGAGAAGTAATGTAACGATGTCATACATATTAGAAACCTATGGATGTTTTATTAAGTACTGAAGTAAATGCTAAACATAACTTTTGCCTCTGTAGAGATCTAAGAAACATTAAGACTTTTTTAAATAGTGCAGAATTCACTTTACAATACGCACATGCACACAAACTTACACACATATATATATATATATATATATATATATATATATATATATATATATATATATATATATATATATATATATATATACATACATATATATATATATATATATATATATATATATATATATATATATATATATATATATATATATATATATATATATATATATATATATATATATATATATATATATATATATATATATATATATATATATATATATATACAGCCACTTCCAGTTTAATTCGCATATTACTTTAAACGTGCATTTCTAGATTGGTTGGAACTTAGATGATAACTGGATTTAGCATCATATTCTGGATGTAATATTGTGTTGTACAAAAAATTTCACTTGCTGTTCAAATTGTTCCTGGAAACATATATTTTTCAGGAATGGCTGCAGATTGAGTTTATATAATGGCTGATATGGATTCAGCATAGAATTTTGTGAGATGAGGAGAGGGGGAGCATGTCGATAAAGTTTTACCTTGGAGATGTCAGTTTCGGTATGTTCGTGAATTCGTATGTCTGTGCAACATAAGTGTGCAAGTGGGCAAATTATGTTTGGTTCAATACAATCCCAATAAATGTATATACAGAAAGGGAAAATATGAATTTAAAACTATAATGAAAGTCATATGTTATATCAGATTTATATTTTATATACCTGAAATGCATTTTAATCTGGAATATGTCCTAATTAGAATTCCTAATTAAAATATATTATTATGAGTAGAGAGTAATGTTTCGAAGTAACCTTATTATATATGTATTTATGAACTTATCGTGAACAAAAATGGTAGACATCATATAAAATGACTCCGTTGAATGTGTTTACTTTGAGAGATTGATACGAGACTGAAGTGCATCTTATCGTAATGGTATTTGCACAAGAGGCACTTAGAAAACTGTCAATATTTGTTATTCATATAAGAAGTCATATTAAATCTAACATTTAACCTAAGACAAACGGATTGTGTATGCATATGGGTTGATGCTGGGGAGACGTTTGCGTGTTTATATAATGTATAAATCAATTCGCCCAAATTTCTGATTAAGTAATCTGTAAATTAAAACATTTTGTTAGTAACAATATAAAACACTATATACATATATCGCTGAGCTTCAGAAGCAAAGAAGAGTCATTCTTCTCCAGGATTAATGGAACAGAGCAGTCACTCCCTCAAAGATAGGTACATGCGAGTCAGACATGTCACTACCATTGCTAGTGCGATTGATCTGTCTTCTTTCATGGTCTATTTCATTTATCTTTTTACAACATATATATTATAATATATAGGGAAATTATTCTGAAGAGGTCGTACATTCGAATTCAAGTTTTCGACGGAATAACACGTTTCAAGCAACCCTGAACTGGAAAATAACGTTCTTGAGTTGATGTATACGTATATGTTTGTGTGTTTGTGTGTATATGCATGTGTGATAGTGTGCGTGTTTTTTTTTTTTGTTGTTTGAGAATACTGGATTTGGGTTGCACTTGAATACATACTTGTCTTCTATTTAATCCAGTATTTAGAAGTATGATTAACTGCGTAATTGAAAATATACCACTTTTAATATGCGAGTTGTTGTTTTACAAAAGAATAATATTAATACTGTTTAAATATTAATTAAATTTCAATAGTTTTAAATAATTTTAATGAATTTAATCATATGTTGTGTACCAAAGGAATGGAAATACTTCAGGGGAAATTGTTTTATTTTCAAAATTTTATGCCGGTTTTAATTAATGCAAGGTTTGTAATTATGAGAAGGAAGTGAGTGCAAATAATGAAAATGAAACTTTGATATTTCCCTTTGCCTTTTGCCTTTCGAAAATGAGATATATTCTATATATGTTATTTGATCTATTACTGATTGGTATGAGTAAATGAAATATCACAATCTGCAATTCTGCAGAATATGTTGAAGTGAAATTTTTTAACTTTATTGTAAAACATTTTATGTGTTGTCTGGAATGAAATTATATTTTGAACACAGAAACTACATTGTAGCAACTATGATCAAGAACCAGCATAGTAAACACGTGTATTACAAGAAACCAGATAGAACATGATATTAGAACATGAAATGGGAGTGCGGCGTTGTTCTGTTAAGGGAACTGATGAATGTTGTTTATTCGTCCAACTTTCCGCTGTCTTATACATATTATCACAGTAAACGATGTATTGTATATATACAAATTAAAATGAATATATTAATGGTATAAATATCGTATTCAGTAAAATGTGGCAGATGTTTTACGGACGTCAATAAAATAATAAATTAACATTATAAGAATATATATTTTTTTCAAAAATTAGTACCCTTTTTTAATAAACTGTTTTCAAACTTTTCAAAATTTTATGCTCGATATTAATGAAAATTAATAGGTCATGTGTGTTTATCAATTACAGTAAATGTATCCAATTTCGTATGAGAAACTCAATTTATTGCCCAGATATTGAACCTACAGATTTAGAGCTAGACTAATAGATATATACAGAAACACAGACAAACACACAGAAATAATTGTTGAAACAATCAACTCGAATGCAGAAATATGCAAAACATACATATATATTGAAATTCGACATCTAGATATCTTGACCTCATCACAATAATGTCTCATTTCTTGTACAGAGCATTGTAATAAATTTAAATTAACTGGAGTGTTTGTAAACTCTGTCTCCTCATACCAGAATAAAAACAATTTTTATAAGTTTCCAATTTTTTAATTAAATCTTGCAAGAATAAAATTTGAAAAATCTGTATCATTGGTGCGGAAGATCACAGTTACAGCATGTTACGCTTCATTTTAAAGAACTTGAAAAATATTTCGACTGAAGTCATGCTCGACAATGTACCTCGTCGAGAAGTAACTTGACACCTCAACGAATGGCTAATGACGCCAAGGACAGAATTCTTTTATCCCGGCCAATTTTCATTAACTGTTAAGTTTCCTGATCATTGAGCAATAAATAACTCCTTTTATGCATGATTAAGTAAAATTTTGCCCTGTGCTGTCACGTTAAGAAATTATAAAATCTTGAATAAATTTCAAAGTTCTCAAGCGAATTCAAACAATTATATCTAGCAGAAACAACAAGCACACAACTATAATAGAAGGTCTTTTATTTCACTTCTTTAAGACGTACAAAACTTAAAAAGGCCAGAGCGCTTTCGAGCGTAAATACGCTCTTCATCAGTGCCTACATGGAAATAGGAATGATATAGACCAGATATAGACCAGAAAAGGTGACAAATTTGCATAAATACATTTATCAATAAACTTACGTCTATCTAAGTCAAATAAATAAAATTGGCATCACGTCTGATTTCAACCAGCAGAAACATTTTTTTTTCAGATGCCTATATAAATATCTTGCACTGAGGCAAGCCTGAGAGAGATATGTCTAGTTATGAGAATAAACTCTGTTTCTGCTGGTTGAAATCAGACGTGATGATAATTTTATTTATTCAATTATATCTAGTTCTAGGTTTTCTGTTAACAGAGTAGAATATAAAGTTTCATGAAAATTTATTGATATTTCTGTTAGTTATCGTGAACATAAAAAATAGACCACAGTCAGATGAACATCACTATATATTTGTCAAAACGTGTTCAGTAGGTCCTGAACATATATTGGTATCAAAATCTCGAAATCGAACAGTACATTTTCTGTACTATACTCAATAGTATGAGAACGTAAATAATTACAATCATTAACAGGAAACAAAATTAATGCAAAATATAAATTTCATAGGATATTACAATTAAGGCAATTTATGTAATTGACAAAAAATATATTTTCTTGAACATTTAATGATTGAGGTTGTAATAAAATTTTTAACTAAAATATATGAATAAAAGAAATATTTTATATGCATAATGGATAGTCTACTATATATAAAATATTTGATCAGTGGATCGTTTTAAAATAAAAGAGAAAATAGTAAAGTTATAATTCATACGAGGCTTTGTAGATCCTATTACGTATCCTATATAAATATTATATTTAATTCAAACATTTTTTCCATAAAAAATTCTTATATTATTTTAATGCGCTACATCAAGAAGATAAAATTGCATTAGCGTTATTTTTCCAAATGGAAGTTTTAATTTTAACTCTAATCCTTTGTTCATAATGGAAAAAAATTGTTTTTTTCGCTTAAAATTATTTTAGTTAATATAGTAGATTGGATAAATAATAAAATGCTGTTGCTATATTCGTTTTTAGTTGTGTATATATATTTACGTCCATATTAACATCATTATAAATGATAACATTTATAATGAACTAAACGGCTCTGAAGCACTATCTAAATTAATACTATTAAGAAGATGGTTGCGCTAATAAGGCAGGAGATGGAAACTGAAATGAATTCACTCTTCTAGAATTATTGTTCGACTTGATTAATGCGTTCTGCGCAAAAAATAAACTGCCAAATATTTCTTTTCGTATGCTTCTATTTTCTATGATGCGTCAATCCGATACTCGATTGTGTCCAACTTGAATGTTTTACTTTTGTCCTGCTTAACTGGCTTCTTTGTTGCAAAATGCTTGTGTCTACTTTCTTTGAATGAAGTCATGGAAGTCTAAAAAGAGGTGTATTGGATCTGATAATTTTTTCTTTTGTGCCACTATCTCTTTGTTTACTCAAGATTTAATTTTGATGCAGGTAGATCAAATATTTCATTTTTGTTCTCATCGTTTTGCAAATAGATTTTTGTGTGTTGCTAGGTGCTGATGAGTTTCTGCAAACTTTGTGTCTTATACTAACCTCTCAGGACATCCTTGACTCAGCTCTCAAATATTTAGGTCTGCATTCCTCCAAACACATGCCGACATGATTTAAATTTTCCTATTCATGAAGAATTATTCTGACAAATGTCTTTGCGTACTCTTCAAACCTATAAGCATCTCCATGTTGTATTATGTGGACTAGTACCGGATCGTCTATTATGGTACAAGTTGCGAAAGGTTTATTCCTGGGATAATTACACATATTTCTAAAATATCGAATAATATCTGACTTCTTCATCGTATTTCGAGTGTACCCACAGTCTGATAAAGAATGTGGAAGTGGTTGTTCTTCTGGCGTGAAAATGCAGAAGAATGTGTCCGGATTAGAACCACAATGTTGGCAACCGATGTATAATTTAGAGAAGAGACATATAATCTTCATTGAGCTTCTTTTTGTTAGTTGCGCTTTGTTTCTTACAGAATTTTTATCTTGAAAATTTTTACTTGTGTTTAAATGGTGTATTTCCATAACATTTCTCGGGATGCCACAGTTTGCGTTTTTCTCTTGTATACAGAAGATCGTCAGGTGTAATAAATGAAATTTACAGCAGATCGCCAGGTGTATTACATGGATTTTGTCCTCCAGTTAGATGATTGACTGAGTCTGCTATTATCTTCATAATATATCTTCATAATATATAATAATGGGCTAAGGAGGTACTACAACAGAAAACATAGGTATTAATGCACAGTTCGTTAAGTGCTTGTCTATGATATCGTCAAATTGATATCTTACATGAAATTCTCATATAATTATTTAAACAGACTGTTGAACTTTTTTCAGGATCTCACATTTTACTTGGTTAAATCCACTTTTTTGTTAGTTCTGAGTAATTCTGTTGTTCATAACTATCAGGTACATCCTTATATTATTTGGTAATGGATGCAATTCGTTGGTTTTGAAATACTGGAGTAACCACTGTATGGTTTATAGGAATATGTGGTACTTGGTTTAAACTCTAATTTTTAATTATCACTTGGGGTCTGTATATTTTGTATTTATGTTCTACAAAATACTGTTGGAGTGTTATCTCTACCTTTGAAATAAATTACAGATGCTGTGCAAAAGGAGTCGCGGTGTACGTTATTAACAGCATATGTGATAAATATTCCTCTCTGAACTTGTGAGAGACAAACAACATCTACATCTTCATAATTCTTACAATATATTTGATTAAGATCCGATGAAATTTGCATCAAACTACCGTTCCTATTCCAAACTTGTGCAACTTATCAAATAGTTCAGTTTTTATTGTTTTATAGGGTATCACCATGTATATGTAAGTAAGGAAAGGTGCTTCCCTACAGCTTTTGTGACGCAACCTACCACTGGCAGGGGTATTTTTGTTTAGGTTGTAGCTAAGGAGTTATGCAATTGTTAATGCATCAATTCAGTCATTATTATCAAATTACTGGGGACTGTTTGAGCTATATAAAAGCATTTGCACCTATGTCAGTAAAATATGTGATACAAATTTCAATTGAGATGTCTCATCATATAATCATATGATCCTTGAAGTTAGTCATAGAGGAGCTCTTTACAGATAAACAATGGGAAAATCTAAACACTTAGCACATTTTTGCTGACATGATATACTAGAAAACCGTATCTCAGAAATATTTATCTGGTTCCTTTTTTATCAGTAATATATTTATATTTTGAGTTCGTTTAAAAGCAAGTTTAATGAATGAAAGTATTGAATAAACATTAATTAACTGAATAAGAAATATTCAGTTTGATTTAAAAACACTATTATGATCATATTAAAATACAATTCTTATATATATGTATGCAGGGTGCCCAGTAATAAGTGACGGCATATTTCATTTGAATCTATTTACCTTTCTATAAATGTTTTCAGGATGGCAAAACCAGCTATTGTTGGAAAACTCAAAAGCATTGAATCCCAAAAGATAGTATTTTAAAATTGAGATTTTTTTTCACATTTATCAATATAGATGCTGCAAAATGCCATATGATAGTGAAATCATAATTCAAATAAAGGAATGTTTGGTAAATTATGAGAATTTTTAAACCTATAGAAAGGCAAAAGAGGTTGTATGAAATGACCTTAGAGTGACTTAAATAATAAGGTAATATTGGCAGGATTCACAGTGGTAGAAGAAAACTTAGTGTTTGAGCAAAATAACTAATACAAACTGAACATAAAAAGAAATCGTCGAAATCTGTAACTGTCTGCCAGAAAATATCGAGCGATATTTGTGTCAAAAATTTTGGTTGAAATTATTATTAAAGAAGATTTGAAACTAAAAACATAACAAAATTGTAGATCATGGATTAACCGAGAAAATCAAAAAAGAAAGGGTGAGAAAGTGTGAACATCCACTAAACAGATACATCGTTTTTTCAAATAAAAATATTTTTTTCTACAATCATATCATATCAATCAAAATAATATAATTCACGCAAAATCAATTTAGGATAAATCCTTCAAAAAAAGGAGCCATTGAAAGGTTCCTCAAACCTCTTTGTGTAAAGATACAAAGAGGTATTAGCAAAAGAGGGAAACTGTCATATTTCTTCATGAAAAATAAGACAAAATTGATCAGATATACTATTTAGAAAGGATTTTGCTCACATGATCAAACAAGCCAAAAAATTGTTCTAGAATGATTAGTTCTCTTTTCAGCAAGACTTTCCACTGGCGCACTAGACAAAACATACAGTGAATCTTATATATACTAAACTGTCCAGGATTCAGAAGCAGAAAAATTCAGGAAATTTCTATTGAAGATATGAAATGTAATCCCAGATCACATACAGTATACATCTGTAGACTTTATACCGAGATGATTATCATTTGTAGTTAAAGTCAAAAGATCGAGAACATATATCGGGATTAAATTAAATATTGAATGAATTAAATATAGATGAAATACATATAGGTACTGATTAAATACAGATTGTGTAATGTTTCTTTGAATCTAATTAACCCAAATCACAAGCGAGTTTTGAATGCTAGAGTCATGAAGGGACGTAATGTGTGTAATAACGTAGTGTGTACGTAGATGGGACGTAATATGTACAAGACGTAATGTGTGCAATACATCTAATACACAGGGATGTTTGGACGCTATCCCTGTGAAATAGATGCATTGTAATGGATATTACGTAGAAGGACAAACTCGTTTTAGAAGGTAATATATTTAGATACTGAATATTTAACTGGTGTAAAGTATTTTGAGTCAAAGTTATCATATAAAATTTAAAATAATTCATTTTGAAATACGACCATCTCTTCATGACATTATTTATATTTGGGTAAACTGCCTAATGTAATTAAATAAATATAATTTCCAATCATTCTTTCTTTTAAGAAAATACGTATTGTAATCACCATATGAAATTCACCACTTATTATTCCATGCTTTACTTTAGGAGGGCACTGTATTTCGCAGCATAGCCCAATGTTTCAAAAGAACCTTATTATGTATGTATTTATGAACCAATATTAAACGAAACTAGTAAGAATAATGTATCAAGAGACTCCGTTAAATGCGTTTACTTTGAGAGCTTAATATGATCCCGAGGCGCGTCTTATAGTAATGGTATTTGCGTATGAAGTACTTAGAAATCTGTCAATATTTACTATATATAAGAGGAGGCAATCTTAGCGAAACTCGCATTAAATTTCAAGTAAGCAAAATTTATTGTGCATGCATAGTAGTTTCGAAAGTAAACTTGGCTGAATGTTTATATGAAGGTTTGCTTCCAGTTTTGCAGATCGATAGGCTTCCGTCACATGCTATTAAACTTATACGATATGATACTTTATTTTTAGTATATTTTTCTTTATAATATTTTATCCTCAGCGTGTGAGTCAATTGCTTATTTCTTGTATTTATTTCTAAAAAATTAGTATTTGTCTAACGCTCTTAAGACATAAACTGTAACCATTTTTAAAACGATTTATTTTACTTATTAGTGCATATCCCATACTTATTAGTGAATATCAAAACTAGTCATCTCAATCGATAATTGTCCAAGTTAGTTTCTGTTCTGTAGTCGCGTGTTCTATACGTAAGCATGTTTCAGTCTTCTATGTCACCGGGGGGGGGGGGTTCTGGAGGGTCGTGAAATACATAAATACGTTAGGCAAATATACATTTCTGATAGTCTTTATGATTTTTCTTACAATATAAAAAATTGTTTTATTGACAGCATTATCCCATGCTGGTCTAGAATTGAATTATGTACCATTATGGGGACATTTTATTATTAACTCATTTATGTCCAAAATGCCATTTTCGATCCAACATGCTCAAACTAAGGCTTCTGGTAAATACAGATTGCAGCACAAGTGGAGTTGACAAGATTCACCTTTTTAATAGTCTAGTTAATTCATCCACATGAATTTTCATTAATTTTTGCGGTTCTTTTGTGAACAATAAATTTGTGAAAATAGCATCTGTGATAAATGGATTTCTATTTGCAATCAGAGGAAATTATTGTATCAAAAGGGTATTTTTTCTTAAAATATCTTTTTTCAGTATGCGATTTGAAAGGATAAATGATCTATTAATGGTAATATATTTTGAAAAAAATTTATTTATTCATGATTGAAACAATTGTGAGTTGATGATGACAATTTTGGGACTGTGTTCTATAATGTCACTGGCTGTTTATACTTATAAAACAGACTTGCGTTATGTTTGTCTTAAAAACTTTTCTTGAATGCAATGTTGGCATGCAACAAGAAAATAATATATAGTCAAATTAAAAATAAGAAAATATTCATAGTTTCTGTTTCTTTGTTTGTCTATAATTGGGCTATTTAGATGTTAAAAATGGTTAGAATAAATTCAGATGTTTTCAGAAGTAATTTGAGAAAAAATATCGACCTACTCGGCTAAAATTCGACTACTTCTACGAGATTTGAAGTTATTGCTCTTGATAAAATGCTCCATAAGGACAGATTATATTGGTTGATAAGGCAATGGTGCCCTGTTTCTGAAGACATGAGTGTAAACTAGTATTTATACAAGGGAAATCTATATGCTTTGGATTCAAAGCTTGGAGTTGCTGCACAGAAAAATGGCTATTGTGTTTAAGATGATCGTTACAAAGAACAAAATATGGCAGAGGAGAGAAATACCACGCTAAATGTAGGTTAGTGTTTTCCAAGCTTTTTTGGCCCTAGAAACATTTTGAAATTTTTTTGAACGCGGAACTCCAAAATTATAAAACGACCATTGTGGTCAAAATAATGCATTTTAAATTACACACGCCTTTCAATGTCAAAGCTGGGGGTTAAAGCTTGTTAATATTATTCGCAACAAGAGTTATGGTGAGCTTCAGCTAATAAGGAGCGGATCCCCAACGGATTTATCACGACTGTGGCGACCTCCGATTAACGAGTGGCAGGGAATTGAGTATACAACCCCGGAGTTAACTGGCGTAACACGCCTGTGTAGCAGGCAGCAGGAAAGTACTCGAGAAGCGAGCTTAGCGAGTTACGGGGTTGGCAAGCGTAACAAGCAAGGAGTAGAGCCCCCCCCTCCACACCCAGTTGTCTAAATAATAATAAAAATATCGATTTTTTATTGATTTTACGAGTAGAGTGTCTACTTAAACTTACTAAGTAGTAGAATAGTGATACTGGCTTGTAACAATTTTATGTATTTATTTATCATACATAAATTTGCAAAATTAAATTGCAGGAAACCGATATATAACGATATGTTATGCTGTTTTTAGCTTTTCCAGAAAAATAATCTTATATGGGCAGCATATGAATTTTCTACATAATACAAGGATTTTACATCATTTACAGCAAAATGATAATATACGATCTACTGCACAAAGTTTACAGCGTCAATTGTACATTTTGACACTTTTCTTGATGACAACATATAAAACTATTTTGAAGAACTAAATTAACTTATATTTAGTGCATATTTAATTTGACATCTAGAACACTGCTACATTTTGCTAATCAATAAACCACACATCAAACGAATTTAATAATCATAAAGTAATATTTTATTATATATAGCAGATGATTTGAGTTCCATTCAGAATATTGCTGAAATTTAAAATCCAAATTTAAATTACGTTGTTTATATTTCAATAATGATTATTATAACATAATGTACACTTAATCATACTATTAAGCTTGCTATTTCTTTAAATTTTAAAAAGGCGAATCTCTTTACGGAGCGAATCCTCCAATTTTCGTACGTAAAGTCACCAAATGTGCGTATAAATAAATAAAGTTGCACCGTAATGTAATTGGCTTTTTATTAATACCACACATACTAAAATTTGGTGCTTTGGAGATTTCATTGGACAACATTTATCTGCTTTATATATATAGACTTTATTGATTCATCATAGTCAGAGAATACGACATTATTGCTCAAATTTATAGGTTTTATATACATATGCCGATTTTATTGGTGCAATATAGTTCGGGGGTATAAAATCTGCATCAAAATCTAATTCATATTTAATTAGTATCCCATAAATTAAATTATAATTTGCGAGTTGTTAGGCGACAAAATTCAAAACTTTTGCAAAACTTGTCTTATCTCATGGATGTAACGAATTTGATCTACGAAAATCATGTTAATGACGATAAATTAATTATCGTGATAAACTAATTCATTATCTACTGGGAAACAGAAATTTGGTATTAAATGAAAGGAAAATAGAGGAATCAAAATACATTTAATTTATATAATTTCAATAAATTAAAATTACTAAAATTGGAAAAAAAACGAACTCCAGTCATTTTTATCCTGAACTATGGTGGAATAAAATATTTATAGAACATACTTTTGAAATCCTAAGTAAATATAAAATGAGTTAACAAAATTAAGAAAAGTGAATATTAATAAGCAAACTTTCGAAACATGTTTATATTATTAATATACTTTAAAAATTTCTAAATATTTAAAAGTAAACGATAATCTGTAAATTATAGTTATTTCTAATCTGCCTTTATAAACATTTCAATTGGGTGATCGTTGTTTAAATAGAATATATAAAAACTAAAATAAAAATAATCCCTTTGGAAAATTTTTACAGTGAATCTCATTCTTCATTATTAAAAATATAATTTATCGTCTATTTCGCTGTGAAAAATTGCTAAAATATGCTCATTAATGTTTGAAAAATACCAGATTAACTCTAATCTATTAATTCTAAAGATAAAATATTTTCATTAATTGCAAATTTTATGATATTTTTAATTAATGATTCGCAATGAAGTTTAATATCATTCGATTTAAAATTTATTGTTTGGCTTATGAAACAAATGTTCACACATATCGAAATATAGTCACTATAGAGAACAGCATAGTGTAAAATTATAATAATTAAGATGTTAGATAATACGCCAATAAAAAGTATACTACATTTTCCGTATTCTTCCTTATAAGGAAAATGTAAATGGATTTAAAATTTTTATACTTAATAATTAAAAATATTACCTTTAATTTTTGTAAATTGATTTACCATTATTCGTAGAAGTAGACCTACATTAAATGTGCAATATCTTGAGACCAAACTTTATTGTTAACACTATAAGCCTAAAAATAGGGAGCAATGGCGACTAGTATTTATGGACCAATTTCATGTTTTGTAATTATCTTTAAGAAAAGCTAAAATTGTACTGGCAGCAGCAAATCGCGCTATATACCAAAAGTTTGCGCTTTGTATTGACAGACAAAATTAGCTCAGGCTGCGTGATATTAAACTGAAACTGCACGAAGTTTGAGTTCAGGCTACAGAAAGTTGAAGTTCAAGCAAAAATGCAGTGCCCAAGTTCAATAGTGGCAGAACCTACCTACCTATTGTGGAAGTTTTCAATTTAGAAATGTCATTATCTGTGTAGTGAATAGCTTCGCCAACCGGTTTTGCAATTTTTTTATCATTCTTCAGCGATGAAACAGCAATAACTGCACTTAGCTGCAAAAATTAGGGTTATGTACCCTAAGTTTGAGAACCCCTGTGATGACCACAGAATTCAATCATTATATGTTGACGTATTTAAATTTAAAGAAGATAGATCTCAGACTGCGAAAACTGATATGGCCAGGTACATATTTATGTAAATCATAGATAACGGAATTTGCCAACACGTTTTGGAACGTTTCGTATAGCCGAGTTCTATTACTATGCTTACAAATTACATCCAGTAAATTAATTATCTGTTTTACAGTGTATATAGTTTAAAAATTATACTAAAGTCTAAACTAAAAGTTTCACGACTTTATATAATCCGGATGTAACATGTTCATAAGCAAAATTAGCGATTCGAAGTATTTCTATGCACCTGCTATAAAATGTCTTAAACAATATTTTTATATAAAAACTAATCCCAAACATTAAAATTTCATATTTCGATGCAATAAATTTATCAGAAAATGAAATAAAATTTCCTATTTATGATTCCTTGGTAGTACGCATATTTGTTAAAATGCAATTTTTTTCAAAATAATTTTATACACTAAAACGTAATTTTCAGAAACAGAAACACTCTAAGGTAAAAATAGAATGAAAATGATACGAAAACACCCATCTGGATATATATCCATATCCTCATATGTTAAATATCCATATGTATTATACATATATGCATTTGCAACATCTGAGATTTCTGTACTTATTGAAACCTTTATAATATTTACTTTCACTACATACATAGTATAACGTACAGATATAGTATAATGTATACAACATACATAGTATAATGTATAATGAATATTCGAAATCGAATTTTCGACCATAGAGCAAGCTTCAAGTGTCCCTGAACTCAAATCGAACATTTTTTACTTAATATCTGTGGATGTGTGTGTGTGTGTGTGTATCTCCGTGAATCTGTAGATGCAATATCTCACGAGCGAATGAATCGTTTCAAACGTAATCTGGTGTGATTATTACAATCCGTGAATGTTGGAATAATATTGATTTTAGACATGACCGTGCCGTCCGTATAAAAATCCTCAAATTTTCGAATAGACTGTTTAAAAATTATACAAAAGCAGGATTTGCAATAATATTAAATAAAAAATCATTTTGTATGTATTTTTTAATTATGAAACGAATGGCACATACTTTAGTGAACCGTTTTCGAGATACTACACGTTTTTCAAATAAAGAGTATCCTAAAAAATAAATAAAAATGAACAGTGATAATTATTAGCAAATATATAATGCAAAGTAAATAATCTGGTGGTATTGGCGATTAATTTGGCTTTATATTACCAACTTTGCGACTTTTTTAATATGAGGTCAAAATGACGAAAATGTTGGCAAAAATTATACTAAATTGATGGATTTAAAATTAACATATTTTAATAATATAATGGAGTACATTTATTAGCATATATTAGCAATAATTTCAATCGTTAAGTTATAGGGAGACTGGGGTAATGATGATCACTGGATAATGGCGGTCACCAGGGTATCTCGCATCTGCTTTGTGGCAGAAACGCGCTAATGAGTGCTTCTACTTTGTAGTCATCACGGGAACTCCCTTCGCGAGTGACGCCATCTTGGCACTGCGCATCTAGTTGTTGTGAAGGGTTTTTTGCGTCTTGAGATCTAAGAAATAATCATTTTTATATCACGGTAAGTACTCGAATTTCACCTAGGTACGAATTGTCGTATATCGTAAACTATAATGTAATAATGGTAATGCTTAATAGTATATTTGTTTTCAATGTAGAAATAGTTCGTTATTTGGTTTTAATGTTCGTAAATACGGCGTCCTCTTGGGGTAATGGCAGTCAGTCGTGCTTTCCGCAGTTGTTTAGTGAACGGTATTGCTCCAACCTGAAAGATTTTCCTTTTTCTATGTTTCAGATGCCCTGAAAACGGGTAAGAACGACAGAAAAGACTGAATGGACTGCTAAACAACTTGAGCAGACAATGAAAGCCGTTAGTGATGGCATGTCTATCAGAAAATCTTCAAAGCAATTTGCAATACCATTTAGTACTCTGCAAGAGAGACTTTAAAGTGGGAATGTTGATGGCCTACTTTGGGGTAAAAGTGCGATTTTCCTCCTGAACTTAAAAAAAAGTTAGCTGAGCATTTAAAAATGTTGTCGACGACTTTTTTATTTCATGACTACTATCCAGTTAAGGCGAACTGCCTACGAATATGCTACAAGTAACAATATAAGACATAGGTTTAATAATGATAGTAAAATAGCTGGACTGGATTGGCTGAATGGCTTTTTACAGAGGCATCACATCAGCGTGAGGAAACCAGAGGCTACTAGCATTGGTAGAGCTGCTGCATTTAACATAGAAGAAGTAAACATACTTTTTGAAAATTCAAGAACATGCCATTGTAAAACACAAATTTAAAGTTACAAACATTTGGAATGTAGATAAAACCGGGATATCAACTGTGCAGGATCCGGGATTAATTGTAGCTGAAAAGGGGTAAAAGCGAATAGGATCACTAACTAGCTGGGAGAGAGGAAAAATATTACAGTTGTTTGTGCCATGAGCTCTGGGGGACAGTATGTAATGCCAATGTTTATTTTTCCACTGCAACGTTTGTCTCCTTTGTTGGAAAAAAATGGTCCACCTGGCTCTATTTACAATTGCTCCAAATCAGGATGATCACGAAAGAACTATTCTTAATTTGGCTTAATCATTTTTATGAATTGACACATGCAAATACAGAGAACAAAATGCTCTTGATTATCGATAATCATATAAGCCACTGCACTTTAGAAGCTTGTAATGTCCATAAAGGGCATGGCATTGTGATGGTGTCTCTGCCACCGCACACTTCTCATAGGCTACAGTCTTTAGATGCGACGTTTTTTTCTCCATTGAGGACTGCTTATCGTAGAGAATGTGATGTTTTTTGAAACCTAGAAACCTTGTAAAAATAACCCCCTATGATGGAGCTGAGATTTTTAACAAAGCTTACTCTGCAGTCGCTACTATTTGTAAGGCTACTAGTGGTTTTGTAATAACTGGGATCCATCCTCTCAATCCAGGGACATTTACAGATGAAGACTTCTTGATGGATACGGTTTTTCAAAAGCCAACTGACTTACCAGTTGCTATTGATGATCCTATCAACACAGCAACAGATGACTCACTGGTGAGTTCAAGTGAACCAAATATGAATGACCAGATCATCGATTCAGATAGGCCTGGGCCTTCTTCAAAAAATATTGGACAACAGAATGACTCAGTAGGCCTAGTGAACAGCAGCATTGTAGTTCCAAAAGAAGAAATTTCTCCATTACCTAGTTGCAGCTCTTGGCCGGATAAATTGACTTCCGAAATACCAATACGAAAACAGCACTCAGAAATCCTCACCTCGGTCCCAATGAAGAAAAAGCTTAAAGAAAACAAAAGAAGAAAAAATACCAGAAAATAAGCTAAGATGAAGAAACCAAATAATCCTAGAAATGGTTACCCTAACTCGAAAACTAAAAAGAAAATGAATACTAAAAAAAGGCCGCGCACAGAACTTTTCGACTCTGACTCTGACTCCAATGAAGGAAAGATGTTGTGTCAAGATGAATCTGAAATTGAAGAATTTTATAACAATGAAGAAGTTTATTTTTATTGTGGAGAATTTGGAATAGATCGATAACTTTGGTTTCGATGCATAGTTTGTGGAAAATGGACTCATGAAGCATGTTCAGGATGGGATAGTGCTGAGGGCTATAAATGTGACTTATGCAATGAATAAAGACAATGTATTTTTACTAGGCATATTTTTTATATATATATTTTGTTTAATTTGTTCTGATGTAGTAACCCTCATGTTAGAGTATCGTAAAATAAGTACAGCGAAATAAGTAAAAACTCTGTTTTTATTAATTTTACCCTTAATAATTGATTTTACTATGAATTTCAATGGGTTTAAATACTGACTGTCATTACCTCAAGCAAGGGGTTAATGCCGGTCAAAGGTACAATTTTGTTAAAAAATATTTTAATAATAGAAGAAAAAAGTTAAAAATATTTTAATAATAGAAGAAAAGAGTTAAAAATATTTTAACGACATTACTAAAAAGTGCAAAAAATTCTTATTGACTTCCATGTGGTTTGAACAAAATAGCTTTAAAATTAGACTTGCCTTAGGTGAAAATTTCCTTAGGTGATCGTCATTACCGCAGTCTTCCCTATTAGCACAAAATATAAGTTAATTTAGTACTTTATATGTAATTCAGAAAAGCCCCAAACCTCAGTGTACTTTCCAATGTTCAAAACATTGTGCGTAAATATTATCCATCATTATTTCGTATTGAAAGAAATACTTTCATTATGTAAGGAGAGTCATGTGTTTCCAGCATCTGATTGTTTTCAACGAAAACGGGTTTCAATAATATTGCTCACTTTGAAAACGTGTATTATGTATTATTAAATATGCTAGTGTGTACTTAAAACATTGCTGTTTACATTGAAAAGATTCGGTAAGCAAAATATTCCATTTCCATTTAAGAATGTATACAGTTGTTAGTACTTTAACTGCTAAGATGAATAATATTTTTTGTTACAATGTTACATATATACTTATTAAAATTTAAAAATTTGCAAGTAATAAATTATGAAATTACACACAAAATAAGAATCCCACAGTTATAGATAAAGTCAGTTTTTACATTAAAACGATAAGAACAATAAACACATAAATAGAAATATATAAACGCCAGCATTTATATGCAAGTCCCAGATAAAATGAAATAAGGCAAAGTTACTAATACAATATAAATAAGCCACAGAAATAAAAAGAAGCATTTCTAATGGTACGTTATTAAAGATCTAGCAAAAGAGAGTGAAAACAATATCCATTTATTCTTTCATGGAGGAATTTGCGGCAATTTTCGCTTCAAGGATAAAGAGAGATTCTTATATCACAAGAAATCTAATTACTGCTTTACCTTATTTGTTTCTACAAGATTGCTAATAATGGGCGGTATAGGTCTTCTAATCTTATCAACCTGATTCCGGGATATAAAATAGGCAAATGGCGAAATATAGACTGTTTTGGGTTGTGTAAAAGTGATTTATGTTGTATTATTTAGTGTCCTTTTGCTATATGTAGGATGGGGATATGCTTTTAGTAGTTTACTGGATGCAGCATTGTCTGGCCATTCGTGGTTTTAATTATGGTTGCAATTTGAGTTCTTTTCAAATGCACCTAAACACACATATAACTTAACGATCAAAGTTAATTGCATTAGAAGCTAGAATTGCTCAGATGCTTCAGTAAGGCGAAAAAATTGCAGGCGGTAGTCCCAGGTTCGATACTCGAACGACGCAAGTGCATCTAATAGGTTAGGGAAAGGGTATGGAATGAATGACTAAAATGAATGGAATGATCCTCTGGTTTCCTGTCTGGTCTAAAGTGAGTGGAATTTTTTCGGCCGTCTAAACAGATGCCTGACATTTGGAAGGATAGACTGTCTGGATAGAAAGTTAAATGCAGTGAATACAGAGGTTTTAAAGATAACATTTTGAATTTTCAGTGGACAGTATTATGCACCAACAAAGTTTACCCCTAAAATTTATTCCTAAAGTTGAACCCTACTTTTGACCCCAAAATTTTAATGCATTAAAACGATTTTAGTATATTATTAGATTTACAACAATGATTTCAAATCTACATGCAATATAACGCACAGGATGTTGAGTAAAATGTACAGTCATCACCGACAAAAGGGCGCCTAATCAGATATATTTTACGATTTAAAATACTTATAACTATTGTCTTTTACCTCTCGATTAAGTCCGTGGCCACTCACAAATAATCGTAGTTTCCAAATTTTGGAAATGATAGTATGATATTCTAATAATTCTCTTTGAAAACATGATCAATTATTTTATTTTACAAAATATCCATTTACGGTGAGATTGGACATGTCAGTTTGTTGTCCAAAGCTCGGTAGCTTGAAGTCCAAAATATTTATATCCAACCATGTTTTGTTTCACTAACTTGTCTAGAATATGAGTACATCTGTCCAGGAGCTCTATGGAATTCAGAGTCGCCCGGACAACGAAGTTCAAGATATTGAGTTCCGGTTGTTACTTGGATTTTCCACAATTGCAATTAGATTCATAATTAGATATAAAAAAACAACAGTACTAAAATACAATTTATAAAATATGTAACAAAATCTTACGTTTGCCGATTTTTATTTAAACTTCTACTTGTGATACCTCGTACTTATTTAAGAGAGTACTTCCAAATTCCTTCACATAAAATTGTGAACCGCATATAGGCTTGTACCAACCCAGATACAGTCTCATAAGCTCATGCTAATGGAAGCAGAATATGTAGACAAAAGAAATAACGTCTTTACTGGACCTCTTAAAATTTCCCTGTCAGATGACAATATTAAGGAGGTAATTATTCGTCTAAAATAAAATTCGTCATAAGATACCGAACTTTTATAAGTGAGGTTGGGCTTAGAGTTATGTTGGCCCTGAAGAAGAATAAGCCTCATTTTTGCATTCGAAACTGATTAATCCGTAAAATGTAGTGTATTCAGACGAGTTTTTTTTTTATTAGTAGGTTTTCTAATTGTGTCAACTGTTCTCTATCCAGAACTGTTGTTGTTGTTGCTGTTGTTGACACCCGGACCGTCCGACCTACCAGAAAGGTGTAAGGTAACTGTTTGGACGGCCGGGAGGTGCCACCCAATTTAGACCAGAACCCAGTGGCGGAGGCATCCACAGCGACCGTACCCTCCTTCCCCTACCACCAACCTCTCGAAAGGACTTACGGACCCACATGTTTAATGTGATCGTACTCCGCATGAACACGGCTTCAGTTGTGGCAGCGTGCAAACCCAGCGCGCAAACCACCGGGCTACTGCGCCCGAAATATGCCAACAGCATGCGGTGTTCCAAGGTGGTCACCCACCCAAGTACTAACCTCGCCCGATGCTGCTTGACTTCGGTGATCTAACGAAAACCGGTGTTTTCAGCACGGTAGGGCCGTTGGCATCTATCCAGAACTGTGTCATTTGAGTAAATAATTAGTTATATGAGACAAAATATGCAATTTTTAACACGAACAAACTGGACAAAGACTTAAAAGACATGGTTGACAGTCGTACCCTGATCCATATATTCACGAATTTGCGATGACTGCATCAGACGGAGAAGTCATGATGGCGACATGGTAGTAAATTACGATTCCGGGAACGACTCGATAAAACTGCATTGAAAAGGGAGTCCAATCAGGACCAATCCTAAAATATGAGAAAAAGCAAGACCAATGAAAATAGGGGAAGGTGCAGTTCCCCGAATCAAGATAAAATTAAAATTAGTATTTTGAAGTGTAGTCACACTGCAAGGAAGTTGGTAGTTGAAAAAATTCCAGTGTGATTCTAAGAAAACAGAGATTGAAAAATGTTGATTCTGCTACGGAAATGAAAGGCTGGAAATGGAGTGATAAAATATAATTACTACGAAACATTAAAGTTTTGAGATAGACATGAATTCAAATAAAAATAGCTCAAGACAAGCCAAAGAGCATTATGCATCCTTAATGCATCGCTTCATAGGGGATTTCTAAAAGATTTGAATTAATGATCCTTGTAAATTTATTAATTATTAATGATTACTGGAAATTAATGGTTATTGGAAATTAAAGGTTTTTGTGTGAAATGCATTTTAATAATTGAGTGTTATATATATATAAATGTAATTTAAAATGAATAAACTCTGTGGTTAATGACCATTGTGTTACTTTTCACCTACGTTAAATGAACACGCATTTTAAGGTAAATTTGTATGGGTTACTGTGAACACGTGCAATGCACAGGGTTATACGATACGTTCGGATATTTAATTTTTAATCTCTCAAAGCAGTAATATGTCTTAAAATCTAAATATTCAATTTGATTTATTTCACCACTTTAATCTCTAAAATTTTCGGTACACTCTGTTTTCGCTATTCATCATTTATACGATATTTTAGAACGCATGACCATTCCATTATCATTTTGTCTTATGGATTTTTGACGACAAGTTATAAATTGATGACCGTGAAAATGATATTTAAAAATGAAATTCTTAAACTACGTTTCTAAAGTACACGTTTCTGTAACAATATGCATAATTCGGTGATTCTACGAGAAAGAACTATGATATATAATGTTAGAGCATCTGAAATTGGTTTGATTGAAAATAAATCCGCAGGAGACAACCATTTCATTTTGTTCCGTTCCAAAAACACATAATTACCCCCCTCCCCATCACGTTCCAAGTTTTTTTTAAAAATAGTTTTTATCAACATGTTGTATTTTATAAATATGTGATTTGATATTTATTATCAAGTATAACTGAATTTTGTAACTGGCGTAGAGACTTCAAACTCTATTTTTGAGGGATTTATCTCGTTTGATCGTTCCCCAAAACAGATCTAACATTTTTAGTGTGATAGGCAGCTAATTACAAACGTTGATCCAGTTTCGTTTCTTATATGATAAAAATATATTAATACTATTTAAAATTTGTGGCATATGAATTAAATATTCATTAAATTTATTGACTACCTGCATGACTACATTTCTCGGACATCTTTCACGTTTTATAAATTAGGAAATAGAGCAAATTCTCATAATTGAGTTATCTACGTATTAATGGGTTATGTAACTATAAAAAGATTGTGCAACGGTATTGATCGCCATACTAGCAGCTTTATAGTAGCTTGTAAATGCAAAAAATATAATTTTGATTCTGTAAATATGACTGATATTGAACTCGATAGAGTCAAATGGAATGCAGTTTGCTTGCGATCCAATTTCTATAATATCTTCTTCGACCCAGACCGATCGACCAACCAGAAATATATAAGGTATCTGTTTAGACGGTCGGAAAGAGCCATCCAATTTAGACCGAAACCCAGTGGGGTAGGCATCCACTGGGACCGTATCCTCCTTCCCCTACCACCAACCTCTCGGAAGGACGTACAGACCCACATGTTTAACGTCATTTCACTCCGCGTGAACACGGTGGCAGTTTTGGCAGTGGCGGGGATCGAACTATGGCCGTCCGAGTGCAATTCCCGCACGCTAACCACTGGACTATCGCGCCCCACAATAATATCAATAAATGCAGCTAATTTTTGAATGATATTTGTGGTATAAGGTTTTTAATTTAAAATCAAAATGCATCTTCCCGATTGACATGCAGAACAACAAGAGGAGATTTGCTGTCCCAGGTGGGGGTTTTCCAAACTATCACACCACATGTGATAGGTGTGGTCGTGCGCTACTCAACAACAAAATCTGAATCCAAACGCTGGCCAGTCCTCCTCAACTTACGCATGTGGCGATCATGAGAACTGAGAGAGAACGGGATTTGTTGATAAAGATAGCATGTCTCCATAAAACATTGTTCAAGCTGACCGAGCTCGGCGCCAAATCTTGACGGCTCTGCTCTGAGAGATTTATCTTGAGGGGTCAGTGGTAGGAGTTTTATTGGACGGCGACACCTAATCCCACATTTTTCCAGTTGTCTCCGATTAGTATCTCTTTATGCATGGAGGATGGCGAATACTTTCAAATAGTTGACAGTGACGACATTAGCTTGGACGTGGCTCCTCTTCTGAATATTCATCTCAACATCATCGGGAATAACGAAAAATACTATTTCTAACAATTTGTGAAGCAAATCCGTATGATACTCTTTATATTTATTTATTTATTTCTAGATACATCGAAATATGCATTTGCTAAGTTGTCTAATTCCTATTTTGTCGCATGCAATTGCTATAATATTTGATTTTCTGTGAATTTTCAAACAAACGCATAAAAATATAATTTTTAGATTCCTCTCGTGATGCACTGGGATTTTCTCCAGTGCTCTATCATAATTCAATGAGTTGGCTGTTGCTATAGTATAAGATACGTATTTGTGCGCATGCCTGGTGGCAAATTATTGGATGCGGCTATTCATGCGTTGGAACTAAATGATTTGGATTGAAACGGAAGAAAGAAATAGTTTTGTTTCAAAAGATATATCCAGGATAATCCAGTAAATAAAAAGGGATAATCCAGTGGACTCCACTGGAAAAACCACTGCCATCACAAATAATTAAATAACACACTTTAATATTATTATGAAATGTATTATTTATAGCTTACAAAATCGATATTCAGAAAACCGATTTATCCTGCATCTCTATTCATGAAACGACGAGTAAACACATGTAATATCAGAAGTCAAGTAAAACATGATATCAGAACATGAAATGGGAGGACGCCTCTGCTCTGTTGGAAGATCTGATGAATGTTTTCGGAACGAATGTTTACCGAACTTAGAGAGATAATCATAGCAAATAATGTTTTGCATTTTGAAAATTCTAACATAAGGAAGTTAATGGAAAAAAGTACTCTATAAAACACAGCATTTTATTCACCTTGTATGCAAATAAAAATATCGATACTGTAAAAATATGGCACTGTGTCCTAAAGAGCAAAATGAATTCAGATGCTTTGTTGAAAACAGAAAAAAATGCTAAAAATAGACTTTATGAAGTATCCTTCATATATTGGAAATAGGTGAGTATGCTCCATTTTCGATGAAACTAATTAAGAAGTTTCATATTCTTTAACTCTTTAACAAATTTATTTCGTATAAGTATGCTAATAAAAATACCGAACTGACACCTCTAGAGCAGGACGTGAACATTCTTAGTGACCCCCCACTACGTAATTGATATTGGATCTGCATCTGTCATCATCTAAGTTCTATATATAGCCAATGTAGAAGTAGATGTTTAATGAAAGATAGAAGCCAATATAGAAGTAGATGTTTCAAGTAGATGTTTCAAGAACTGATAATTCTTAGTTAGCTATTCTGTCTCCTCTAGAATTTAATGCGTGATTCATATCAGTTACCATCTAAATTTTATATATAGCAAAAAGAAAAAAGAGAGAGAAATAGATGTTTTCAGTAAAATGATATTTTTAACCTGGAAAAGGAATATTTACCGGAAGAAGATATCCTTAGTGAATACCACTACCTCTTTCAAAATTTTATGGTGAATCCTTATCGGTCATCATCTAAACACTATCTATAGCAGATTCTGAGAATAAGGTGCTTCAAAATATATTTTTTTGTAAGAACAGTGATCGAAAAATTTCTACCAATAAGAGAGTTTTGTCGGTTGATGCTGAATGCTGAAGAAGGGTGATGACAAAAGTTCGCATTTTGAATTTTGTGATACGATAAAACAGTTCTGAGAAAATAAAATGGCAGGAAGCCAGAAATAAAGCAATACATTTTACAGTGCTTCGAAAAATTTACCTAGCTAGCTAGACGTCAAAGTGACGTTATAACTCAATTAACTAGGGCGTCATAAAAGTTACATCAAACTACAAATTCCAGCTGACCAGACTGACCTCTGGCAGTTCCTCCCCACGGTCTCTTCAACCAATGAGGGCAGAGCCATAGGAGTAACGCCTATCTATGACTTCATATAGGAAGAGTGACGAAAAAATTACTCAATAATGAAAAGGACTAATAAGTTCTAGACATGAACGGCCACAAAAGAATAGCTGAAAACGAAAAATGATTAAGCGTGTTTCGAACAATCTAATCCTTTGCATGCATTGAGCGTAGTTCCTCGGCCAAGTTTGTCGACTACAGCTGCATGATGTGTAACTGAGTTGTTACCAGGTATAGTACACATTTATCCCACATGAAATATACTTTAATCAACGGTAAAAAAACGAATATCGCAAAAATCGCTTTTGTCATCACACGAATCCCAGAAAAGATTAGAACATAAAGATATTTTTGTAATATATTTGAAGAATAGTTTTTGTAATTATGAAATATTTGTTAAAATTGAAAGATAAGAGTTTAAATAAAAAACAAATAACTATTACAACATGTCATCATTTTAGTATCCAGTATGTTTATTGTTTTTCTTTAGCGTATTAAGCTTTTACTAGGTGATGTCGTGCTAAGGAAAAGTTAGATTATATTTGTCGAAAGCAATCTCTTAGTACACATGCCATATCAATTCCTCTCCACATCGATGTTACAATACGATCATAATTCTCTTCACCACAGATACCCCATAGTGTGTTGGAATGTAGGCCATATGGAACATTAGCTGAGGAAATATGTTATATACAGTCATTCTTTTTGAATGAAATCTACTTTGAAATCCGTGGATAAAATGTATTTCAAGTGAAGTTAAAAACATGAGGTAAGAAGGGATGAAATGAACTTATTTCTTATTTCCATAATTTTCATCCTTTTCCTGGATTTTTTTAAAACAAATATTTGGGATTTTTATGAATAAGTAATTTGAATTCTTTGTTAGGCGTTCAGTCCCTCTTTGACATTTTACCATTGATTCGTTATGCCTCCCATCTCTGGCTCTTGATTTCTTTATTGTTTACCCCCATTTTATTTTCCCCTCGTTGGCAACTCAATGTTCCAGCTTCTACGAAGTTTACTATTCCTGCAGTAGTCGCCGATCAGCCTCCGACGAGTGAAGATTTCGCGTCTTCCGTGTACTGACGCAGAAGGCTTTTTTTTTGGCCTTCAAAATATGGGATGATTTTAATTTATTTTTATTACATGGTGCTTTTAACAAAGTTATTTGAATTTTAAATAAATATACTCGTATCAGTATACGGCCAAAAATATGTTCTCAGCTGTTCTGCAGGAATCAGAAGTCTAACTTTCCGGAGGAGAGTAGACAGTTTTTTGTTACATAAGTAATTTAACAGGAAAATTTTCTTCGTCAATAATATAAGTTCAGATTAACTTTAATTATGTATCTATCCAGTGTTGTTTTTATTCACACCAAGGTTTTTTACTGGAGTATGGGCAGTTTATAAACCAGTTTGTCCATGTATGCATACATAGAGCTTACCACATACACTGGAAATTAAACCTACCACCATGAATATGAAGACTAGATAGTGAACACTTTAGCCACAGGTTCTTCTTTCCACTCATGGTCAGTGTTTTATGATGTGGATGTTTGCGCTTGCGACAATAGCATGGAAATCATAGCGTAGTTTCTATATGATAAAGTCTGCATTTTACAAATTTTCTTTATCAGTAAAGATATTTGAAAAAAACATTTAACAGTACAGTCACAGTTCTACGGTATACGTGTTTTATATTTTAGATGTAAATAAAATAGCTTTAATGATATTAACTGAATTTTTAAAGTTGAAATCATGCGATTAGCCAAAGAATAAAGATGTGAATTAAACTAAAAGTGAATATAAAAAAAATAAAAGATGAAATATTTAAATTTATAAAGAACATAAGAAAATAATTTACGAGATTTTTAATTAGGCAGAGAAAATAGTATTTATACATTTAACTTTAAAAAATAAACTAAATATTTTCCAATTTCTATTTATTTGAAAATAAAGGAAACTATTTTTGTGTTCAAATAATGTAACAGCAAAGGACTGATAGAGTCACTACAACCTTAATAAATCCCTTCATATTTTGTTATTTATTCTTTCTCTAGTTTCATTCATTTGTATTTTACTATTACAGTTTGGTCGAATATTATTTGATTTTAGTTCATAAGTTAGCGTATAAAGTTTCCAGAGCAGTCATTGTCTTTATTTTTAATTATTTCCATTTTCAGTCTTATTTAATGCTATTTATAAAGTTTGGTTGAGTGTAATTATAATTTATTTCATGAATTAAGTCTATACTAGTTTCTTAATTATTTTCTATATGATTCCTAATTTCAGACTTATTTAGTGTTTAAGAAGTTTCATCGATGTTTATCTGATTTTATTTGATAGAGTTAGTTTATATAGCTACCAAAATTAGTTAAATCCTTATTCGTATTTTATTAATAATTGCAGTATCAATCACTAAAATTTATAAAGTAATTTAAACAAAAATTATTTGAATATATATGTATATTGGTTATTTTCTTAAATTTCAAAAGTTGTCTGCTGCTTTGCTTTGCTTTTAACTGCCATTTTTACAGTAATTTAAACGAATTTTGGTCTAAAAATTTGTTGTGGTTATTTGCTTTCTAAATAGTTTAGTTTTAACTTTTGCAATACACAGCATATTATCCTGATTGATATACGTCATATGGGAGGTTTTACGTACATCACACACACATGTGATCATTGTTTACATGTCTTTGTATGTGGCTACATTTCATTTTTATGTTTTCATCAAATTTTACTCCTATTTTTTCCATTTTCGTTATTTTTTTATATTTTCTTTATTTTCTATCGTTCTATTCTTTTGCATGTACTTGTTCATTTCTACATTCCAATAATTTCTCATTATCTTATTTAGTTTTAGGTAGATTTGTAATTTTATTCTCCTTTATGAAACCTTTTCTTTACAGTTTTATTTAAAAAGTTATATTTTTCCCTCATTTGGCTGGAGGTGTGGTCGTGAAGCAGGGGTCGTGTATACAGGTTTGTGCTGAAATATTTAATGTCATTGCTTGTGCCAATTTCAATTCCCCTACACTACTTTGAGTGCACACGTTCTGATCGATTGTTCTTTGCCGATTATCTTGAAGCTATTTTTGATCCTTTAACTGATATATACTGCTTCCTACCTGATGATAATAATAACATTATTGAAACAATTATATTCACAAAATGTACTTTAAATTGCTTTAAATATAAAGAATTGTATTTTCATAAGCAGCAGTTATATACATAATGGTTATTAATAATTTGCGCTTACAAAGAAATTGTTCTAAATTAATAATTAGGATTATTATTTTCACTTTTCCATAACTCATTATATACTTGAAAAATAAAATGTTTTTATACGTTTTGCATTTTCATATTTTAGGAAGACAATATTTACATACAAAATGTTTCCTATTTAGTAATGTTTAAATATTTTTGTGAGCACACATATACCAAAGAAAACGTGGAATGGTTTTTTTTATTGTAATTTCATAAGTTTTGATATTTTTAAATTTTCGAAATATTTTTAATCCATCTCTTGCAGTAATGAGTTTTTTCTAAAACATTAACCTGTCACAAACAGAAGACTTTTTCATTTTTTAATAATAAACTTCGATGAAACTTTAAAGATTGAATGGTGGGTGTGAATTTGAGATATAAAGCATCTATATGATAAAAAAGATGTAAAAAGCTTTGGAATTTTTTCAATGATAAATATTTTAACAAACCTAAGTTGTTTTTTTTGTTAAATTTATATAATATCACAAAGGTATAATTATAAAACTGTACCAATTATAATTAAACTACGAACTATTGTAACTGTGTTTCAAACATGGAAAAAATAACATATATGCTTTATATATCCACTAATTGATGCGCATCGAGTTTCGGGTCCCGATTATGAATATATGAGAATAATTTCAATATTTTAATATTATGTATACTTTATTTTCTCGAATTTTTTTTAAAAGTAGCTCAGCAAGCTAGAATTATTTTTATTTTTCTAATTTTCAATCGAAATATATAGTAAGCTATAAAAGATAGATACAAATAATAAACGACAAAAATGTATACTAGAAAATTTATTTTTTAGTCTATAATTACTATTAAAAACAGCTATTATAGCTTTCGAGTAATATGCTTATAATGTTAAAGAAGAATGGACATTTTTCTTTTATCAAGTTGATAATGCTTTTATCTCAAAAACTAAAAGATTTGAGAAATAAGAAAAAAATTGTTGTTCTTTGAAAGGCCTGCAAATATATATATTTGGATTTTGTATCAAACTCTATTTTTTCCAATAAAACTTAAAAAGCATATTTCTAAAAGATATTTTCTTTTATTTTTCATACTCTCAGTCAAAATATATTCCACATTATTAAAGATAAATATAATTAGTAAGCGACAAAAATATGTATGAGTAAATTTTCTTTCAAAATCTATATAAAAGCTCATACGGTTTTCAAGTAATCGTATTGTCAAGTTGAAGAAGCATGGACATTTCACGTTTTTCAAGTTTGTAATGCTTATATTTTAAAAACTATAAACAAGAAGCAGGAATGTGTAGTAATTTGAAATCCTTATAAGTGTATAAAATCAGTTTTTGGATCAAGTTATTTTTTAATTAAATTAATTAAAATTGATTATAATTAATTAAATTTAATTTAAAGAAATTCGTGGGCCAAACAGAATTTTCAAATTTTTTGAAAAAGTAGTACAATTGTGCAAGTTACTTGATTGTCTTGCGCTAATAATTTTTTACTTAATATTTTGGATTTTTATATTTTTACTGTTTCCATAAAATAAACATATCTGTTATTCATACCATGATTTGTTCCACTTTGGGGTCGCGAGAGCTTTGTTTTATATAGTTTTATCGCCTTAAACTTTAGATAAAAATGCTATATTTTTCTAAATGTTAAAAAAAATAAATACAAAGAGAAAATTTGAAATGTCTAACTGTTACAGTTTTCGAAGTTCGAAATTTATGGTTCTAAAATATTTGTGTACAAATTTTCTCAATAATTAGTTTTCTCCAAACTGAACCTGTTACAAACAGATGTCTTCATACGTTTCTATTTTTTAAGCTCTGGTCTGAAGTAACCTAATTTAGAAAATTGAATGGTAAAAGGAAATTCGAAAAATGGGGCATATATGCGAAAATAAATGAACAGAAACAGATAGTTTCTTAACAAGTTATATTTTCCAAAGAAATATCAATGCTTATAACAAGAAAATAAACATACAACTTTTAACTACCACTAAAAATAACGAAATAGAAATTATAATATATTTTTTTAAAGTAATTGTAATGTTTCAATTAGAAAGTTACTTGATAAGTTATTACTTTCCCTGCAATACCTGGTAATGCATAGGGAAAGTATTGGAATCATGCCGAAAATCACAACTCGAGTTTTCGACGGATCTACATGTTTCGAGACCTCTAGAATACGAAAAAACTATTTTTAGCGTGACGTCTGTCTATGTGTCTGTGCAGATATTGTATCCACCCTAACTAAAAAACTAATGGACCGAATTTCACAAAATTTGGTAGGTAAGTTACTTGCGAGCGAGTCTGGTGCTGATTAGTTTTGGGAATGATTCGGAATAAAAGAACCAGCCTTTTTTTGCGAAATGGCCCGCAAAAGCTTGTATCCACTCTAACTGAAAAACTGATGGACCGAATATCACAAAATTCGGTCGATGAGTCACTTGTGGGTTACCTTGGTGCTGATTAGATTTTGGTACGATTCGGAAAAAAATGACCTGCCTTTTTTTGCAAAATGGCCCGCAAAAAATCGTCCAAATCTAAACTAAACAACTGGGTATACTCAAATATATCCATTAAATGCTGATTTAATACGTAATTTTTAACGACGAAAAGAATAAGACCAACCCCATTACACTAGGACTAGTAGTTCTCGAGAAATATTAGTTTTTTACATATTTTTCCATCCCACCTTTGAAAATAAATCCAGTTATCAAATGAAAACGAAAATTGAATTAAAAGTGAATTACATTTAATTGAAATAAATAGAACGTGGATATAAGTTTGCAGGAGAAGTGATGTGCTGCCCACATCAGATTTTATATTTATAAAGCTATGACTTTGATACAACAAGGGTACGACTAATTCTCAACAACTGCAGAATTTCAAAAGGAGCATTTAAGAAGGTCTTTAGAGGTTGTTTTACATTGGAGATAGGCAGGTTGAAAATACTGTATTAAGAAAACAATGGAATACCAGTTTTTTAAATAAAATTTGAGGGGGGGGACGAATAACTATCCCTATGAAATTAATCTAATTAATAAATTAATAAAAATGGTATTATTGGTTAGCAGTGTATAGACGACAAAGAAAGTGAAAAATCTTCAGCACTTATTTGAATTTTGCTACTAATAATATATTCATTATTTTAAATAGAGTATGTTTCATTAATCTATCTTACATATTAAAGGAAAATTTATGAGTGTGTGTCTGTCTGTGTATTCTGTAGTGCAAAATCTCAGCGTCGTACAATCATGGAATTTGGTAGAAATATACTTCTCGACGTACACAGGTGCACCTTGGAGTTATTTTTTTAAATTTCGAATAAGTTATTTAGTTATTTTACTTTTTACTCTGATTTAGGCCGATATTTATACTGATAAATTCCTTAGTGATCTAATATTTCACCGCAGAGTTTTTAACTTGATACCATCGAAACGTTACTTTTCAAACAAACATTTAGCAGAACCCACACAATGAATAAACACATTTTAATGGATTTTATAAAATACATATACTTCTTTTATGATTTAAACCGCTTCGATTTTTTTCATTATGATATATTAAAATTGACAAGGATTCTAACGTTCTTTTTTTAGCAGCTTTTTAAAATATCATAGAATAATACAGAAAACACTCATTTCATAAACTCATCCATTGATTAATTGTAATTTTTTTATCCATGATATGTCTTTAATAAATTTAGTAGAATAAATCTGCGGTATTTTTTAATAAATCTAGCAGACAATGGACTCTTCCGGAGGTTGAAACGGACGCGACTTGTAATGAACAGGACTGATTTTGTTCAGGGAAGTGAGAGAATGTATATGAGAGGGGGACTTCACTTCAAAAATTCACTTGAAAAATTCAGCGAAGGCATATTTTTCAAACGTTTGCGAGAAACCTGATTTCGATTGAAATTAATTTCATGCGAACGTTTGAGTGCTTTTATTTTTTCTATTACATAGATTATGTATTATATTTCATCTGTTACATATATTATCTACTATATTTTATCTGCTATATCATTATCTATTATATTTTATCCATTATATATATTATCTATTAAATTTTATCTACTATAAATTTGAACAGTTGTCATAATGTGTGATTAGCTACATATATATGCGAGCATGTGCTCACCCTAATTGCCTGTTTTGTAATTTAAGCATGTCCTCGCGTAGTCGGCCAGTAGGGTTTTCGAAATATTTAATTAATCCCTGTTTCTACGCCGAGTACAGTTTGTAATATTTTATATAATTTAAATATACATACGTATACACATTTGTTGATTACAAATGCTTATACATTTTTCAATGATTCTCTGGCGCTTAAAATAGTATTTCAAAGTGCAATCTAAAGCAATGTGTTAAAATATTGAATCCAAACTAGAAAAAGTTTCATTTTCTCATATCAAATTAAATATCATTAAAATATTATATATATTATATCATTATATATTATACCATTATATATTATATCATTATACATTATATCTTTATATTTATATGTTTTCAAGATTTATTTAATGTTTTGAGAAACATTCCGATAAAAATGTTCTAGCTTCTTGCGATTTTATGTTCTGTACGATTTTCAAATGTGTACGTTTTTCAATTCTGTACGTGTTTCAACATTTATAGTCTTCTTGTTCTTCACTTTTATTAATCTCACACCACTTGATTATCGTTTCACATAAACCTTATAAATCTTGTCATATTTTTTGACTATTATTTTGACATAATTCTGGCTCTTCATTACTAATCTCGCGGTTGGAAAAAACTACAAATTATTTATATTTATAATATTAGAATACACATCTTATTCAAATGGATATAAATCATGAAAAATATACTTTTACTTTCTCACACGTTGTACTGAGAAAGTATTGTTTTCCCGAAGATTTTCTATTTCGAGATCTTGATGCCATTATATGTTTCAAGATATCCTACCACATTTTGACTATTTTTGCTGTGATGTACGTCTGTCTGTTTGATGTTCGTAGTCGGTTTCATGAGTTCACGATAACAGTCACAAATTGTAATGGATGTGTATTAACTTTTATATCAGGATTTGTTATAAAAAATCTAGAACTAGATAGAATTTTATTTTAAATTCCAACAAAATTTATTTAGGGTTTCTGTATAGCACCATCACATTACTTAATAGTCTCGATCATTGCGAAAAATAGCTGTGATGTAAATGTGCTTGCTTGTGACGTCATTCGCCCTCCCCCCTTGAAGGAGGGGGAGCAAGATACATTGTCAAGTATGGTGTCATTCAAGATATTTTTCGAGCCCTTTAAAGTGAAGGTTATCACTCTATAGTATTAATATGTTAGACCCAAGATATCGATTTTTCACATTTTTTCTTTCACATTCGGTATGAGAAAGTCGAGTGGAGTCATACTCCAATTAATTGCAACGGGTTATGAAAGGCAATGAAAGTCATTCGTTGGCTATGTTAAATCGGATATTTTTATACTATTTTAAGCATATATTGAATGGATGTGAAGCATATATACAATATAAATTAATTTTGAAAAGCCTTTCAACGTAAAAATGGAAATATAAAATGAAGAAAAAGATGAACACACTTACCCAACGTCTAAATAATATAAGTTTAAGTATATAACAAATAGGATTATACAGAAACGTCTCCCTTATGGCAATTTCAGAAGACTTCAAATTCGCGATTTTCGAAACATGGTAATCTATCTTTGGCAGTAATGAGTTTTCCCGAAAATGAATCTGTCACAAACAGATGACTTCTTAAGTTTTCATTCTTAAAAGGTAAACTTCGATGCAAACTAATTTAAAAGATTGAATGGTGTGGATAAATTAAAAAAAAAGAAAATTGTGTAAAAAGTATGAGGAGAAAAAATTTTATTCTAAATATTTGTTCTTTAAGAAGAACTAAAATGATAGTGACTTAAACAATAATATTTGCAGGGTTATAGTTTTAAATAATGGAAGTTAGGTCGCTTCAATTTCTAACAAAAATAATATCAGACTGTTACAATTATGCGGAAGTAGTCATTTTCAGGATGTGTTTTACAGAAGAAGCGACTAGCTAAAGTGAACGCAATCTAGCTTATATATATATATATATTTGTGTGTGTGTGTATATATATACATATATATATATATATATATATATATATATATATATATATATATATATATATATATATATATATATATATATATATATATATATATATATATATATATATATATATAGTGTATAAATGATTCAAAAATTCTGTAACCCAACTAAATATTATATTTCCGACAGCTTATAAGTATCAAAAGGCGCTATGCATCTCTTACAAAATAAACACATATAGTGAATACAAATGAAAAAAATAAAAATGGGGTATGCTTACAGGTAAAGTATGAAGCAACCAAGAGGAATTGTGACCCCTTGTTCCCGATTACAGCATGCTTTTACATTAAGGAAAAACTCCCGGAACCGATACATCCCGGAACCGATTAAACATCGACCCGCTATCGGTATTTTGAATCATCCGGCACAATACGCGTATATACCCTTTCATTTTTTTGTAAATTCTATATCAGTTTGTCGAAATTTGCATAAAAGATGCAACTATTGTTTCTGTAAAATGCATTATAATAATGCCTCAGAAAACGCTTAGGATATTGATGTTTTACTGCTTCATAGATTAAATTATTTTCGCAAATCAATCGTTCCCCGTTGGGATGCATGGAGTTTTTATATCGCTGTAGATGGTTGAGTAATAAAGTGCGAAATATACCTTTTCTCAAATTTGTATTTCAGTTTATAATGTAAATGATTTCGATGTTAAAAGTTTTCCATTTGTTATACAGTTTGAAACATATGGTGTATGTTTCATTATAATATATACTAACATCCACAAAATCCACCATTTCTTCCTTTTGTTAAATAGTTTTGATTAGCTCCAAATTTACGGGGTAAAAACTGAAATCGAATTGATTTGTAGGTTCTATTTGTCCGATCAGTACATCGTCTGCGAATCTGAAATACGGTACGTCATTAAGATTGTGTGTACAATCCTCGTACTTATTTAGATATATGTCAGCCAGCATGGATGAGCACCCACCACCCATAGGGATTCCATGTATTTATTGGTAAAAAGAAACGCTGTTATAAATGACGTTTTCATATAATACGAACTTTATTATATTCCTGTACTTGTGTGATGTTAATCTTTAAATACATATCGTAAGTTTCAAAGGTTTCGATCATGATATCATATAGATCTTTTAAATTGACGTTATTGAATATATCCTTGAAGTCATAACTTTTTAGATCTATTCGATCAGGTATCTTGCTTAATTTATCTATAACCTCGTAACTGTTGGATACCATTACTGTTCCTCTTGATTTGATAGCCATCATAATAGGTATTATATTTAGGTATTATATATAGGTAATATATTTAGAAACATAATATTGACCTTGGTATGTTCCAGAAGCGATTATTAATGGGCGAAATTTGATTGGTGATTTGTGCATCTTTGGTATCAACCCCAAGTAAGGAAATTTAACACTCCCAATATCATGTCCAATTCGTTTATATAATGCTTTTATCCGGTTTTCATTGGCTGTTCGAGATAAATTAATTTGTCTGTACATAATGTCGTTGCTGTAACTATCTCTTAAAATATATACATAATATTTTTTATAAGTGAATGCGTAGTTTGATGGTATCTTCTCCATATAAGTTATTGCATATATATTCATCAATTCATCGAAATGATTCTTGTCCAGTTTGTAATAAGAAAAGTTTCTGTACATCTTTTTGTTGTTAAGTTTAAAACTCGTTAAAATATCACATTTCCATTCCCGAAATGTCTCAATTAGATAGCTGTAAATTTGAAAGCTGTTAATTGCTAATTTATAAATAAAATCATCACCCACATCGGAATTTTTAATTTTATATCCTGGGTGAAGGAGTGTTTTTCCTTTTTTGCGGCAAGAAGTATTTTCAATGAGTCGTTCTTCCAAAGAGTAGCGATTGAGAGCATTTTTAGGGCGCATCAACGGTACTTACTTAGGACGTTATATAATGAAATGAATTTACTACTTTTACAGTAAAAACAATAGGTTTTTCTGATAGTAGATACTTATATTCTTTTCAAGAAATTGAATTTTCGACAATTAGTCGTAATTTTCTTTGATTTAGCGTCATTTTTATCCATTTGGCGAGATTTTCATTAATTTAGCAGCATTTCAAAAAGTCGCCAAGCTGGCAACATCCCGCCAAATTCGTCGCCAAAATCTCGCCAAGCGTTATAGACAGAGAAATAAGTTATTCTTATAGCAAATAAATGACTATTGGCGGTCAAATACAAAAGTATTACTTAAAGTATCTTTTCTCATGAATGGAACGAGCTAGATCCACGATAATGATGTCACCCAATTTATCGCATGATATTACATATGAAAAGTGAACGTGTTTCTCAACAGTTAATATTTTTTTTTTAATTTATGGGATTTTTTGATAAATTTATTTGAAAAATGTGCAATATCTCGAGAATGGTTCATGCTAACATTCTAAAGTTGATGTCAATCGTTTTCTACGGAAAAATTACATAAGGAATCTCTATTTTCGTAACTTTATTAATGGTTTTGATTTTTTAATGATTTTTTTCAAAATTTCAATCGAAAATTTAGAGGGATTCTGAACATTCGATTACGTTTAAAAACAATAGGCTTCCAGTATTCACAGATTGTGTTTTTTGTTCCAAATTTCATTCGAATCGCTCCATTCGTTCGTGAGATATCGTCTGTACATGCTCACTGACACAGACACACACACACACACACACACACACACAGAGACATCACCTCAAAAATGTTTGATTTGTGATCAGGGATGCTTGAAACGTGCTCTCCCGTCGAAAATTAGAATTCGAATTTTTGACCCCGTCACAATACTTTCCTTATGCATTATGTATATAAGGAAAATAAAAATAAAATACTCCAATATTGAAGATATTGGAAAACTTTTACAACCACTATATGGGGCTTTTACAAAATCACTTTATAAAATCCCTATTTTGTGTTGGAAATTTTACTTTTCCTAAATGTAAACAGAAAAACAATGCACATTTGATACCGCTGCATGTCGAAGCACAGTTATTAAACAGAAATTGGAATGCCATTTTCAAGAACTGATAATTATATAATAAAGAATAAGGCTTGGTTATATTATGGAGAACTCTACATAAAGAAGACAATGAAAAGTATTAGCCGGAAAAAATACAGAAGAGTTCTAAACATTGATCATAAGGAAAACTTTGAAAAGTCATATAAAATTTACAATATTTATTTTATAGATTTCTAGATTTATTCAATTTGCAATAATTTGTACAATCTGAATACTATAATATACAAGTGTTTAATAAAATATTTTTCTGCACCATTAAATGCAGTGAAAATAATTTCGATTAATATAAGAAATAGAGATAAAAAAGTTAAAAAGAAGTAAGAAATAAAATAAGATATTTAGCTTTCAAATCCCATTGTATTTATGTACTAAATGTGTGGAAAATGACCACATTTAACATCTCACACATAAATTATTCTATCCTTAGTAAACACACATGCAACGTCTCGTTTCGCTTTATTTTTTGTTCTGCAGTGGTAAAAGTATTTTCCTGTTTAACATCGTTTCCATTCAAAGATTCGGTAGTCTCATTTGCGAGTCATTTAAATACTTGATTGTTTTTACGTGTTTTGAGAAGTAATGTAACGATGTCATACATATTAGAAACCTATGGATGTTTTATTAAGTACTGAAGTAAATGCTAAACATAACTTTTGCCTCTGTAGAGATCTAAGAAACATTAAGACTTTTTTAAATAGTGCAGAATTCACTTTACAATACGCACATGCACACATACACACACACACACACACACACATATATATATATATATATATATATATATATATATATATATATATATATATACATACATACATATATATATATATATATGCAGCCACTTCCAGTTTAATTCGCATATTACTTTAAACGTGCATTTCTAGATTGGTTGGAACTTAGATGATAACTGGATTTAGCATCATATTCTCGGATGTAATATTGTGTTGTACAAAAAATTTCACTTGCTGTTCAAATTGTTCCTGGAAACATATATTTTTCAGAAATGGCTGCAGATTGAGTTTAGATAATGACTGATATGGATTCAGCATAGAATTTTGTGAGATGAGGAGAGGGGGAGCATGTCGATAAAGTTTTACCCTGGAGATGCCAGTTCCGGTATGTTCGTGAATTCGTATGTCTGTACAACATAAGTGTGCAAGTGGGCAAATTCTGTTTGGTTCAATGCAATCCCAAAAATTGTATATACTGAAAGGGAAAATATGAATTTAAAACTATAATGAAAGTCATATGTTTTATCAGATTTATATTTTATATACCTGAAATGCATTTTAATCTGGAATATGTCCTAATTAGAATTCCTAATTAAAATATTTTATTATGAGTAGAGAGTAATGTTTCGAAGTAACCTTATTATATATGTATTTATGAACTTATCTTGAACAAAAATGGTAGACATCATATAAAATGACTCCGTTGAATGTGTTTACTTTGAGAGATTGATACGAGACTGAAGTGCATCTTATCGTAATGGTATTTGCACAAGAGGCACTTAGAAAACTGTCAATATTTGTTATTCATGTAAAAGGTCATATTAAATCTAACATTTAACCTAAGACAAACGATCTTTATGCATATCATTTGATACTGGGGAGACGTTTGCGTGTTTATATAATGTATAAATCATTTCGCTCAAATTTCGAATTAAGTAATCTGTAAATTAAAATATTTTGTTAGTAACAATATAAAACATTATATACATATATCGCTGAGCTTCAGAAGCAAAGAAGAGTCATTCTTCTCCAGGATTAATGGAACAGAGCAGTCACTCCTGCAAAGATGGGTACATGCGAGTCAGACATGTTACTACCATTGCTAGTGCGATTGATCTGTCTTCTTTCATGGTCTATTTCATTTATTTTTTTACAACATATATACTATAATATATAGAGGCATTATTCTGAAGAGGTCAAACATTCGAATTCAAGTTTTCGACGGAATATCACGTTTCAAGCAACCCTGAACTCGAAAATAACGTTCTTGAGTTGATGTATATGTATATGTTTGTATGTCTGTGTGTATATATATGCATGTGTGATAGTGTGTGTGTTTTTTTTTGTTGTTGTTGTTTGAGAATACTGGATTTGGGTTGCACTTGAATACATACTTGTCTTCTATTTAATCCAGCATTTAGAAGTATGATTAACTACGTAATTGAAAATATACTACTTTTAATATGCGAGTTGTTGTTTTACAAAATAATAATATTAATACTGCTTAAATATTAATTAAATTTCAATAGTTTTAAATAATTTTAATGAATTTAATAATATGTTGTGTACCAAAGGAATGGAAACACTTCAGGGGAAATTGTTTTATTTTCAAAATTTTATGCCGGTTTTAATTAATTCAAGGTTTGTAATTACGAAAAGAAAGTGAGTGCAAATAATGAAAATGAAACTTTGATATTTCCCTTTGCCTTTTGCCTTTCGAAAATGAGATATATTCTATATATGTTATTTGATCTATTACTGATTGGTATGAGTAAATGAAATATCACAATCTGCAATGCTGCAGAATATGTTGAAGTGAAATTTTTTAACTTTATTGTAAAACATTTTATGTGTTGTCCAGAATGAAATTATATTTTGAACACAAAAACTACATTGTAGCAACTATGATCAAGAACCAGCATAGTAAACACATGTATTACAAGAAACCAGATATTAGAACATGATATTAGAACATGAAATGGGAGTGCGTCGTTGTTCTGTTAAGGGAACTTATGAATGTTGTTTATTCGTCCAAGTTTTCGCTGTCTTATACATATTATCACAGTAAACGATGTATTGTATATATACAAATTAAAATGAATATATTAATGGTATAAATATCGTATTCAGTAAAATGTGGCAGATGTTTTACAGACGTCAATAAAATAATAAATTTACATTATAAGAATATATATTTTTTTCAAAAATTTGTACCCTTTTTTAATAAACTGTTTTCAAACTTTTCAAAATTTTATGCTCGATATTAATGAAAATTATTAGGTCATGTGTGTATATCAATTACATTAAATGTATCCAATTTCGTATGAGAAGCTCAATTTATTCCCCAGATATTGAACCTACAGATTTAGAGCTAGACTAATAGATATATACAGAAACACAGACAAACACACAGAAAGAATTGTTGAAACAATCAACTCGAATGCAGACATATGCAAAACATACATATATATTGAAATTCGACATCTAGATATCTTGACCTCATCACAATAATGTCTCATTTCTTGTACAGAGCATTGTAATAAATTTAAATTAACTGGAGTGTTTGTAAACTCAGTCTCCTCATATCAGAATACAAACAATTTTAATAAGTTTCCAATTTTTTAATTAAATTTTGCAAGTATAAAATTTGAAAAATCTGTATCATCGGATGAAGTATCCTCATGAAGTATCATCATGAAGTATCATCATGAAGATCACAGTTACAGCATGTTACGCTTCATTTTAAAGAGCTTGAAAAATATTTTGACTGAAGTTATGCTCGACAATGTACCTCGTCGAGAAGTAACTTGACACCTCAACGAATGGCTAATGACGCCAAGGACAAAATTATTTTATCCCGGCCAATTTTCATTAACTGTTAAGTTTCCTGATCATTGAGCAATAAATAACTCCTTTCATGCATGGTTATGTAAAATTTTGCCCTGCGCTGTCACGTTAAGAAATTATAAAATCTTGAATAAATTTCAAAGTTCTCTAGCGAATTCAAACAATTATATCTAGCAGAAACAACAAGCACACAACTATAATAGAAGGTCTTTTATTTCACTTCTTTAAGACGTACAAAACTTAAAAAGGCCAGAGCGCTTTCGAGCGTAAATACGTTCTTCATCAGTGCCTACATGGAAATAGGAATGATATAGACCAGATATAGACCAGAAAAGGTGACAAATTTGCATAAATACATTTATCAATAAACTTACGTCTATCTAAGTCAAATAAATAAAATTGGCATCACGTCTGATTTCAACCAGCAGAAACATTTTTTTTTCAGATGCCTATATAAATATCTTGCACTGAGGCAAGCCTGAGAGAGATATGTCTAGTTATGAGAATAAACTCTGTTTCTGCTGGTTGAAATCAGACGTGATGATAATTTTATTTATTCAATTATATCTAGTTCTAGGTTTTCTGTTAACAGAGTAGAATATAAAGTTTCATGAAAATTTATTGATATTTCTGTTAGTTATCGTGAACTTAAAAAATAGACCACAGTCAGATGGACATCACTATACATTTGTCAAAACGTGTTCAGTAGGTCCTGAACATATATTGGTATCAAAATCGCGAAATCGAACAGTACATTTTTTGTACTATATTCAATAGTATGAGAACGTAAATATTTACAATCATTAACAGGAAACAAAATAAATGCAAAATATAAATTTCATAGGATATTACAATTAAGGTAATTTATGTAATTGACAAAAAATATATTTTCTTGAACATTTAATGATTGAGGTTGTAATAAAATTTTCAACTAAAATATATGAATAAAAAATTATTCTATATGCATAATGGATAGTCTACTATATATAAAATATTTGATCAGTGGATCGTTTTAAAATAAAAGAGAAAATAGTAAAGTTATAATTCATACGAGGCTTTGTAGATCCTATTACGTATCCTATATAAATATTATATTTAATTCAAACATTTTTTCCATAAAAAATTCTTATATTATTTTAATGCGCTACATCAAGAAGATAAAATTGCATTAGCGTTATTTTTCCAAATGGAAGTTTTAATTTTAACTCTAATCCTTTGTTCATAATGGAAAAAAAATTTTTTTTTCGCTTAAAATTATTTTAGTTAATATAGTAGATTGGATAAATAATAAAATGCTGTTGCTATATTCGTTTTTAGTTGTGTATATATATTTACGTCCATATTAACATCATTATAAATGATAACATTTATAATGAACTAAACGGCTCTGAAGCACTATCTAAATTAATACTATTAAGAAGATGGTTGCGCTAATAAGGCAGGAGATGGAAACTGAAATGAATTCACTCTTCTAGAATTATTGTTCGACTTGATTAATGCGTTCTGCGCAAAAAATAAACTGCCAAATATTTCTTTTCGTATGCTTCTATTTTCTATGATGCGTCAATCCGATACTCGATTGTATCCAACTTGAATGTTTTACTTTTGCCCTGCTTAACTGGCTTCTTTGTTGCAAAATGCTTGTGTCTACTTTCTTTGAATGAAGTCATGGAAGTCTAAAAAGAGGTGTATTGCATCTGATAATTTTTTCTTTTGTGCCACTATCTCTTTGTTTACTCAAGATTTAATTTTGATGCAGGTAGATCAAATAGTTCATTTTTGATCTCATCGTTTTGAAAATAGATTTTTGTGTGTTTCTAGGTGCTGATGAGTTACTGCAAACTTTGTGTCTTATTCTAGCCTCTCAGGACATTCTTGACTCAGCTCTCAAATATTTAGGTCTGCATTCCTCCAAACACATGCCGACATGATTTGAATTTTCCTTTTCAAGAAGAATTAATCTGACAAATGTCTTTGCGTACTCATCAAACGTATAAGCATCTCCATGTTGTATTATGTGGACTAGTACCGGATCGTCTATTATGGTACAAGTTGCGAAAGGTTTATTCCTGGGATAATTACACATATTTCTAAAATATCGAATAATATTTGACTTCCTCATCGTATTTCGAATGTGCCAACAGTCTGATAAAGAATGTGGAAGTGGTTGTTCTTCTGGCGTGAAAATGCAGAAGAATGTGTCCAGATTAGAACCACAATATTGGCAACCGATGTATAATTTTGAGAAGAGACATACAGTCTTCATTGCGTTTTTGTTAATTGGGCTTTGTTTCTTACAGAATTTTTATCTTGAAAATTTTTACTTGTCTTTAAATGGTGTATTCCCCTAACATTTCTCGCGATGTCGCAGTTTGCGTTTTTCTCTTGTATACAGAAGATCGTCAGGTGTAATAAATGAAATTTACAGCAGATCGCCAGGTGTATTACATGGATTTTGTCCTCCAGTTAGATGATTGACTGAGTCTGCTATTATCTTCATAATATGTCTTATCATAATGGGCTAAGGAGGTACTACAACAGAAAACATAGGTATAAATGCGCAGTTCGTTAAGTGCTTGTCTATGATATCGTCAAATTGATATCTTACATGAAATTCTCATATAATTTTTTAACAGACTGTTTAACTTTTTTCAGGATCTCACATTTTACTTGGTTAAATCCACTTTTTTGTTAGTTCTGAATAATTCTGCTGTTCATAACTATCAGGCACTTATAGTATTTGGTAATGGATGAAATGTGTTGGTTTTAAGTACTGGAATAACCTTTGTATGGTTTATAGGAATATGTGGTACTTGGTTTAAACTCTAATTTTTAATTAGCACTTGGGGTCTGTATATTTTGTATTTATGTTCTACAAAATACTGTTGGAGTGTTATCTCTACCTTTGAAATAAATTACAGAAGCTGTGCAAAAGGAGTCGCGGTGTATGTTATTAACAGCATATGTGATAAATATCCCTCTCTGAATTTGCAAGAGACAAACAACATCTACATCTTCATAATTCTTACAATACATTTGACTAAGATCCGATGAAATTTGCATCAAACTATCATATTCCTATTCCAAACTTGTGCAACTTATCAAATACTTCATTTTTTATTGTTTTATGAGGCTCGTTTTATGAGGTAACATATTTTAGATACTAAATATATAAATGGTGTAAAGTATATTGAGTCAAAGTTGTCATATAAAATTTAAAAAAATACATTTTGAAATACGAACATGTATCCATGACATTATTTATTTTTGGCCAGACTGTCTAATGTAATTAAATAAATATAATTTTCAAGAATTCTTTCTTTTAAGAAAATACGTATTGTAATCACCATATGAAATTCACCACTTATTATTCCATACTTTACTTTAGGAGGGCACTGTATTTCGCAGTGTTCGCTCAATGTTTCAAAAGAACCTTATTATGTATGTATTTATGAACCAATATTAAACGAAACTAGTAAGAATAATGTATCAAGAGACTCCGTTAAATGCGTTTACTTTGAGAGCTTAATATGATCCCGAGGCGCGTCTTATAGTAATGGTATTTGCGTATGAAGTACTTAGAAAACTGTCAATATTTACTATATATAAGAGGAGGCAATCTTAGCGAAACTCGCATTAAATTTCAAGTAAGCAAAATTTATTGTGCATGCATAGTAGTTTCGAAAGTAAACTTGGCTGAATGTTTATGTGAAGGTTTGCTTCCAGTTTTGCAGATCGATAGGTTTCCGTCACAAGCTATTAAACTTATATGATATGATATTTTATTTTTAGTATATTTTTCTTAATAATATTTTATTCTCAGCGTGTGAGTCAAACGCTTATTTCTTGTATTTATTTCTTAAAAACTAGTATTTTTTTAACGCTCTTAAGACATAAACTGCAACTATTTTTAATACGATTTAATTTACTTATTAGTGCATATCCCATACTTACTAGTGAATATCAAAATTCGTTATCTTATCGATAATTGTGCAAGTTAGTTTCTGTTTTGTAGTCGTGTGTTCTATAAGAAAGCATGTTTCAGCCTTCCATGTCACCGGGGGGAGGAGGGTTCTGGAGGGTCGCGAAATACATAAATACGTTAGGCAATTATGGAGATAGTTAATTTCTGATAGCCTTTATGGTTTTTCTTACAATATCAAAAAGTGTTTTATGGACAGAATTATCCCATGCTGGTCTAGAATTGAATTATGTACCTTTAAGGGGACATTTTATTCTTAACCTATTTATGGTCCCAAATGCTGTTTTCGATCCAACACGATCAAAGTATATTTTTAGTATATTTTTCTTTATAATATTTTCCCCCCAGAGTGTGAGCCAATGCTTATTTCTTGTATTTATTTCTAAAAACTTGTATTTGTCTAACGCTCTTAAGACATAAAATGTAACTATTTTTAATACGATTTATTTTAATTATTAGTGCATATCCCATACTTATTAGTGAATATCAAATCAAGTCATCTTAATCGATAATTGTCCAAGTTAGTTTCAGTTCTGTAGTCGCGTTTCTATCCAACACGCTAAGGTTTCTGGTAAATACAGATGGCAGCACAAGTGAAGTTGACACGATTCACCTTTTCAATATTCAAATTAATTCATTCACATGAATTTTCATTAATTTTTGCTGTTCTTTTGAGAACAAAAATTTTGTGAAAATAGCATTTGTGATAGATGAATTTCTGCTTGCAATGAGAAGAGATTATTGGATCAAAAGAGTATTTTTTCATAAAATATCTTGTTTCAGTATTTGATTAGAAGATATAAATGATCTATTAATGGTAATATTTCTAACAGCATTTTTTTACAGTGACGTAAGATTTACGTCACACTGTGACTTTGGGACGTCACAGGACGTAGCAGTACGTCTCGCAATGTCATATTGAGGTCACAGCGAAGTCATTTTGGTCATTTTCATGGTCGTTTGTGACGTCGCATATTAACTTGTTTGTGACGTCACATTGTATATGCCATAGTAATGTCGTCACATTGTTACGTGTTAATTAAATTGTGGAAACGTCACAAAATATAGTCACAATGAAGTTACAAAGTTACTAATACGTAGCGTTGCATAGAAATCACAAATATGATGTCACATTGTGACCCAAGTGTCACGTGACTACAACGTCACTGTCACAGATGTGACGATCTTTGCTGTGAGGGATATTCTGAAAAAAAATGAATTTATTCAAGATCGAAACTATTGTGAGTGAAATTGACAGTTTTTGGACTGTGTTCTATAATGTCGAAGGCTGTTTATACTTGTACAACAGACTTACTTTATTTTTGCCTTAAAAACTTTTCTTGAATGTGATGTCGACATGCAGCAAGAAAATAATATATAGGCAAATTAAAAATAAGAAAATATTCATAGTTTCTGTTTTTTTGTTTGTTTATAACTGCGCTATTTAGATGTTAGAAATGGTCAGAATAAATTCTGATGCTTTCAGAAATAATTTGAGAAAAAATTCGACCTAGGCTAAAATTCAACCACTTCTACAAGATTTGAAGTTATTGCTCTTGAAAAATACTCCACAAGGACAGATTATATTGGTTGATAAAGCAATGGTGCAATGTTTCGGGAGACATGAGTGTAAACTAGTATTTATACAAGGGAAATATATATTATTTGGAGTCAAAACTTGGAGTTGATGCACAGAAAAATGGCTATTATGTTTAAGCTGATCGGTACAAAGAATAAAATATGGTAGGTGAGAGAAAACCCAAGTTAAATGTAGGCCAGTGTTTTCCAAGCTTTCCTGACCCTGGAAACATTTTGAAATTTAATTTGATGGCAAATTAGAAAACGACCAAAACTCCAAAATTAGAAAACGACCATTGTGCTCAAAATAATACATTTTAAATTACATACGTTTTTCATGGTCAAATCTGGGGGTTAAAGCTTGCTGATATTATTCGCAACAATAGTTAAGATGAGCTTCAGCTAATAAGGAGCGGAATCTCAACGGATTCATCATGCCTGTGGTGACCTCCTATTATCGAATGGTAGCGAATTGAGTGTGGAACCCCGGAGTTAACTGGCGTAACACACATGCGTAGCAGGCAGCAGGTAAGTGCTCGCGAAGCAAGCTCAGCGAGTTACGGGGTTGGAAAGCGTAAGAAGCAAGGAGTGGAGCCCCCCTAGTTGATAATAACAATAATAATATCAATAATAATATCAATAAATAACAATAAAAATATCAATTTTTCAATGATTTCACGAGTGTCTCCTTAAGATTTCTTAGTAGTAGAATAGTGATACTGGCTTGCAACAAAATGTATTTTATTTTAAATTTTATGTACTTATTTATCATACATAAATTCGCAAAATTAAATTGCAATAAACCGATATATAACAACCTGTTATGCTGTTTTTAGCTTTGCCAGAAAAATAATTTTATGCGGGCAGCATATAAATTTTCTACATAATACAAGGATTTTACATCATTTACAGCAAAATGATTATATACGATCTACTGCACAAAATTTACATCGGCATTTGTACATTTTGATACTTTTCTTGATGACAACTAACTGATACTTATCTTGATAAAACTATTTTGAAGAACTAAATTAACTTATATTTAGTGCATATTTAACTTGACATCTAGAACAGTGCTACATTTTGCTAATAAATAAACCACACATCAAACGAATTTAATAATCGTAATGCAATATTTCATTATATAAAGAAGATGATTTCATTTCCAGTCACTATATTGCTGTAATTTAAAATCCAAATTTAAATTACGTTGTTTATATTTCAATAATGATTATTATAACTTAATTTTCACTTAATCATACTAATTAAGCTTTCTATTTCTTTAAATTTGAAAAAGGCGAATCTCTTTACAGAGCGAATCCTCCAATTTTCGTACGTACAGTCACCAAATGTGAGTATAAATAAATAAAGTTGCTCCGTAATGTAATTGGACTTCTATTAACACCACACATACTAAAATTTGGTGCTTTGGAGATTTCATTGGACAACATTTATCTGCTTTATATATAGACTTTATCGGTTCATCATAGTCAGAGAATACGATATCATTGTTCAAATTTATAGGTTTTATATATACATATGCCGATTTTATTAGTGCATCATAGTTCGGGGGTATAAAATCTGCATCAAAATCTAATTCATATTTAATTAGTATCCCATAAATTAAATTATAATTTGCGAGTTGTTAGGCGACAAAATTCGAAACTTTTGCAAAACTTGTCTTATCTCGTGGATGTAACGAATTTGATCTACGAAAATCATGTTAATGACGATAAATTAATTATCGTGATAAACTAATTCATTCTCTACTGGGAAACAGAAATTTGGTATTAAATGAAATGAAAATAGAGGAATTAAAATACATTTAATTTATATAATTTCAATAAATTAAGATTACGAAAATTGAAAAAAAACGAACTCCAGTTATTTTTATCCTGAACTATGGTGGAATAAAATATTTATAGAATATAATTTTGAAATCCTAAGTAAATATAAAATGAGTTAACAAAATTAAGAAAAGTGAATATTAATAAGTAAGCTTTCTAAACATGTTTATATTATTAATATACTTTAAAAATTTCTAAATATTAAAAAGTAAACGATAATCTGTAAATTATAGTTATTTCTAATCTGCCTTTATAAACATTTCAATTGGGTGATCGTTGTTTAAATAGAATATATAAAAACTGAAATAAAAATAATCCCTTTGGAAAATTTTTACAGTGAATCTCATTCTTCATTATTAAAAATATAATTTATCGTCTATTTCGCTGGGAAAAATTGCTAAAATATGCTCATTAATGTTAGAAAAATACCAGATTAGCTCTAATCTATTAATTCTAAAGATAAAATATTTTCATTAATGGCAAATTTTATGATATTTTTAATTAATGATTCGCAATGAAGTTTAATATCATTCGATTTAAAATTTATTGTTTGGCTTATGAAACAAATATTCACACATATCGAAATATAGTCACTATAGAGAACAGCATAGTGTAAAATTATAATAATTAAGATGTTAGATAATACGCCAATAAAAAGTATACTATATTTTCCGTATTCTTCCTTATAAGGAAAATGTAAATGGATTTAAAATTTTTATACTTAATAATTAAAAATATATTACCTTTAATTTTTGTAAATTGATTTACCATTATTCGTAGAAGTAGACCTACATTAAATGTGCAATATCTTGAGACCAAACTTTATTATTAACACTATAAGCCTAAAAATAGCGAGCAATGGCGACTAGTATTTATGGACCAATTTCATGTTTTGTAATTATCTTTAAGAAAAGCTAAAATTGCACTGGCAGCTGCAAATCGCGCTATATACCAAAAGTTTGCGCTTTGTATTGACAGACAAAATTAGCTCAGGCTGCGTGATATTTAACTGAAACTGCACGAAATTTGAGTTCAGGCTACAGAAAGTTGAAGTTCAAGCGAAAATGCAGTGCCCAAGTTCAATAGTGGCAGAAACTACCTACCTATTGTGGAAGTTTTCAATTTAGAAATAGCATTATCTGTGTAGTGAATAGCTTCGCCAACCGGTTTTGCAATTTCTTATCATTCTTCAGCGGTGAAACAGCAATAGTAACTGCACTTAGCTGCAAAAATTAGGGTTATGTACCCCAAGTTTGAGTTTGAGAACCCCTGTGTTGACCACAGAAGTCAATCATTATATGTTGACGTATTTAAATTTAAAGAAGATAGATCTCAGACTGCGAAAACTGATATGGCCAGGTACATAATTATGTAAATCATAGATGACGGAATTTGCCAACTCGTCTGGGAACGTTTCGTATAGCCGAGTTCTATTACTATGCTTACAAATTAAATCCAGTAAATTAATTATTTGTTTTACAGTGTGTATAGTTTAAAAATTATACTAAAGTCTAAACTAAAAGTTTCACGACTTTATATAATCCGGATGTAACACGTTCATAAGCAATATTAGTGATTCGATGTATTTCTATGCACCTGCTATAAAATGTCTTAAACAATATGCTTATATAAAAACTAATCACAAACATTAAGATTTCATATTTCGATGCAATAAATTTATCAGAAAATGAAATAAAATTTCCTATTTATGATTCCTTGGTAGTACGCATATTAGTTAAAATGCAATTTATTTCAAAATAATTTTATACACTAAAACGTGGTTTTCAGAAACAGAAACACTCTAAGGTAGAAATAGAATGAAAATGATACGAAAACACCCATCTGCATATATATCCATATCATCATATGTTAAATATCCATATGTATTATACATATATGCATTTGCAACATCGGAGATTTCTGTACTTATTGAAACCTTTATAATATTTACTTTCACTACATACATAGTATAATGTACAGATATAGTATAATGTATACAACATACATAGTATAATGTATAATGAAAATTCGAATTCGAATTTTCGACCATAGAACAAGCTTCAAGTGTCCCTGAACTCAAATTGAACATTTCTTACTTAATATCTGTGGATGTGTGTGTGTGTGTATCTTCGTCAATCTGTAGATGCAATATCTCACGAGCGAATGAATCGTTTCAAACGTAATCTGGTGTGATTATTACGATCCGTGAATGTTGGAATACTATTGATTTTAGACATGACAGCGCCGTCCGTATAAAAATCCTCAAATTTTTGAATAGACTGTTTAAAAATTATACAAAAGCAGGATTTGCAATAATATTAAATAAAAAAATCATTTTGTACGTATTTTTTAATTATGAAACGAATGACACATACTTTAGTGACCCGTTTTCGAGATACTACACGTTTTTCAAATAAAGAGTATCCTAAAAAATGCATAAAAATGAACAGTGATAATTATTATCAAATATATAATAACAAGTAAATAATCTGGTGGTATTGGCGATTAATTTGGCTTTATTTTACCAACTTTGCGACTTTTTTAATATGAGGTCAAAATGACGAAAATGTTGGCAAAAATTGTGCTAAATTGATGGATTTAAAATTAACATATTTTAATAATATAATGGAGTACATTTATTAGCATATATTAGCAATAATTTCAATCGTTAAGTTATAGGGGAAACTGGGGTAATGATGATCACTGGATAATGGCGGTCACCAGGGTATCTCGCATCTGCTTTGTGGCAGAAACGTGCTAGTGAGTGCTTCTACTTTGTAGTCGTCTAGGGAACTCCCTTCGCGAGTGACGCCATCTTGGCACTGCGCATCTAGTTGTTGTGAAGGGAAGTGGTTTTTTGTGTCTTGTGATCTAAGAAATAATCATTTTTATATCACAGTAAGTACTCGAATTTCACCTAGGTACGAATTGTCGTATATCGTAAACTATACTGTAATAATGGTAATGCTTAATAGTATATTTGTTTTCAATGTAGAAATAGTTTATTATTTGGTTTCAATGTTCGCAAATACGGCGTGCTCTTGGGGTAATGGCAGTCAATCGTGCTTTCCGCAGTTGTTTAGTGAACGGTATTGCCCCAACCTGAAAGATTTTCCTTTTTCTGTGTTTCAGATGCCCTGAAAACGGGTAAGAACGACAGAAAAGGCTAAATGGACTGCTAAACAACTTGCGCAGACAATGAAAGCCGTTAGTGATGGCACGTCTATCAGAAAATCTTCAAATCAATTTGGAATACCATTCAGTACGCTGCAAGAGAGACTTAAAAGTGGGAATGTTGACGGCCCTACTTTGGGGTAAAAGTGCGATTTTCTTCCTGAACTTAAAAAAAAAGTTAGCTTAGCATGTAAAAATGTTGTCGACGACTTTTTTATTTCATGACAACTATCCAGTTAAGGCGAACTGCCTACGAATATGCTACAAGTAACAATATAAGACATAGGTTTAATAATGATAGTAAAATAGCTGGACTGGATTGGCTGAATGGCTTCTTACAGAGACATCACATCAGCGTGAGGAAACCAGAGGCTACTAGCATTGGTAGAGCTGCTGCATTTAACATAGAAGAAGTAAACATACTTTTTGAAAATTTAGAACAGGCCATTGTAAAACACAAATTTAAAGTTACAAACACTTGGAATGTAGATAAAACCGGGATATCAACTGTGCAGGATCCGGGATTAATTGTAGCTGAAAAGGGGCAAAAGCGAGTAGGATCACGAACTAGCTGGGAGAGAGGAAAAATATTACAGATGTTTGTGCCATGAGCTCTGGGGGACAGTATGTAATGCCAATGTTTATTTTTCCACTGCAACGTTTGTCTCCTTTGTTGGACAAAATGGTCCACCTGGCTCTATTTACAATTGCTTCAAATCAGGATGATCACGAAAGAACTATTCTAAATTTAGCTTAATCATTTTTATGAATTGACACATGCAAATACAGAGAACAAAATGCTCTTGATTATCGATAAGCATAATAGCCACTGCACTTTAGAAGCTTATAATGTCCATAAAAGGCATGGCATTGTGATGGTGTCTCTGCCACCGCACACTTCTCCTAGGCTACAGTCTTTAGATGTCACATTTTTTTCTCCATTGAGGATTGCTTATTGTAGAAAATGTGATGTTTTTTGAAACCTAGAAACCTTGTAAAAATAACTCCCTATGATGTAGCTGAGATTTTTAACAAAACTTACTCCGCAGTCGCTACTATTTGTAAGGCTACTAGTGGTTTTGTAACAACTGGGATACATCCTCTCAATCCACGGACATTTACAGATGAAGACTTCTTGATGCATACGGTTTTTCAAAAGCCAACTGACTTACCAGTTGCTATTGATGATTCTTTCAACACAGCAACAGATGACTCACTGGTGAGTTCAAGTGAACCAAATATGAATGACCAGATCATCGATTCAGATAGGCCTGGGCCTTCTTCAAAAATATTGGACAACAGAATGACTCAGTAGGCCTAGTGAACAGCAGCATTGTAGTTCCAAAAGAAGAAATTTCTCCATTACCTAGTTGCAGCTCTTGGCCGGATAAATTGACTTCCGAAATACCAATACGAAAACAGCACTCAGAAATCCTCACCTCGGTCCCAATGAAGAAAAAGCTTAAAGAAAACAAAAGAAGAAAAAATACCAGAAAATAAGCTAAGATGAAGAAACCAAATAATCCTGGAAATGGTTACCCTAACTCGAAAACTAAAAAGAAAATGAATACTAAAAAAAGGCCGCGCACAGAACTTTTCGACTCTGACTCTGACTCCAATGAAGGAAAGATGTTGTGTCAAGATGAATCTGAAATTGAAGAATTTTATAACAATGAAGAAGTTTATTTTTATTGTGGAGAATTTGGAATAGATCGATAACTTTGGTTTCGATGCATAGTTTGTGGAAAATGGACTCATGAAGCATGTTCAGGATGGGATAGTGCTGAGGGCTATAAATGTGACTTATGCAATGAATAAAGACAATGTATTTTTACTAGGCATATTTTTATATATATATATATTTTGTTTGATTTGTTCTGATGTAGTAACCCTCATGTTAGAGTATTGTAAAATAAGTACAGCGAAATAAGTAAAAACTCTGTTTTTATTAATTTTACCCTTAATAATTGATTTTACTATGATTTTCAATGGGTTTAAATACTGACTGTCATTACCTCAAGCAAGGGGTTAATGCCGGTCAAAGGTACAATTTTGTTAAAAAATATTTTAATAATAGAAGAAAAAAGTTAAAAATATTTTAACGACAGTACTAAAAAGTGCAAAAAATTCTTATTGACTTCCATGTGGTTTGAGCAAAATAGCTTTAAAATTAGACTTGCACGGTTAAAATTTCCTTAGGTGATCGTCATTACCGCAGTCTTCCCTATTAGCACAAAATATAAGTTAATTTAGTACTTTATATGTAATTCAGAAAAGCCCCAAACCTCATTGTACTTTCCAATGTTCAAAACATTGTACGTAAATATTATCCATCATTATTTCGTATTGAAAGAAATACTTTCATTATGTAAGGAGAGTCATGTGTTTCCAGCATCTGATTGTTTTCAACGAAAACGGGTTTCAATAATATTTCTCACTTTGAAAACGTGTATTATGTATTATTAAATATGCTAGTGTGTACTTAAAACATTGCTGTTTACATTGAAAAAATTCGGTAAGCAAAATATTCCATTTCCATTTAAGAATGTATACAGTTGTTAGTACTTTAACTGCTAAGATGAATAATATTTTTTGTTACAATGTTACATATATACTTATTAAAATTTAAAAATTTGCAAGTAATAAATTATGAAATTACACACAAAATAAGAATCCCACAGTTATAGATAAAGTCAGTTTTTACATTAAAACGATAAGAACAATAAACACATAAATAGAAATATATAAACGCCAGCATTTATATGCAAGTCCCAGATAAAGTGAAATAAGGTAAAGTTACTAATGCAATATAAATAAGCCACAGAAATAAAAAGAATCATTTCTAATGGTACGTTATTGAAGATCTAGCAAAAGAGAGTGAAAACAATATCCATTTATTCTTTCATGGAGGAATTTGCTGCAATTTTCGCTTCAAGGATAAAGAGAGATTCTTATATCACAAGAAATCTAATTACTGCTGTACCTTATTTGTTTCTACAAGATTGCTAATAATGGGCGGTATAGGTCTTCTAATCTTATCAACCTGATTCCGGGATATAAAATAGGCAAATGGCGAAATATAGACTGTTTTGGGTTGTTGTTGAGACCCAGACCGTCCGACCTACCAGAAAGGTGTAAGGTAACTTGTTTTGGGTTGTGTAAAAGTGATTTATGTTGTATTATTTAGTGTCCTTTTGCTATATGTAGGATAGGGACATGCTTTTAGTAGTTTACTGGATGCAGCATTGTCTGGCCATTCGTGGTTTTAATTATGGTTGCAATTTGAGTTCTTTTCAAATGCACCTAAACACACATATAACTTAACGATCAAAGTTAATTGCATTAGAAGCTAGAATTGCTCAGATGCTTCAGTAAGGCGAAAAAATTGCAGGCGGTAGTCCCAGGTTCGATACTCGAACAACGCAAGTGCATCTAATAGGTTAGGGAAAGGGTATGGAATGAATGACTAAAATGAATGGAGTGATCCTCTGGTTTCCTGTCTGGTCTAAAGTGAGTGGAATTTTTTCGGCCGTCTAAACAGATGCCTGACATTTGGAAGGATAGACTGTCTGGATAGAAAGTTAAATGCAGTGAATACAGAGGTTTTAAAGATAACATTTTGAATTTTAAGTCGACAGTATTATGCACCAACAAAGTTTACCCCTAAAATTTATCCCTAAAGTTGAACCCTACTTTTGACCCCAAAATTTTAATGCATTAAAACGATTTTAGTATGTTATTAGATTTATAACAATGATTTCAAATCTACATGCAATATAACGCACAGGATGTTGAGTAAAATGTACAGTCATCACCGACAAAAGTGCGCCTAATCAGATATATTTTACGATTTAAAATTCTTATAATTATTGTCTTTTGGTAACCTCTCGAATAAGTCCGTGGCCACTCACAGATAATCATAGTTTCCAAATTTTGGAAATGATAGTATGATATTCTAATAATCCTCTTTGTAAACATGATCAATTATTTTATTTTACAAAATATCCATTTACGGTGAGATTGGACATGTCAGTTTGTTGTCCAAAGCTCGGTAGCTTGAAGTCCAAAATATTTATATCCAACCATGTTTTGTTTCACTAACTTGTCTGGAATATGAGTACATCTGTCCTGGAGCTCTATGGAATTAAGAGTCGCCCGGACAACGAAGTTCAAGATATTGAGTTCCGGTTGCTACTTGGATTTTCCACAATTGCAATTAGATACATAATTAGATATAAAAAACAACAGTACTAAAATACAATTTATAAAATATGTAACAAAATCTTACGTTTCCCGATTTTTATTTAAACTTCTACTTGTGATACCTCGTACTTATTTAAGAGAGTACTTCCAAATTCCTTCATAAAATTGTAAACCGCATATAGGCTTGTACTAACCCAGATACAGTCTCATAAGCTCATGCTAATGGAAGCAGAATATGTAGACAAAAGAAATAACGTCTTTACTGGACCTCTTAAAACTTCCCTGTCAGATGACAATATTAAGGAGGTAATTATTCGTCTAAAATAAAATTCGTCATAAGATACCGAACTTTTATAAGTGAGGTTGGGCTTATTGTTGGTCCTGAAGAAGAATAAGCCTCATTTTTGCATTCGAAACTGATTAATCCGTAAAATGTAGTGTATTCAGACTAGTTTTTTTTTAATAGTAGGTTTTCTAATTGTGTCAACTGTTCTCTATCCAGAACTGTTGTTGTTGTTGCTGTTGTTGAGACCCGGACCGTCCGACCTACCAGAAAGGTGTAAGGTAACTGTTTGGACGGCCGGGAGGTGCCACCCTATTTAGACCAGAACCCAGTGGCGGAGGCATCCACAGCGACCGTACCCTCCTTCCCCTACCACCAACCTCTCGAAAGGACTTACGGACCCACATTTTTAATGTGATCGTACTCCGCATGAACACGGCTTCAGTTGTGGCAGCGTGCAAACCCAGCGCGCAAACCACTGGGCTACCGCGCCCGAAATATGCCAACAGCATGCGGTGTTCCCAGGTGGTCACCCACCCAAGTACTAACCTCGCCCGATGCTGCTTGACTTCAGTGATCTAACGAAAACCGGTGTTTTCAGCACGGTAGGGCCGTTGGCATCTATCCAGAACTGTGTCATTTGAGTAAATAATTAGTTATATGAGACAAAATAGGCAATTTTTAACACGAACAAACTGGACAAAGACTTAAAAGACATGGTTGACAGTCTTACCCTGATCCATATATTCACGAATTTGCGATGACTGCATCAGACGGAGAAGTCATGATGGCGACATGGTAGTAAATTACGATTCCGGGAACGACTCGATAAAACTGCATTGAAAAGGGAGTCCAATCAGGACCAATCCTAAAATATGAGACAAAGCAAGACCAATGAAAATAGGGGAAGGTGCAGTTCCCCGAATCAAGATAAAATTAAAATTAGTATTTTGAAGTGTAGTCACACTGCAAGGATGTTGGTAGTTGAAAAAATTCAAGTGTGAGTCTAAGAAAACAGAGATTGAAAAATGTTGATTCTGCTACGGAAATGAAAGGCTGGAAATGGAGTGATAAAATATAATTACTACGAGACATTAAAGTTTTGAGATAGACATGAATTCAAATAAAAATAGCTCAAGACAAGCCAAAGAGCATTATGCATCCTTAATGCATCGCTTCATAGGGGATTTCTAAAAGATTTGAATTAATGATCCTTGTAAATTTATTAATTATTAATGATTACTGGAAATTAATGGTTACCGGAAATTAATGGTTTTTGTGTGAAATGCATTTTAATAATTGAGTGTTATATATATAAATGTAATTTAAAATGAATAAACTCTGTGGTTAATGACCATTGTGTTACTTTTCACCTACGTTAAATGAACTCGCATTTTAAGGTAAATTTGTATGGGTTACTGTGAACACGTGCAATGCACAGGGTTGTACGATACGTTCGGATATTTAATTTTTTATCTCTCAAAGCAGTAATATGTTTTAAAATCTAAATATTCAATTTGATTTATTTCATCACTTTAATCTCTAAAATTTTTGGCACACTCTGTTTTCGCTATTCATCATTTATACGATATTTTAGTACGCATGACCATTCCATTATCATTTTGTCTTATGGATTTTTGACAAGTTATAAATTGATGACCGTTAAAATGATATTTAAAAATGAAATTCTTAAACTAAGTTTCTAAAGTAGTTTCTGTAGCAATATGTATAATTCGGTGATTCTACGAGAAAGAACTATGATATATAATGTTAGAACATCTGAAATTGGTTTGATTGAAAATAAATCCGAAGGAGACAACCATTTCATTTTGTTCCGTTCCAAAAACACATAATTACCCCCCTCCCCATCACGTTCCAAGTTTTTTTTTAATAGTTTTTATCAACATGTTGTATTTTATAAATATGTGATTTGATATTTATTATCAAGTATAACTGAATTTTGTAACTGGGGTAAAGACTTCAAACTCTATTTTTGAGGGATTTATCTCGTTTGATCGTTCCCCAAAACAGATCTAACCTTTTTAGTGTGATAGGCAGCTAATTACAAACGTTGATCCAGTTTCGTTTCTTGAATGAGAAAAATATATTAATACTATTTAAAATTTGTGGCATATGAATTAAATATTCATTAAATTTATTGACTACCTGCATGACTACATTTCTCGGACATCTTTCACGCTTTATAAATTAGGAAATAGAGCAAATGTTCATAATTGAGTTATCTACGTATTAATGGGTTATGTAACTATAAAAAGATTGTGCAACGGTATTGATAGCCATACTAGCAGCTTTATAGTAGCTTGTAAATGCCAAAATATAATTTTGATTCTGTAAATATGACTGATATTGAACTCGATAGAGTCAAATGGAATGCAGTTTGCTTGCGATCCAATTTCTATAATATCTTCTTCGACCCAGACCGATCGACCAACCAGAAATATATAAGGTATCTGTTTAGACGGTCGGAAAGAGTCATCCAATTTAGACCGAAACCCAGTGGGGTAGGCATCCACTGGGACCCTATCCTCCTTCCCCTACCACCAACCTCTCGGAAGGACGTACAGACCCACATGTTTAACGTCATTTCACTCCGCGTGAACACGGTGGCAGTTTTGGCAGTGGCGGGGATCGAACTATGGCCGTCCGAGTGCAATTCCCGCACGCTAACCACTAAACTATCGCGCCCCACAATAATATCAATAAATGCAGCTAATTTTTGAATGATATTTGTGGTATAAGGTTTTTAATTTAAAATCAAAATGCATCTTCCCGATTGACATGCAGAACAACAAGAGGAGATTTGCTGTCCCAGGTGGTGGTTTTCCAAGCCATCACACCACATGTGATGGTCGTGCGCTACTCAACAACAAAATCTGAATCCAAACGCTGGCCAGTCCTCCTCAACTTACGCATGTGGCGATCATGAGCACTGAGAGAGAACGGGATTTGTTGATAAAGATAGCATGTCTCCATAAAACATTGTTCAAGCTGACCGAGCTCGGCGCCAAATCTTGACGGCTCTGCTCTGAGAGATTTATCTTGAGGGGTCAGTGGTAGGAGCTTTATTGGACGGCGACACCTAATCCCACCTTTTTCCAGTTGTCTCCGATTAGTATCTCTTTATGCATGGAGGATGGCGAATACTTTCAAATAGCTGACAGTGACGACATTAGGTTTATAATTAGGTTAAGCTAACCTGGCAGTACAGGTATAGGTCCGGGTTACGACAGCGCCTCTTTAAGTTGTATACTGCCTCTGCATAACTACCGAAGGGTAGAAAGTCGGAAACCTCAGCAAAAAGAACAAATCTTCTGGCTTGCCATTAAACTGGCAATATTCCTCGGCACTTCTGGATGGTCACTGCAACCGACATCTATCGTTTCCCGCTGCATGGTGTCCCTTCTCCCCTCAGGAGATGGGGCTCTTCTTTCAGCCTAGTCGGCCTCTTCTTGGGGAAGCTCCCCGGGGGTCGTCTGTGCTGCTGCTGCTTCTCGCTGCTGTTCCTGGGGGTGGGGTGTGTGCGGTCTTGGGTCCAGAAAATAAATCTTCTATTCTCGGCGTTATATCTATCTTTGGTGCAGCGTCTGGTAAATTCCACGCCACCCTGTTTTCCTGGACCGCAGCTTGCTCGTCTGTTGGCGACTACCAGTCGTGGGGGTTACGAACCTGTTAGCCTTGATGGTAGATCAGGTCCTCACGGCTGTCTGATGATGATAGTGACGACATTAGCTTGGACGTGGCTCCTCTTCTGAATATTCATCTCAACATCATCGGGAATAACGAATAATACTATTTCTAACAATTTGTGAAGCAAATCCGTATGATACTCTTTATATTTATTTATTTATTTCTAGATTCATCGAAATATGCATTTGCTAAGTTGTCTAATCCCTATTTTGTCGCATGCAATTGCTGTAATATTTGATTTTCAGTGAATTTTCAAACAAACGCATAAAAATATAATTTTTAGATTCCTCTCGTGATGCACTGGGATTTTCTCCAGTACTCTATCATAATTCAATGAGTTGGCTGTTGCTATGGTATAAGATACGTATTTGTGCGCATGCCTGGTGGCAAATTATTGGATGCGGCTATTCATGCGTTGGAACTAAATGATTTGGATTGAAACGGAAGAAAGAAATAGTTTTGTTTCAAAAGATATATCTAGGATAATCCAGTAAATAAAAAGGGATAATCCAGTGGACTCCACTGGAAAAACCACTGCCATCACAAATAATTAAATAACACACTTTAATATTATTATGAAATGTATTATTTATAGCTTACAAAATCGATATTCAGAAAACCGATTTATCCTGCATCTCTATTCATGAAACGACGAGTAAACACATGTAATATCAGAAGTCAGGTAAAACATGATATCAGAACATGAAATGGGAGGACGCCTCTGCTCTGTTGGAAGATCTGATGAATGTTTTCGGAACGAATGTTTACCGAACTTAAAGAGATAATCATAGCAAATAATGTTTTGCATTTTGAAAATTCTAAAATAAGGAAGTTAATGGGAAAAAGTACTCTATAAAACACAGCATTTTATTCACCTTGTATGCAAATAAAAATATCGATACTGTAAAAATATGGCACTGTGTCCTAAAGAGCAAAATGAATTCAGATGCTTTGTTGAAAACAGAAAAAAATGCTAAAAATAGACTTTATGAAGTATCCTTCATATATTGGAAATAGGTGAGTATGCTCCATTTTCGATGAAACTAATTAAGAAGTTTCATATTCTTTAACTCTTTAACAAATTTATTTCGTATAAGTATGCTAATAAAAATACCGAACTGACACCTCTAGAGCAGGACGTGAACATTCTTAGTGACCCCCCACTACGTAATTGATATTGGATCTGCATCTGTCATCATCTAAGTTCTATATATAGCCAATATAGAAGTACATGTTTAATGAAAGATAGAAGCCAATATACAAGTAGATGTTTCAAGAACTGATAATTCTTAGTTAGCTATTCTGTCTCCTCTAGAATTTAATGCGTGATTCATATCAGTTACCATCTAAATTTTATATATAGCAAAAAGAAAAAAGAGAGAGAAATAGATGTTTTCAGTAAAATGATATTTTTAACCTGGAAAAGGAATATTTACCGGAAGAAGATATCCTTAGTGAATACCACTACCTCCTTCAAAATTTTATGGTGAATCCTTATCGGTCATCATCTAAACACTATCTATAGCAGATTCTGAGAATAAGGTGCTTCAAAATATTTTTTTTTGTAAGAACAGTGATTGAAAAATTTCTACCAATAAGAGAGTTTTGTCGGTTGATGCTGAATGTTGAAGAAGGGTGATGACAAAAGTTCGTATTTTGAATTTTGTGATACGATAAAACAGTTCTGAGAAAATAAAATGGCAGGAAGCCAGAAATAAAGCAATACATTTTACAGTGCTTCGAAAAATGTACCTAGCTAGCTAGACGTCAAAGTGACGTTATAACTCAATTTGCTAGGGCGTCATAAAAGTTACTGCATACGACGATCAAACTACAAATTCCAGCTGACCAGACTGACCTCTGGCAGTTCCTCCCCACGGTCTCTTCAACCAATGAGGGCAGAGCCATAGGAGTAACGCCTATCTATAACTTTATATAGGAAGAGTGACGAAAAAATTACTCAATAATGAAAAGGACTAATAAGTTCTAGACATGAACGGCCACAAAAGAATGGCTGAAAATGAAAAATGATTAAGCGTGTTTCGAACAATCTAATCCTTTGCATGCATTGAGCCTAGTTCCTCGGCCAAGTTTGTCGACTACAGCTGCATGATGTGTAACTGAGTTGTTACCAGGTATAGTACATTTATCCCACATGAAATATACTTTAATCAACGGTAAAAAAACGAATATCGCAAAAATCGCGTTTGTCATCACACGAATCCCAGAAAAGATTAGAACATAAAGATATTTTTGTAATACATTTGAAGAATAGTTTCTGTAATTATGAAATATTTATTAAAATTGAAAGATAAGAGTTTAAATAAAAAACAAATAAATATTACAACGTGTCATCATTTTAGTATCCAGTATGTTTATTGTTTTTTCTTTAGCGTATTAAGCTTTTACTAGGTGATGTCGTGCTAAGGAAAAGTTAGATTATATTTGTCGAAAGCAATCTCTTAGTACACATGCCATATCAATTCCTCTCCACATCTATGTTACAACACGATCATAATTCTCTTCACCACAGATACCCCATAGTGTGCTGGAATGTAGGCCATATGGAACATTAGCTGAGGAAATATGTTATATACAGTCATTCTTTTTGTATGAAATATACTTTGAAATCCGTGGATAAAATGTATTTCAAGTGAAGTTAAAAACATGAGGTAAGAAGGGATGAAATGAACTTATTTCTTATTTCCATAATTTTCATCCTTTTCCTGGATTTTTTTAAAACAAATATTTGGGATTTTTATGAATAAGTAATTTGAATTCTTTGTTAGGCGTTCAGTCCCTCTTTGACATTTTACCATTGATTCGTTATGCCTCCCATCTCTGGCTCTTGCTTTCTTTATTGTTTACCCCTATTTTATTTTTCCCTCGTTGGCAACTCAATGTTCCAGCTTCTACGAAGTTACTATTCCTGCAGTAGTCGCCAATCATCCTCCGACGAGTGAAGATTTCGCGTCTTCCGTGTACTGACGCAGAAGGCTTTTTTTTGGCCTTCAAAATATGCGATGATTTTAATTTATTTTTATTACATGGTGCTTTTAACAAAGTTATTTGAATTTTAAATAAATATACTCGTATCAGTATACGGCCAAAAATATGTTCTCAGCTGTTCTGTAGGAATCAGAAGTCTAACTTTCCGGAGGAGAGTAGACAGTTTTTTGTTACATAAGTAATTTAACAGGAAAATTTTCTTCGTCAATAATATAAGTTCAGATTAACTTTAATTATTTATCTATCCAGTGTTGTTTTTATTCACACCAAGGTTTTTTACTGGAGTATGGGCAGTTTATAAACCAGTTTGTCCATGTATGCATACATAGAGCTTACCACATACACTGGAAATTAAACCTACCACCATGAATATGAAGACTAGATAGTGAACAGTTTGGCCACAGGTTCTTCTTTCCACTCATGGTCAGTGTTTTATGATGTGGATGTTTGCGCTTGCGACAATAGCATGGAAATCATAGAGTAGTTCTACATGACAAAGTCTGCATTTTACAAATTTTCTTTATCAGTAAAGATATATGAAAAGAAACATTTTACAGTACATTCACAGTTCTACGGTATACGTGTTTTATAATTTAGATGTAAATAAAATAGCTTTAATGATGTTAATTGAATATTTAAAGTTGAAATCATGCGATTAGCCAAAGAATAAAGATGTGAATTAAACTAAAAGTGAATATAAAAAAAAACAAAAGATGAAACATTTAAGTTTATAAAGAACATAAGAAATTAATTTACGAGATTTTTAATTAGGCAGAAAAAATAGTATTTATACATTTAACTTTGAAAAATAAACTAAATATTTTCCAATTTCGATTTATTTGAAAATAAAGGAAACTATTTTTGTGTTCAAATAATGTAACAGCAAAGGACTGATAGAGTCACTACTACCTTAATAAATCCTTTCATATTTTGTTATTTATTCTTTCTCTAGTTTCATTCATTTGTATTTTATTACAGTTTGGTCGAATATAATTTGATTTTAGTTCATAAGTTAGCGTATAAAGTTTCCAGAGCAGTCATCGTCTTTATTTTTAATTATTTTCATTTTCAGTCTTATTTAATGCTATTTTTAAAGTTTGGTAGAGTGTAATTATAATTTATTTCATGAATTAAGTTTATACTAGTTTCTTAATTATTTTCTATATGATTTCTAATTTCTGACTTATTTAGTGTTTAAGAAGTTTCAACGATGTTTATCTGATTTTATTTGATAGAGTTAGTTCATATAGCTACCGAAATTAGTTAAATATTTATTCATATTTTATTAATAATTGCAGTATCATACACTAATATTTATAAAGTAATTTAAACAAAAATTATTTGAATATATGTTTTTGGTTATTTTCTTAAATTTCAAAAGTGGTCTGCTGCTTTGCTTTGCAGTAATTTGCCATTTTTACAGTAATTTAAAGGAATTTTGGTCTAAAAATTTGTTGTGGTTATTTGCTTTCTAAATAGTTTCGTTTTTACTTTCGCAATAAACAGCATATTATGGTGATTAATATACGTCATATGGGAGGTTTTACGTACATCATACACACATGTGATCATTGTTTACATGTTTTTGTATGTGGCTACATTTCATTTTTATGTTTTCATCAAATTTTACTCCTATTTTTTCCATTTTCGTTATTTTTTTTATTTTCTATCGTTCTATTCTTTTGCACGTACTTGTTCATTTCTTTACTCCAATAATTTCTCATTATCTTATTTAGTTTTAGGTAGATTTGTTATTTTATTATCCTTTATGAAACCTTTTATTTCAGTTTTATTTAAAAAGTTATATTTTTCCCTCATTTGTCTGGGGGTGTGGTCGTGAAGCAGGGGTCGTGTATACAGGTTTGTGCTGAAATATTTAATGTATTTGATTGTGCCAATTTCAATTCCCCTACACCACTTTGAGTGCACACGTTCTGATCGATTGTTCTTTGCCGATTATCTTGAAGCTATGTTTGATCCTTTAACTGATATATACTGCTTCCTACCTGATGATAATAATAACATTATGGAAACAATTATATTCACAAAATATGCTTAAAATTGCTTTAAATACAAATAATTGTATTTTCATAAGCAGCAGTTATATACATAATGTTTATTAATAATTTGCGCTTGCATAGAAATTGTTCTAAATTAATAATTAGGATTATTATTTTCACTTTTCCATAACTCATTATATACTTGAAAAATAAAATGTTTTTATACTTTTTGCATTTTCATATTTTAGGAAGACAATATTTACATACAAAATGTTTCCTATTTAGTAATATTTAAATATTTTTGTGAGCACACATATACCAAAGAAAACGTGGAATGATTTTTTTTATTGTAATTTCATAAGTTTTGATATTTTTAAATTTTCGAAATTTTTTTAATCCATCTCTTGCAGTAATGAGTTTTTTCTAAAACATTAACCTGTCACAAACAGAAGACTTTTTCATTTTTTAATAATAAACTTCGATGAAACTTTAAAGATTGAATGGTGGGTGTGAATTTGAGATATAAAGCATCTATATGATAAAAAAGATGTAAAAAGCTTTGGTATTTTTTCAATGATTAATATTTTAACAAACCTAAGTTGATTTTTTTGTTAAATTTATATAATATCACAAAGGTATAATTATAAAACTTTACCAATTATAATTAAACTACGAACTATTGTAACTGTGTTTCAAACATGGAAAAAATAACATATATGCTTTATATATCCACTAATAGATACGCATCGAGTTTAGGGTCCCGATTATGATTATATAAGAATAGGGTCCCGATTATGAATATATGAGAATAATTTCAATATTTTAATATTATGTATACTTTATTTTTTCGAATTTTTTTTAAAAGTAGCTCTCCAAGCTAGAATTATTTTTATTCTTCTAACTTTCAATCGAAATATATAGTAAGCTATAAAAGATAGATACAAATAATAAACGACAAAAATGTATACTAGAAAATTTATTATTTAGTCTATAATTACTATTAAAAACAGCTATTATAGTTTTCGAGTAATATGCTTATAATGTTAAAGAAGAATGGACATTTTCCTTTTATCAAGTTGATAATGTTTTTATCTCAAAAACTAAAAGATTTGAGCAATAAGAAAAAATTTGTTGTTCTTTGAAAGGCCTGCAAGTATATATATTTGGATTTTGTATCAAACTCTATTTTTTCCAATAAAACTTAAAAAGCATATTTCTAAAAGATATTTTCTTTTATTTTTCATACTCTCAGTCAAAATATATTCCACATTATTAAAGATAAATATAATTAGTAAGCGACAAAAATATGTATGAGTAAATTTTCTTTCAAAATCTATATAAAAGCTCATACGGTTTTCAAGTAATCGTATTGTCAAGTTGAAGAAGCATGGACATTTTATGTGTTTCAAGTTTGTAATGCTTATATTTTAAAAACTATAAACAATAAGCAGGAACGTGTAGTAATTTGAAATCCTTATAAGTGTATAAAATCAGTTTTGGGATCAAGTTATTTTTTAATTAAATTAATTAAAATTGATTAAAATTAATTAAATTTAATTTAAAGTAATTCGTGGGCCAAACAGAATTTTCAAATTTTTTGAAAAAGTAGTACAGTTGTGCAAGTTACTTGATTGTCTTGCCCTAATAATTTTTTACTTAATATTTTGGATTTTTATATTTTTACTGCTTCCATAAAATAAACATATCTGTTATTCATACCATGATTTGTTCCACTTTGGGGTCACGAGAGCTTTGTTTTATATAGTTTTATCGCCTTAAACTTTAGATAAAAATGCTACATTTTTCTTAATGTAAAAAAAAAATAAATACAAAGAGGAAATTTGAAATGTCTAACTGTTACAGTTTTCGAAGTTCGAAATTTATGGTTCTAAAATATTTGTGTACAAATTTTCTCAATAATTAGTTTTCTCCAAACTGAACCTGTTACAAACAGATGTCTTCATACGTTTCTATTTTTTAAGCTCTGGTCTGAAGTAACCTAATTTAGAAAATTGAATGGTAAAAGGAAATTCGAAAAATGGGGCATATATGCGAAAATAAATGAACAGAGACAGATAGTTTCTTAACAAGTTATATTTTCCAAAGAAATATCAATGCTTATAACAAGAAAATAAACATACAACTTTTAACTACCACTAAAAATAACGAAATAGAAATTATAATATATTTTTTTAAAGTTATTGTAATGTTTCAAATAGAAAGTTACTTGATAAGTTATTACTTTCCCTGCAATACCTTGTAATGCATAGGGAAAGTATTGGAATCATGCCGAAAATCACAACTCGAGTTTTCGACGGATCTACATGTTTCGAGACCTCTAGAATACGAAAAAACTATTTTTAGCGTGATGTGTGTCTGTGCAGATTTTGTATCCACTCTAACTAAAAAACTAATGGACCGAATTTCACAAAATTTGGTAGGTAAGTTACTTGCGAGCGAGTCTGGTGCTGATTAGTTTTGGGAACGATTCGGAATAAAAGAACCAGCCTTTTTTTGCGAAATGGCCCGCAAAAGCTTGTATCCACTCTAACTGAAAAACTAATGGACCGAATATCACAAAATTCGGTCGATGAGTCACTTGTGGGTTACCTTGGTGCTGATTAGATTTTGGTACGATTCGGAAAAAAATGACCTGCCTTTTTTTGCAAAATGGCCCGCAAAAATCGTCCAAATCTAAACTAAACAACTGGGTATACTCAAATATATCCATTAAATGCTGATTTAATACGTAATTTTTAACGACGAAAAGAATAAGACCAACCCCATTACACTAGGACTAGTCGTTCTCGAGAAATATTAGTTTTTTACGTATTTTTCCACCCCACCTTTGAAAATAAGTCCAGTTATCAAATGAGAACGAAAATTGAATTAAAAGTGAATTACATTTAATTGAAATAAATAGAACGTGGATATAAGTTTGCAGGAGAAGTCATGTGCTGCCCACATCAGATTTTATATTTATAAAGCTATGACTTTGATACAACAAGGGTACGACTAATTCTCAACAACTGCAGAATTTCAAAAGGAGCATTTAAGAAGGTCTTTAGAGGTTGTTTTACATTGGAGATAGGCAGGTTGAAAATACTGTATTAAGAAAACAATGGAATACCAGTTTTTTAAATAAAATTTGAGGGGGGGGACGAATAACTATCCCTATGAAATTAATCTAATTAATAAATTAATAAAAATGGTATTATTGGTTAGCAGTGTATAGACGACAAAGAAAGTGAAAAATCTTCAGCAATTATTTGAATTTTGCTACTAATAATATATTCATTATTTTAAATAGAGTATGTTTCATTAATCTATCTTACATATTAAAGGAAAATTTATGAGTGTGTGTCTGCCTGTGTATTCTGTAGTGCAAAATCTCATCGTCGTACAATCATGGAATTTGGTAGAAATATACTTCTCGACGTACACAGGTGCACCTTGGAGTTATTTTTTTAAATTTCGAATAAGTTATTTAGTTATTTTACTTTTTACTCTGATTTAGGCCGATATTTATACTGATAAATTCCTTAGTGATCTAATATTTCACCGCAGAGTTTTTAACTTGATACCATCGAAACGTTACTTTTCAAACAAACATTGAGCAGAACCCACACAATGAATAAACACATTTTAATGGATTTTATAAAATACATATACTTCTTTTATGATTTAAACCGCTTCGATTGTTTTCATTATGATATATTAAAATTGACAAGGATTCTAACGTTCTTTTTTTAGCAGCTTTTTAAAATATCATAGAATAATACAGAAAACACTCATTTCATAAACTCATCCATTGATTAATTGTAATTTTTTTATCCATGATATGTCTTTAATAAATTTAGTAGAATAAATCTGCGGTATTTTTTAATAAATCTAGCAGACAATGGACTCTTCCGGAGGTTGAAACGGACGCGACTTGTAATGAACAGGACTCATTTTGTTCAGGGAAGTGAGAGAATGTATATGAGAGGGGGACTTCACTTCAAAAATTCACTTGAAAAATTCAGCGAAGGCATATTTTTCAAACGTTTGCGAGAAACCTGATTTCGATTGAAATTAATTTCATGCGAACGTTTGAGTGCTTTTATTTTTTCTATTACATAGATTATGTATTATATTTTATCTGTTACATATATTATCTACTATATTTTATCTGCTATATCATTATCTATTATATTTTATCCATTATATATATTATCTATTAAATTTTATCTACTATAAATTTGAACAGTTGTCATAATGTGTGATTAGCTACATATATATGCGAGCATGTGCTCACCCTAATTGCCTGTTTTGTAATTTAAGCATGTCCTCGCGTAGTAGGCCAGTAGGGTTTTCGAAATATTTAATTAATCCTTGTTTCTACGCCGAGTACAGTTTGTAATATTTTATATAATTTAAATATACATACGTATACACATTTGTTGATTACAAATGCTTATACATTTTTCAATGATTCTCTGGCGCTTAAAATAGTATTTCAAAGTGCAATCTAAAGCAATGTGTTAAAATATTGAATCCAAACTAGAAAAAGTTTCATTTTCTCATATCAAATTAAATATCATTAAAATATTATATATATTATATCATTATATATTATACCATTATATATTATATCATTATACATTATATATTTATATTTATATGTTTTCAAGATTTATTTAATGTTTTGAGAAACATTCCGATAAAAATGTTCTAGCTTCTTGCGATTTTATGTTCTGTACGATTTTCAAATGTGTACCTTTTTTCAATTCTGTACGTGTTTCAACATTTATAGTCTTCTTGTTCTTCACTTTTATTAATCTCACACCACTTCATTATCGTTACACATAAACCTTATAAATCTTGTCATATTTTTTGACTATTATTTTGACATAATTTTGGCTCTTCATTACTAATCTCGCGGTTGGAAAAAACTACAAATTATTTATATTTATAATATTAGAATACACATCTTATTCAAATGGATATAAATCATGAAAAATATACTTTTACTTTCTCATACGTTGTACTGAGAAAGTATTGTTTTCCCGAAGATTTTCTATTTCGAGATCTTGATGCCATTATATGTTTAAAGATATCCTAACCACATTTTGACTATTTTTGCTGTGATGTACGTCTGTCTGTTTGATGTTCGCAGTCGGTTTCATGATCACGTCGGTTTCATCGGCACACGATAACAGTCACAAATTGTAATGGATGTGTATTAACTTTTATATCAGGATTTGTTATTAAAAAATCTAGAACTAGATAGAATTTTATTTTAAATCCAAGCAAAATTTATTCAGGGTTTCTGTATAGCACCATCCCAATACTTAATAGTCTCGATCATTGCGAAAAATAGCTGTGATGTAAATTTGCTTGCTTGTGACGTCATTCGCCCTCCCCCCTTGAAGGAGGGGGAGCAAGATACATTGTCAAGTATGGTGTCATTCAAGATATTTTTTAGAGCCCTTTAAAGTGAAGGTTAACACTCTATAGTAGTAATATGTTAGACCCAAGATATCGATTTTTCACATTTTTTCTTTCACATTCGGTATGAGAAAGTCGAGTGGAGTCATATTCCAATTAATTACTACGGGTTATGACAGGCAATGAAAGTCATTCGTTGGCTATGTTAAATCGGATATTTTTATACTATTTTAAGCATATATTGAATGGATGTGAAGCATATATACAATATAAATTAATTTTGAAAAGCCTATCAACGTAAAAATGGAAATATAAAATGAAGAAAAAGATGAACACACTTACCCAACGTCTAAATAATATAAGTTTAAATATATAACAAATAGGATTATACAGAAACGTCTCCCATATGGCAATTTCAGAAGACTTCAAATTCGCGATTTTCGAAACATGGTAATCTATCTTTGGCAGTAATGAGTTTTCCCGAAAATGAATCTGTCACAAACAGATGACTTCTTAAGTTTTCATTCTTAAAAGGTAAACTTCGATACAAACTAATTTAAAAGATTGAATGGTGTGGATAAATTAAAAAAAAAGAAAATTGTTTAAAAAGTATGCGGAGAAAAAATTTTATTCTAAATATTTGTTCTTTAAGAAGAACTAAAATGATAGTGTCTTAAACAATAATATTTGCAGGGTTATAGTTTTAAATAATGGAAGTTAGGTCGCTTCAATTTCTAACAAAAATAATATCAGACTGTTACAATTATGCGGAAGTAGTCATTTTCAGGGTGTGTTTTACAGAAGAAGCGACTAGCTAAAGTGAACGCAATCTAGCTTATATATATATATATTTGTGTGTGTGTGTATATATATATATACATATATATATATATATATATATATATATATATATATATATATATATATATATATATATATATATATATATATATACATATATATATATATATATAGTGTATAAATGATTCAAAAATTCTGTAACCCAACTAAACATTCTATTTCCGACAGCTTATAAGTATTAAAAGGCGCTATGCAGCTCTTACAAAATAAACACATATAGTGAATACAAATGAAAAAAATAAAAATGGGGTATGCTTACAGGTAAAATATGAAGCGACCAAGAGGAATTGTGACCCCTTGTTCCCGGTTACAGCATGCTTTTACATTAAGGAAAAACTCCCGGAACCGATACATCCCGGAACCGATTAAACATCGACCCGCTATCGGTATTTTGAATCATCCGGCACAATACGCGTATATACCCTTTCATTTTTTTGTAAATTCTATATCAGTTTGTCGAAATTTGCATAAAAGATGCAACTATTGTTTCTGTAAAATGCATTATAATAATGCCTCAGAAAACGCTTAGGATATTGATGTTTTACTGCTGCATAGATTAAATTATTTTCGCAAATCAATCGTTCCCCGTTGGGATGCATGGAGTTTTTATATCTCTGTAGATGGTTGAGTAATAAATTGCGAAATATACCTTTTCTCAAATTGGTATTTCAGTTTATAATGTAAATGATTTCGATGTTAAAAGTTTTCCATTTGTTATACAGTTTGAAACATATGGTGTATGTTTCATTATAATATATACTAACATCCACAAAATCCACCATTTCTTCCTTTTGTTAAATAGTTTTGATTAGCTCCAAATTTACGGGGTAAAAACTGAAATCGAATTGATTTGTAGGTTCTATTTGTCCGATCAGTACATCGTCTGCGAATCTGAAATACGGTACGTCATTAAGAATGTGTGTACAATCCTCGTACTTATTTAGATATATGTCAGCCAGCATGGATGAGCACCCACCACCCATAGGGATTCCATGTATTTATTGGTAAAAAGAAACGCTGTTATAAATGACGTTTTCATATAATACGAACTTTATTATATTCTTGTACTTGTGTGATGTTAATCTTTAAATACATATCGTAAGTTTCAAAGGTTTCGATCGTGATATCATATAGATCTTTTAAATTGACGTTATTGAATATATCCTTGAAGTCATAACTTTTTAGATCTATTCGATCAGGTATCTTGCTTAATTTATCTATAACCTCGTAACTGTTGGAGACCATTACTGTTCCTCTTGATTTGATAGCCATCATAGTAGGTATTATATTTAGGTATTATATATAGGTAATATATTTAGAAACATAGTATTGACCTTGGTATGTTCCAAAAGCGATTATTAATGGGCGAAATTTGATTGGTGATTTGTGCATCTTTGGTACCAACCCCAAGTAAGGAAATTTAACACTCCCAATATCATGTCCAATTCGTTTATATAATGCTTTTATCCGGTTTTCATTGGCTGTTCGAGATAAATTAATTTGTCTGTACATAATGTCGTTGCTGTAACTATCTCTTAAAATATATACATAATATTTTTTATAAGTGAATGCGTAGTTTGATGGTATCTTCTCCATATAAGTTATTGCATATATATTCATCAATTCATCGAAATGATTCTTGTCCAGTTTGTAATAAGAAAAGTTTCTGTACATCTTTTTGTTGTTAAGTTTAAAACTCGTTAAAATATCACATTTCCATTCCCGAAATGTCTCAATTAGATAGCTGTAAATTGTAAAGCTGTTAATTGCTAATTTATAAATAAAATCATCAATGTATTTTTCAAAACGTTTTTCATAATAGTAAAAATCCTGAAATCTATAATTAGTTCCAAGGCGAAAAAAGTTTATAAAATCTTCCATTTCCGTCATTTCCAAATTGCCCGTTGTAACATGTCTGTGATCTCGATCAATGTATTTACTTGATCCACAACTACATAACATGTTGTCATATTTATCCATTTGTTTTCCGATTATATTATAATTAAATATACTTCTGCCGTTTGTTTTTACATATTTGTATATAATACATACAACGGTATTCAATATAAGTAGGATGTTTTCATTTTTCTTCAGTATGTCATTTAAAGGCATTAAATCATAATTTTTATTACAGAAAGTTTTACAAAATGTTCTTTCTTTTTTATATTTGTATTATGTTGTTCTAAATCAATACCCATCTTCTTCGCCTTCATTTTTATCATATTGCAAAGGATGGCTATATTAGCTTTAAATGTACGACTTTCATTCTCTTGATTTGGGATGATGGGATTTTTACTCCATTTTATACATAATCTTTTGATATACTTTTTCTTGACTCCAAATACAATGTTTTTTATCCACGTTGCTTTTAACGTTTTATACGTTTTGATTTCTTCAATGAAGCGTCCGAGTCGTCTCAAAGTACCATCGTATATTTTAATTTTATGTTTGCCTCCTCTGTTCCAGCGTGTTGTTTTCTTGTGGTTTATATTACCAATGACTGGAAAGTTTTTTACGTTAGTATAAAAATCAAAGTTGTGCGTATTGTTAAAATTTATCGAATTTAAACCGTATGGATATACAGTTCCAAATGGTTTTATATGTATATTCTCCACCATAATCGTTCATTTGTATCAATGGCAATATCTAGAATAGTTATAATAATGCTTTCAAAACCATGTGTGGAGAAGTGACTTAAGTTTTATTCGTGACTTGATTTCTTAGTCTGTTAACCTGGCTTTGATGCAAATTGATCTGGATGTTTAAATGGTTCTTAGTTTGTCCAATGTATTTCATATCACAAACTTTACATGTTATGCAATATATGCAGTTATGCATATATTGCCAAATACTTTATATCCGGAGTTGTTATGAGTAATTTTTCTAGTATCTGCACAGGGACATAATTTGCATATTTTGGATCTGCATCGCTGGAATTTCTGATCTTGCATATTCTTAAATTTATGTTCTTTATTACCAGAGGAATTTTCTTGCTTTGGATTATTAGGAATGATCTTGTCAGTTTTACATAAAGGTACATCACAGACCGTTTTTTGTGTGTCCTATGAAATTCATCTTGAAAAAGGTCATTTGATTTAGATCTTACAGCTACCTTTTAGTTACAGTAATACCGGGCGATTGTAAAATATCTACAAAGTTGCCTGTCGCTAATTTATAATTGTTGTACATATCATTACTAAAATCAATAATTTTTACATTTATTGAGGAGTATTGAAAGAGAGACACATAACATATTAACACACTCTCATACTTTTTTCATCATTATCATAGCATGAAAACATACATATCCACCGTTTCTTCCTAACATGTAAATGCGACTTCATACAAATATCCCATATTTCCTCTGCCTAATGTTGATGAGTGGAAAACATTTTAACAATATCTTTCAGATTTTGTTCCATTACATGTATAGGGATATGTAAAATGCTCTCCCCACATTATAATAGTGTGCAAATCTCGACGAACTGATATAGAATTTACAAAAGAAAGAAATGGTATATATGTGTATTGTGCCGGATGATACGAAATTTGCCGATAACGGGTTGATGTTTAATCAACGTGTGTTTGTGATATTGATGTCGATAGTCGTTTATATTCATTTTTGCATTCATTTTAATTCATCGTACATTTCCTATTAAGATGGCGGACGGGAGGTTGCTTCGTGCAGATATCGGTTCCGGGAGTGTTTCCTTGGTGTAAAATCATGCTGTAACAGGGAACAAGGGGTCACAATTCCCCTTGGCCGCTTCATACTTTACCTGTAAGCATACCCCCATTTTTATTTTTTCTCATTTGTATTTTATCTCTCTCTCTCTCTCTGTATATATATATATATATATATATATATATATATATATATATATATATATATATATATACCATATATATATATACCATACATATCCACCGTTTCTTCCTAACATGTAAATGCGACTTCATACAAATATCCCATATTTCCTCTGCCTAATGTTGACGAGTGGAAAACATTTTAACAATATCTTTCAGATTTTGTTCCATTACATGTATAGGGATATGCAAAATGCTCTCCCCACATTATAATAGTGTGCAAATCTCGACGAACTGATATAGAATTTACAAAAGAAAGAAATGGTATATACGTGTATTGTGCCGGATGATACGAAATTTGCCGATAACGGGTTGATGTTTAATCAACGTGTGTTTGTGATATTGATGTCCATAGTCGTTTATATTCATTTTTGCATTCATTTTAATTCATCGTACATTTCCTATTAAGATGGCGGACGGGAGGTTGCTTCGTGCAGATATCGGTTCCGGGAGTGTTTCCTTGGTGTAAAATCATGCTGTAACAGGGAACAAGGGGTCACAATTCCCCTTGGCCGCTTCATACTTTACCTGTAAGCATACCCCCATTTTTATTTTTTCTCATTATGTATATATCTCATTATATATATATATATATATATATATATATATATATATATATATATATATATATATATATATAAATACATATATATATATATATATATATGTATATATATATAAATACAAATATATATATATATATATATATATATATATATATATATGTATATATATATATAAATACATATATATATATATATATATATATATATATATATATATATATATATATATATATACATATAAATATATATATATATATATATATATATATATATATATATATATATTTTACTACTATTTTTATACTGTTGTTATATGTGCATAAGAGTATGTCATTTAAAAAAAAATTATGCACATTTTAAATAATTATTTTATTACGTTTGGTGTAAAAATTAATGCAAATTTACTGATACTATTAAACTAAAATATTTGTTAAATATCGCAGAAAGAAAATGTTATTATTATCCGAATATTCAAAATTTTCTTCGAAAGAACATTTGCATTTTTAACATAATAATAATTTTCGCTTTATGCAATCCGGGATGAAGTTAATGAAATTTATGTACATAGAAAATATTACTAAATGTTAAAAACAGCTGCACAACGAAACGTTGGACCCAAGTGTTAGCATAATACATTGTAGAAGCAATTTCCATAAGTTAGCAGAACACCGATTCAAATCCAATGAGAATTAGGATACAATGTCGCTTCAGAATGCAAAACATCTGTGCCATGTACATCTGCATGATAATTTTGGTCAGAATTGTTGAATTATTACTCTCGGTAAGTTGTAACATACTTTGCAAGTTTCTAAACTGCTGTATTCTGAGGGATTAAAATATTGTTTTTTGCTAAGTATTAAAATCATACGAAACTCGGATTTTATGAAATTATTCTTATAAAAGATGGTGCTTTGGTATTTTATGAATCTACGATGCGATGGTATGTGTAATTGCATCTAAAATTTTTAAAAATTCACTTTTGAACTTTTAATTTTAATACATATTAACGTTTTAAGGAACTGTAGAACTAAACTGCTATTTGTATAGCATTGTGAAATATATAACATATAATATTCGCCCAACTTAATTTTTCTGTATAACTAATTTTATTTTATCCAAGTAACTAATTTTTTATGTAATATCATTTCTAAAATGTATAGTTTTCTAATATTCCGCATAAGAAATTCAGTTTGATTCGTTTGTAGTTTATTCCACGATGAGCAAGATCTCTTGATTTGCAGTTCATCACTGCCGAGTAGAAATTTCTAACTTGTCTCCAGAAAGCTAGCTATTGTCGAAATTTCGCGAGCCTAGAAGAACAAGTTCGTCGCCATTTTACTTCATTGCCACGCAATTCTACTACATGAAGTGTTCCAAAAAATACATATGTGCTTTCAGTGCGGATAAATCTATTCAGTAGCGGAGTTTCAAAAAATATATTTTCTTGAAAGTCGATATTAATCTGTTAAATTAGCATACGGAAACAATGAAAAACAATATGAAATATAAACCATATAATATTCAACCAACTTAGTTTGTTCTGTTTAGCTTTTATTAGGTTATCCAATTAACTTGCTTTTTATTTAGTTTAATTTCTGAAATGTTTAGTCTTCTAATATTCCACATTAAAATTTCAGTTTGATTCGTTTGATGTTTTTTCCACGAAAACCAAGTTCTCTCTGTTTGCAGCACATCACTGCCGATTAGAAAGTAACTTGTCTCTCGGAAACTAGCTAATGTCGAACTTTCGTGAGCTTCAATCTTGAACATTTTTGCCATTTTATTTCATAGTCCCAAAGTCTGCTGATATGAAGTGTTCCAAATAATATATATATATATATTTACGCATGTCCTTCCTCTCAATGAGAGTAAATCAATTCAATTGGGGACTTTGGAGAAGTGTACTTTCTTGGAAGATGAAAATAATATGTGTATTTAGCATACGCGAACAATAAAAAATTCCTGTGCAAGATTTGTTTTGCACTTAATGTAATTTAATTCAAAAGCTTTTTTAATTTGGTTGAACTCAGCATTTTAGATAGCCATTACACGGATGCCATTAGACTCTCTATAGTATAGAATCCCTTCGTGGATACTGTGAAAGTCCGCAGGTGAAAAGTTTTACTAAATTCTGATGAGGTGTTATTTATAAATATAAGGAAAATCTCACATATTAAGTAAATGCTAGCAAACGCATATCTGCCTCTGCAAATATATTTCTATTCTGCATCTTTTCTTAATTGTTTTTCTGTGGCATAAGAACAACAATGCACCCAAATATTATCAAACATTTATGAATTTTTATAACAGAATTAAACTATTTTTACCTTAATTGAATCATACATAAGTGCAATTTTTATTTATATAAACATATTTCAAAGCATTAATAAACATTAATGAATACAAGAAAGTTATCAAAGCTCCTTCCCATGGTGGTAGGTGGTAAGTACAATTCATTTTCAGCTGAACTATTAAGCATTTTTATATTCTTCTGGAAGCTTATTTCGTATAACCGTATGAATTTCAGAAACCCCGGAAATGGAAATATTTAGTGAACCGCCCAACCCTCTCCGTAATTTGGTGTTGAATCTATATTAGTCGCCATCTAAATTGTATCTATAGCGATACTGATAAATATATGTAAATATATAATTTTTCAATCTGCTGTGACAACCTCAGAACCGGAAGTAGAAATCCACAGGGACTCCCCTTTCCCTCTCCATATTTTGATGATGAATTAATCAGCCTATATATAAGCCTGTATAATTATTTTGATTATATTGTCATTATCTAAATTTTATCTATATCAATGCTGATAAATATATGTAAAAGTATATATTTTTTCATTCTACATTGACATCAGACCCGGAAGTGAAAATTCATATTGAGTCTTTTCACCCTGTCCATAATTTGATGCTGAATTAATTAGCCTCATAGCTAATCCCGGGAAATACAAGTGTCAAGGAACATTTTTGAACTGGGAGTAGAAAAGAATCCGGAAGTGGAAATTCTTTATAAACTACCGTATCTTCTCTAGAATTTGCTACTTCTTCAATAATTTAATGGGAATCCATATCAGCTTAATATATAGTAGACCCCGAGAAACAGATGCATTATATATTTTCTGTTTTATATAAAAACATTTGTTAGTTAACATTTTTAAAACAATTGCACTTAAGACATTTATAAAATTACTTCCTGCAGCTTCCGTATAACATCCATCCTGACGGGAGCATTAAAGTTACTTAAAATTTTATTTTCGGAAGAATTATTACAGTTCATTATTCTATCAATTTGAATTACAACTAAAATATCTATTAAAAAAACTTCTAAGGTAAACATAATAAATTTTTTTCATTATCTACGAGTTAAAAGGAACGAAAAATCTCTATCGGAGTTCTAAAGAAAGTTCTTTGTCTCCAGAAATAAAAGAGAACATAAAGACGCCGCAAAACATCAAAAGTTTCTTACTATATAGAGTGGCCGAAGTACGCAGAATAAAACACAATGAAAGGTTAAGATGGAAAATGTGTGTCCAAATCACCTATCGCGGTATTTGTATGGATAGGGGAAAAGTTCTATTCAAAAGTTTATTTTAAATTATTTTCTTCTACTTTCAAGAATTGCCTCTCAATGTGAAAGAGTTTCTGCTTCGAATGATAGGAATATTATGCTAGTATTATGAATAAGGAATACTTTTATAATGAACTACAGGTAATTCAATTTTTTTTCTTAAGGAAATATTATTCGAAAAATTCTGGTAAATGTAATATTGGCTATTTTATTAAAAAATATGATGATGGGAACTACATGACTCCGATGATGTATATTAATTACTTCACTGTAGATCCTGTTTGGAACGAAATATAATGAAATAGTATCTGGTGTGGGGATCTGCACTCTATTTTCTCAAGCAATATTATTCTATACTGTTTGCTTCTACTTCTATGACAATCATTACCACAATAAAAAATAAAATGTTGTATTTTTATTATATTTTGCACCTGCATTATTTTTTTAAATATTTTCCTTAAATTGTTTTAAATTTTCACTATATAAATTTTCAACTGCTTAGTGATACCACGAAAGTCTATACTGAAGTTCAAGATATTAAATTTATCCGTATATTAACTACCATTACTGGTTTTTTATTTATCATTATTTTCCATAATACATAATACACTTAAAACCTGAAATTCGCATAATTTAAGTTCAAATTATGAGAATTACTAAAAAAAGGTATATACTAGTAGTTTTTATATAATGTATCGACATATACAATTTTATAGATATAGTGTATTCGATCTTGAATAATTGTGTCCATACTTAAAACACAAATACACATCCTCACTCAAAAACGTTCTATTCAAATTCAGAGATACATATAGCCTGTAAATATGTATAAAACTATAATTCAAATATTCGACTCTATCACAATACTTTCCGTATAAATTATATTGTGTAGAAAGTGAAGGTAAAATATACTTAAGAATATTTAAGAGTTTTCTACATATTGTCTAATATCTAATCACATTTCTGAATTTTATCAATATGAAATTTGATTTTATTCTGTATTTTCACAATATAACTGTTTTATTCTACTACAATATTATCATTAAAATAAGATACTTTAAAATATTTGAATACAGGTGTTGAAGAAATGCTTTACAGTATATGATGTGAAAACTAAAACAAATATGCTGAGAGACATATTTACAAATCCCCTAGGAAACATGCAAAAAGAAAAATGCTTTTATGTTTAGGAAATACAAAATTTTCTTTCAAAGAACATTTGCATACTTAATTTCATAATAATTTTCGCTTTATGCAGTCCAGAATGAAGCTAATGAAATTTTTGTACACGGGAAATGTTGCTAAATGTCACAAACAGCTGCACAGCGGAACGGTTGGGACAAGTTTTAGCATTATACATTGTAGAAGTAATTTCCATACGTTAGCAGAACTCCGATCTAAATCTAATGAGATTCGGGATACAGTGTCGCTTCAGAATGCAAAACATCTGTGATATGATACATCTGCATGATAATTTCAATTTGAATTGTTGAGTTAGTACACTCGGTAGGTTGTAACAGACCTCGGGAGTTTCTTAATTGCAGAATTTGGAATGATCAACTTATTATTTTATTATTCAGTATCAAAATGCTGCCACGCTAGTACAGTACGGAATGTTTCTTACAGAAGCTGATATTTTATAAATGTTTATTATGAACGTATTTGAATTATATCTACCGATTTTTAAGAGACAACTATTATAAATTCAATTTTACTACACTTTAATGTATGAAAGTAATATAATTATAAACTTTAACTTTTCTGAACAATATGAAATATTTACTGCAAAAATTCCTTTATCAGTAACAGCTGTATGTAGAATAATCAGTTTACTTGTGTTTTTGATAGATTTTAAAAATTGAATTGCTTTTTAATGTTCCTCATTACTGTATTTTTGGTTTATTCCATGCTTCCTGGTTTATTCCAAGGAAAGTGTGCGGTCATCAAAATTTCGTTGATGTGAAATTCCGGCTGCATATTTAATACATAGCCTGTATATATTATTTTGCTTACGGCATCAATCCCATACGAGAACCTTTCAAAAAGGCCGGTATTTGACATACTCTATCCCAAACAGGCATTGGCGTCCATGGACGTCAATGTCTGCAAAGGGGTATCAAACTGTTTGGGATAGGGGATGTCAAATACCTTTCTATTTGAGAGATTCTTCGTTTGGGATTGACGCTGTCTCACCCGTAAGCAAAAGAATATATATATATATATATATATATTTATATATATATATATATATATATATATATATATATATATATATATATATATATGAAAAAGAAGTATATCATTAAAGGAACTCCTAAATAAGTAAAGGAGAAAATTGGAGCTCTACCGAGGATGTGGCGCTTAGCAGCTCTGCATCCAGAGTGGAATAATTGAGGAGATTGACCATTGAGTTGCATTGGTGCCGTGAGCGTTGCCCGGGTCGTAAAAGCTGCTTTAAGCGGGAAAGGAGTGTCGCAATCCACCCCTACCATTCTATGCAAATCATATGGTCACTCCCGTTCTCACTTCTCTTTTCATCAGTGTGTCCCCAAAAGAATGAAAAGCGATTTATTTCTTTACCTGTTGGAGATAAGTGGGCAATGTAAATTGCAAAAATGTTGAGAGTAAGGTAGAAAATAAGACTGCGTTAATGAAATAGTCCTCTAATTAAATTTTAAAAGTCATACTTTTTAAATTTTATTACGCCCCCCTTAGACAAATTTAGTCAATCAGAATTTTTTTTTTATTTTTAATGCAATAAGATCATTAAAAAAACCGCATATATCGTATAAAAATTTAAAAAGTGTAACTGTTGAAAATTAATGTCAGGACTATTTGATTAACGTAGTCTTATTTCCTACTTTACATTCAATATTTTTGCAATTTGCATTGTCCACTTATCATCTCCAACAGGTAAATAATTAAAGCAAGTTTCAAACTTTTTGAGACAATCTGAATATATATATATATATATATATATATATATATATATATATATATATATATATATAAATTGGAGGATTTTAATCGAAAATTACGCATAAACTACTGTATGTACAAAAAAAAACCCAGCACTAGCATATCTGTTACAAATGAGTAACTACAGACCAAGACTAAGGATAAAGATAGAAGGTAACATATCACTACAATGGTAAAGGGGGAAGAGAAGAACATTAGGATACAAAATTCACAAGCAAAAGTATATAAATATAAATATAAATAAAAATAAAAATAAAACACGGCAAAAATGAGAAAAGGCAATAATAATTAGCTCAAGATAAAAGATTAAGACATAGAGAACAATCAATTGAAACTACACAAAAAGGGCGGTTAGTTCGATAAAGAAATTATGGCGATAGTATTTAACTATAGACACCATTGGAACTGTCTACTGGCTAGTGGAAGGAGAAAAATAAATCAATTGAATTACAAATCAGAAAAATAATACGTCCTCGAACAGAAATATGAACTCACAAGCATTGCCACTGCGTGTAAGTTGAACAAGCGACTGAGCATTTCACCTTACTTCGTCAATGCGAGTGGGCACCGGAATGAATACATTTGAACGATACATAATATGTATGGAGACTTTCAAAAATAATAATCAGTATAGGACAAAGGAAAAGTGGAAAAAAGTCATTCGAAAATAGTAAAGAGTATTAGACCCAGGCCAAGTGGTAAGTCAGGTGATAAGAATGGATGAATTCTCAAAATTGAGTTATCCAATCAAAGATAAATAATGCATGTGTAAAATGATTACGTGGTATATTTGAAATTATTAATAATATTATTTACAAATACTTCCGGATATTGGTAATTTTGGCAAATGCGTTTAAGATTATTGATGTGGAGAAAGTGAAACCGTGGATCAGAAAGTCGATGTATTCGAAATAGCTGGTTTAAAATGATGTTTCTAAACAATTAAATAGAATTACAAGATTGATATGAGAGTAGCTTTATGATAGGGAAGTTGTAAGAATCTTTTTTGTCATATAGATTGGTGATTACATGATTATTGAGGGTATCTCAATTTAGGTCAAAAAAATTTACAGTTTTACTAACGCTAGGCTCATTAGGAATTAATTCTAGGTTAGACGGGTAAAAATCAATATTAATTGGATAGGAATCATCAATGATAAGCGAGTATACTACTATACAATCATCAATGATTAGCGAGTATACTACTACTACAGCCACCTTGTGGTACACCAGATGTTTTTATATAAATGTTATCACCTTGGATAATATAATTGATGTATAACACAAAGTGTAAGAGTATAGGAAAATTTTTGACATTAAATGCAACATTATTGGCAGATAGATAGTCTTGATAAAGAGAGATAATAACTTTATATAAATCTTTAATGACAATATTATTATATATATATATATATACATATATAAAAATAAATTATTAAATCCAAAGTTAGAATGTATGTAGTAACTCATAATACACTATTCCAAAATTTTCTACAAATACAAAGAAATTAAGACAAAAAGAGGAAATAATAAAGCATAATGCAAGTCATAAGGACAAAGACAATCAACAAATTTCAAAAATGAGGAATGCAAATAAGAAAACAAAAAACTATATATATATACATATATATATATATATATATATATATATATATATATATATATACATATATATATATATATATATATATATATATGTATATATATATATATATATATATATATATATATATATATATATATATATATATATATATATATATATATATATATATATTTGTGCATAGGGGTTACAAGATATTAAGAAAAAAATCTGTAATGATCAACACATGGCTTTAGTTACAGGCCAAAATTAATTTTTTACCATTTCTTTCATAATACATTGAAAGGGGTTCAATTATATAAACTGCCACTTTTATTTCTTAGAAATTATATTCAATTATATAATTTTAATTTATTGTTTCCTTCTGTCGACTTATCAAATTATGAATCGCCTCCATCTATCAATAATTACCCGCAATATTAAATATTTTGAGACTGTTTGATCCGAGAGAAATGGTTTTCATTGCATCATTTTTGCGTCTAAAGTTACGTACGAAACAACCGGCAATTAAACACATATTTTGCATGACGGAAATGGCTATTACCAACAAATTAAAGGAATATCCATGGGGGGAGCATGTTCGTCCATTCTGGCTGATATTTATCTATCTACTTATGAAAAAGGCACCCATATTCTTTATGAAATGCCATATTTCCGTTATGTGGACGACGTGCTTTTGGGGTGTTTTGAGGACACAACTAACTTCGATTTCACCTTTTATCCAGGAGAATTGGAACTGATCGAAAACCAAGTTGACGAGAATGGTGCAGTTAATTTTTTGGACTTATCAATAAATAGACATCAACGATATGGTACTTATACAACTTTATACGACAAACGCGATTTTTACAAAATCAAGATTGGCCATCTTATAGATTGGAGGACAAACCTTACTAAGAATGTCTTCAGAAACATCCTTGTCGGCCATTTCAAGAGAAATCTGGCTTATAACACTTTCAAAAGGGATTGCAATAAATGTAATCAAAAAATCATAACCGAAGCTTTAAAAAAACACTATCCTATTTATTTCTTGCGGGCATGCTATAATTCCTTTTTCGGTAATAAAGAAAACGTTAGCCGTTTCCATCGGGAATTGGTTGGAATTTTATGATTTATGCGATACTGGTGTGTTGGCACGCATGCGTAAGTGTTGATATATAGGCTCTGGTACTTGGATCGTTTTTCATTTTGCGTCCATTCCTTCTGCGTCGATGTTGTTCTTGCTCTTCATGTATACGGGTGCCTTTGTCTATGCACATGTACGGGACTGTCCATTGTATTGTATTGGTTCCGTGAGCGTTGCCCGGGCTGTAAAAGCTGCTTTAAACGGGAAGGGGAGTCGCCACCCTCCCCTGCCATTATATGCAACGCATTTGGATCTCCCGTTTCAAAGTTTTGACGTTTCTTCCTTTTCACTCGGATATATATATATATATATATATATATATATATATATATATATATTTGTGCATAGGGGTTACAAGATATTAAGAAAAAAATCTGTAATGATCAACACATGGCTTTAGTTACAGGCCAAAATTAATTTTTTACCATTTCTTTCATAATACATTGAAAGGGGTTCAATTACATAAACTGCCACTTTTATTTCTTAGAAATTATATTCAATTATATAATTTTAATTTATTGTTTTCTTCTGTCGACTTATCAAATTATGAATCGCCTCCATCTATCAATAATTACCCGCAATATTAAATATTTTGAGACTGTTTGATCCGAGAGAAATGGTTTTCATTGCATCATTTTTGCGTCTATAGTTACGTACGAAACAACCGGCAATTAAACACATTTAATTTCATATTACGTATTTTGGATAATTTTGTGGGCAAAAATGGAAATTTGTTTTTTAGAATAGTACCAAAAATCTATTCATTACTAGGGTAACCTATAAGTAACAAACTTACCACATTATTAACACTTTACAACAAAGTTGAAAAGTGTTTATGACTTTGATCATTCTGTCTGTCTGTCTGTCCGTTAGCACGATAACTGCCGTAAAAATGGCTTAATCAAAATGATATTTTAATACGTTGTTCAGACGGTCTGTAGGACCTATGGGAATATAAATGAATAATATCACCCAATCAGTTTTGAATTGAACCCGGGTTGAAAAAATGAAATACATTGAACCCTATGGGACCTAATGTTTCAAACATTTTTTAATCGGTTTTAAAATTCACAAATTGCTTCAAAAATTTTAGGTAATATTCAAATTATTCCATAAAATATATAAAAAAATTTCAGCAAAATATATTTAGTAGTTTTTTAAATAAAAATTAAAATACAAATTACAGCTCTTTTATGAAACGATCACGTGACCATGATATGAAAAGATCACGTGACCCACTTCAAAATGAAATATAGCATCCATCTTGTCGTCTCAAAATCATGATTTTTAAGGTTCTTTTTAATTCATATTGAGTGTTGTATCTATCCTAAAGCCGCTTTATTTTTGCTTAAATTCTGTGCATCTACATACTGAAACAACGCATTTACAATATATTTGAGTTTAAATGATCATCCAAATTTGATTATTTCTACAACGAAGCCTACGTCACTTATGTAAAATGTAAACAGCAAAATATGTGGAATGAGTTGTATGATAATTGCCGTATATCTTTAACGCAAAATTATTTATCTCATGGAGTCTGCATAGCTGATATGAAAGAAATATTCATTGATTTTACAGAGAGAAGGACAATTTTTTTCGATGAAGATTTAAGCATGGAGTTTAATTACTTGTAGCCCCATGGTCTTAGGTTTGTCATTAAAATAAATTATTTTAGTACTGTGATGAATGAAATGAATGGGAAAATGTTTATGAATGAAATTCTGCTTTTATAGAGAGAGCCAGGTGTGTTATTTTTTCTATGACTTCAATGAATTTCAGTTGTTGTCCATGAAGTTTTCAAATAAAATAAATTATTGCAGTATTATGATAATATTAAAAATATTACCGAGGAATGTATTGCATTTTAGAGATATTTAAACCAGGCAATTTATATTTCAATGCCGTCATTTGAATGAAGTTCATTTTTTTCGATGAAGGTTTACGTTTTCAAATATAATAAATTAATATAGTATTGTGATAAGTTTTAAAATATTACCGAGGAATGTATAGCATTTTATAGATATTTAAATAAAATTGCATTGAAGTTGGAAAGTGTTTCACAATCAATGCTTTAAGCATAATTGATCTTTCTTGTTTTTAATTTAGTGGAATAGTTTTTATGAAATAGTTTTGGTGGAAAAGGTAGAGTGGATAAGTACACTGAAGTGACGGCGCGCTGAAAATGCCTTTTTCGTATTCTAGAGCATACGAAAAATATAGATTCATCGAAAACTCGAGATCCAATTTTCACACGATTTCAATACTTCCCCTATACATTACCATGTATTGTTGGCAGAGTAATAGAAAATTAATCTTTGCACAAACATAACATTCAGCAGACGATTTTCTTCGGAAATTTCATTTGAAGGAAGTGCGATCGTAGCCAGGCAGGGACAAGAAAGGGTTAATACCCCCCAAGAGGTATACTCAGCCCCCCTGATAAAAATATTACATTTTTAGTAGTGATATGAATTTTCATATAAAATGCCATTAAAATTTTGCATAAAATTTCTTGGAGATATTTTTATAAATTACTTCATTTTGAAGAGTTTTTAATTTAGCTGAATTTGTGATTATACTAATGGATCAGTTTATGTACATATTTAATTTTAAAACATTTAAAAATTATGACAATAGTTTTTAGGTTACTTTTGTATTTTTGTAGGGTTCACTTATAGAGTCATGATCAACTGTTAAGTAGGTAGGAGTTAATAAAGCATTAACTTGTATCAACTTTCAGAATTTTCTATAAATTATTAACAGCTTTATTACTAGTTAATGCTTACATTAAAATCAAACGTAATTAATATATTTTAATATTGATGTATAGTAGCTATATAGACATTAATGATCAGCTCTTAGCTTGCAAATATAAATAGGTAATTATTTGTTAATAATTTATATGAATTAAAATATATAAAAACTATTATGGTTTATAAATGCTAATGATTAATTGTGCTTTTGGTGAGCCCCTCCTTTAAGACTCTTGAGCACACTTGAATTTCCCACCAACCCCTCCTTAATTTCGTCTCTAGCTAAAGCCCTGGGAGGAAGTTATACTATATATCATGTTGCCTAGCAAATGAATTAAATCGTTTTCGTTGTGTAACAAGTAATATGCGTTTACTCAGGAAATAATTTGAATTTAAATTACTGAAGTTTAAATAATAAATACATTGATAGAAAAATGAATGTAATCAATGAACAAACGCTATTATATTTTTCATTATTTTGTATGGTATATGACCACATGACATTATAACACTGCGATAATTATTGATATCTTCGATTTTTTCATAATGGTTTAAAAGAACTAAAAATACCCTATAGAAGTTCAAAGTAAAGTTCTTTGTCTCCCGAAACAGAAAAAAAGCATTACGACGCCGCTAAACATCAAAAGTTTCATAATATATTGAGAGGCTGAAGTACGCAAAACAATATTGAAAGGTTAAGAAGGAAAGAGTGTTTCTAAATTACCTATTGTCGTGGTATTTGGGGGGTATTTGTGTATTGAAAAGTTTATTCTGGATGGTTTTCTTTTGACTTCAAGAATTCCCTGTCCATGTATGACAATAATTTCTATTTCAAGAGAGAGAAGAATATTGTATTATGAGAGAGTATAAAGTACTTTTTTATAATCTACTGAACTTTGTCGGTTAATTTTATTCTGTGGAAAAATTACCTAGAAATTTCTAGTAATAGCAGCTTAGATTATTTGACTACATAGATGCGATGATGAAACTTCATAAACTTAGCTGTATATGCTATGTAATGAAATCCAAAAGTGTGCTACCTTAAAATTTTTAAATTAATAACTCGTAGTTATTAGAGTGTTACATAAAATATGGCATTCAAAGAAAATTTTGGAAGAATATGCAACCAAAAGAATTAATAAAATACGAAAAATATATTAAATCATAGGTGATCCTCTGATTACTGCAAACGTACAACTGGTCGGAGGAGAATCTTGATTTGGAAGCTGGCAAAAGGCTTCACGTGTAAAAGGCTTCATTCTGGCCATATTATACAGTTAATGTTTGAGAAAATGACATGAAAACCTTTTTGTCATGTGTAATTGTTCTTGTGGTATTGCGACACCTGAAAACATTTTAAAACATTTTGGTGCGTTTAAGGAATGCCTTTGTGAGTATAATATTTATCATATGTATCTAACATCTAACATCGATCCTTAACTGCATCAATGGTGACAGTAGGATCCAGCAGCCTTTTTAAATCTGTTGGAATGGGTAAAAAAGCAATAATTAAAATTCTCATATTTAATCAAAGATTTTTGTTTAAAATAATACACCATAACCCACTATTTATATTGTGGGATGTTACTAGTTGCTATCTGGAAGCCGTCCACTATTTATTTCCCCTAATTCTGTCACCTCCTTCAAACATTAATATGCAAAAAATATGAAGTAAAGAATATACACAACACAAACACACACACACACACACATATATATATATATATATATATATACAGTCATGGACAATGAAATTTGCGCACCAAGAAGGAAACATAGGATGGACCTGAAATTTGATTGATGGAAGGTTACAGATGAATGATATACTTGATCACAAAAACAGCGCAGCAGAACACATACAGAGGGAGCTGTGGTACACAGTCCGTTCATCCTGAATAGAACGTTGTACCGTCTTGTGCTGCAATACAAGCAACAATACGGTCCGGCATGGTGTCGAGCACATGCCTGATGTTGTCCTGCGGCAGACGAGTCCACAACTATTGGACTTTACGTTCAAAATCCCGAAGATTGCAGCAACGAGGCAGTTGGCGTTTCAACTGGTTCCACGCATAACTAGATAGGGGACAGGTCTTGGGAGCGGGAAGACCATGAAAATATCTGGACATGACTCCATGACTCAGGCAGGCCTGGGCGACCCGAGACGTGTGCAGTTGGGTGTTATCCTGCTGGAATTGCGGACCTGGAATCCCAGCAACGAATGGGAGCACATGGGGTCGTAGAATCTCATTCATGTACCGCTAGCTCGTCAATGTTCCAGGTTCCACTACTAGAGCGAATCGGCTGTTATTGGCTATGGCTTCCTAGACCATAATGCCTGCAGTGAGACTGATATGGCGCTCGATAACGAGGTTGGGATTGAGGTGTTGTGTAGGGGACCTCCACAACATCCGGACACGCTGATCACCGGTTCCCAAAACGAAGCGGCACTCATCGCTGAACACATCGCCGATTTGTAACGTTCCACGTTACTCTGGTCCGGCACCACTGCAACCGGAGCTGCCGAAGTTCCCGTGTTAACGGCAGCACACCTAAGGGATGTGTGGCGATTGAGCGTCGCCGTGGTCCCTAACCAGGGACCTGATGCTTCGCAGACCGACATTATAATCACTGAGCAAAAGCTAGCTCCTCCTCTGTTCTTATAATTCGGGTTTGGCTTGTGTGGCATCTTTTGATAGATGTCTTTGCTGCCGCACACTCCCCTCGCTGATGAGGAGGCCGAGAGGCGTGTCGCCTCGGCGTGACGTCAGGGCCGGGAGGCGTGTTGCCTCGGCGTGACGGACAGTCGTGGTCAACCAGGAAGGGAGTGTCAAGGCTTCTGACTCCTTGTGGTGCTGCCATCTCGTGCTGAGAGGCGAAGTCGTTGGAGAAGGTTGCGTCTTTCAAAACGTCCAGTCATCATTGTGGCGATTGTGCGTCGCCGGGGTCCCGAACCAGGGACCTGATGCATTGTAGACCGACATTATAATCACTGAGCAAAAGCTAGCTCCTCCTCTGTTCTTATAATTCGGGTTTGGCTCGTGTGGCATCTTTGATAGATGTCTTTGCTGCCGCAGATGCTTAGATCGCAGTTTCGCTTCCTTCAGTCGTCTAGATATTGTTCGTGGGCTCAAAGGAGCCGCCATGCGACCTATATCGCGGAACAAGTCGCCATGGCCTCTATACGTGCCTTCAGCACGATCATTCGACCCTCTCTACTCATGGATACCTGGCCCGTTCAGAGTCAGTCCTCCGTGTCTGTGTGACGTCTCGTGATGAATGCTCCCCAAACCTTCGGACGCTATTATCCGAATGATCCACGTGACGAGCTATCCGGAGCGCTGACCAAGCTTTCAAAAGCTTCAAACAGTACTAACCTAATCGTATTATAAACAGTGGTACAACATGAAGAATATAATAATTTCATAAATTTTAAAGGTATGGTCAATTAAACGACAGGGGCGCGCACTCGAAAGTATTTAAATATCAATTATATAAAATAAAGAATAATCCATATATTAGAATAATAAAATCTTTTAGATGTTTCGTTAAATTTTACTGGTAAATTGATACCAAAAATGTTGCTGGTAATCCTAAAAATTAAATATTAAAACTTTAGATGCTAATTTATAGGAGTAACTCAATATTTGGTGTCGTCATAGTCTTTTTTTCGAGCTGGCGATGAGTGCCAAATAAATTACGATATGGCTAGCAAAGTTTTTTCAATATCTCCTGGTCGATACTTGAACGCTGCGCTTTAAAACACTAAAAGTAATCTGGACAGCCTTACCATGAGCAACAGGTGACAAAATTAAAACGAGGTCAAACCTCTTTGATGAGGGGAGGAAAGCAATCATCCAACGCAAACAGAGAGGGGGGTCAAACCAGACATCTCTAAGCAAAACTAGTCGCCTATCCAGTTGAATTATCCAGCACACCAGAGGGTAGCTATAGGTGACTCTTGATCGGGACTGCTGCGTCATCATTTACTCAAAACACCGCTCTCCCAATCAGCATTCCAGGTGAGAAAGGGATCCCACCTCCTCGCGAAAAAAATAATGGGCACACATATCCGTACTCAAAATTTATACGGTGGCACGACTGAAAAGACTAGCCACCGGAGCACAGCACTCGCTCCTCATCATTATCGGCCAACGACCTGGACAAGTTTTGGATCCTCCAGAATTCCACTCGGGCCGAAGCCCGGCGACAGAGTGCTTACTCTAGAACTTAAAATCAGGAAAAAGCCCAGCAAAAAGGTTCAGAAAACTCCTATACCAACCACGCGAAATTCACGAAAGCTTCGAATTCAAATTTTAACTGCCAAAAATATTTCCCACGCGTCCAGCCGCCTCGCTGTCACGACACAAAAACAGGGAAAAACCTGCAGGGATGATAATTTACATTTATATTCCAGAATGATACATACTAATCGAATGAGAAACGAAACTCGAACATCCCATTTCATCACACGAAAACGGTGACCTCGATACAACGGTAGAAAATGACCCTTCGAGTACTCCCTTGAAATAATATTTTTAATTTGAATTCAGATTAATTACAGATTACGGTTTAAAGAGTTAACTAGCTCAGAAATACATAAATTACATAAGGGGATGATTAAAGGAGGTTTCAAATATAATTTAAATAGTTAAATGGCTTTAAATGAATTAAATGGTTTAAAACATATTATATGAAATTACAACTTATAAACAAAAGTAATGCGGGTTTGAATCCCGACATTACAACAGGTACATGCAAGTCCAGAACATTTTCAGATCATTCTTATTTCTATTAGATACGTTGTACGCGCGGTTGAATATAACACTGTTGTAGCTATGTTTTTGTAAATAAAGTTATATTTTGTATATGAACGTCTGATAATATAATTATACATCGCACCTTTGCTATATGAGTGGTTCCCGGATGCAATTTGAATACACAAACTTTGGAATCAAATGGAAACCACAGTTTCACAGTCTCAGGCATTCTTTTCTAGTTGGATATCTCGATTAGGGATTCCTGAGGAAATCAGTACAGAGCAAGGTGGACAATTTGAAAGATATATGTTTCATCGTTTAATGAGCCTTTTAGGAAGTAGGAAGACCAGAACGACAACATATCACCCTGCCACCAATTCAATGATGGAACGTTTCCACCGCCAACTAAAATCGGCATTATACGGAGCGTTGGATGAATGTGTAAACAACTGTTCTTTTATGAATTCGATTTGCGATCAAAGAAAATCTAAAAATTTCCAATGCAGAATTGATCTATGGCACTTAATTACAATTACCAAGTGGGTTCCCTCGAGACTCATTATTAAAGGGCGTCACTAAACATGCTCATGAATTCGTTTTGAATTCCAGACATTAAATGCAGCGGCTATAACCTGTTCCTGCTTCGCGTCTTTTAAAAAATAACGTTTTCTTTCATAAGGAACTTCCCAAGTCTACTCATTGTTTTGTTTCGGAACGACTTTGTTCGACAACAATTGCAGATTCAATATGGCGGAACTTTTCATATATGTGCAAGCACCCAGAAAAAATTTCACCATAGATATCTGAGGACGAAAGAGCAACATCAGTATTAATCGTTTGAAACCCACATAGGAATCGAAAGACATATCTTTACCGCTTTCTGACGAGTCATAACCTTCCATTGTGACCAGATATGGGAGATAAGTAAGTTTTCGGATCATTGTTCCCGTACGACGAGGGGTGTACTATAGCGGCACATTTCATATAAATTTACGAACATAAAACTTTCTTGAACTTGACAAAGACTCTAAAATTTATATACCACGAATGGGTAATGCCTCATTAACGCAAGAGCATTAAAACGAGTCAAGAACATATTCAATTCATTCTTATGTCTAATAGCTATGCACGCACGGTTGAATGTATCACAGTTTTAGTTATGTTTTTTGTAAATAAAGTTATATTTTATGTGTATCCTTCTGATAATGCGAATATATGAAATTATGCAAATATATGCGAATGTATGAATATATACAATATACAAAATTCCAGTGATAGATTAGAGATAAGTTGTAACTCAAATATGCATAACTTAAAGTATAAGATAGCCACGTATAAAGTTGAAAAAATAGAGACTCATCAATCAAGGGGAGATCAAATATCAATAGTGAGATTTCATAATTAAAAAACAGAAAATGACCAAGCATTAAAGCCAAGAACATGGAAAAGTACTAAGCAGACACATGAATTTATTTTGAACAGATTATCTTTCAAGGCCTAGTATCTATTCAAAATGACCAAAAAAAATTGTTTCTGCAGACGGAGATACATAATGTCTATAAACTCCATCTACTGAGCCTACAAGCTTAAATATTGAAAAATATATTAGGAATCAAAAATATTTTACCTGAGAAAATGTTGCACATGTCGTTTATTAAAGCAATAAAGAACGAGAATACTGTTGCCATTCGCAAGAGATAAAAGTGGAGATGAACAGTTGCCAACCGTGAGATATAAATAACAGTATTGCATATATATATATATATATATATATATATATATATATATATATAATCAAAAAATTTGAAAATAAGATACATTAATATTAACGTTTCCAATTTGATTTTCGCTAAAAGAATTGTAACTTTAGCTAGTTTGAAACTACGATTTGAGAGCCCTTATAATGGTGTAAAATGGCATCCTCGACTATCCATTCCATCAATGAATCTCTTGTTTAGTAAGAATTTTTGTAATCTTTGCTTCATATTCATATTCCTTTTTGCTTATACGGGTAATAGTCCTGTCTCCTGCTCTGACTCACTGGACGGGTCTTTGAGTGTATCTGTGGACGTTCATACTGACACCCTGATTGTATTTCGACTTGTTTGTTCTGGTGCTACTAAATAATTTAAGCTGTTGAGGTTGATCGCGCATACAAGTGGTGAAAGAAGAAGGGTTCATGCCATATGATAATACAAATTCTCTTATATTCATTTTTTCATCTTTTGATCCCTGTAGTCTGAGTTTGAGCATTTATAGTAATGTGCTATTGCTCAATCTGAAACATGCATTTGTTTGGGTGAATTAGAATTAAATACTCAGACCTGAAGATGAATTTAAGTCTGATTAACCATCATCGAATTTGGGCCGGTGCTGTTATTTTCTCGTATCGGCATTATGGGAGATATATATATATATATATATATATATATATATATATATATATATATATATATATATATATATATATATATATATATATATAAGATTCATATGAAAAAGAGGGGAAATGACCAAATGCAAGGCATAAAATGGTAGAGGGGGATGGCGACCCCTCTTTCCCGTTTAAAAGACTGCTTTTATGCCCGGGCAACACTCACGGTACCAATGCCATGCAGAAGCCATACTTCCGTAAATGTGTCAAATCAAAAACACTCGAAAAAGTGCAAAGAAAACAAATAGGAATCGACCAGGATCGCAAGGGAAAGAATGGAAATGCAGCAAATGCCCCTGTCGGTTACGATGGAGTGCATCATATATAACAGAAGTCCACGCATGCGCTATTCGTTATTTTCACTTTCATCGTTCTATACCTCTGCCATATCCTTTAAGTAAGCATTTATCTAAAGCATTAGTAAGCATTAATCTAAGCATTAATAAGCATAAAGTAAGCATTAATCTAAATGGATCACCCTTTTTTAAATATTCATATCGTCATTATTTTAATAGAATACGTAATTTCAAGTTTAAAAAATGCCAATCTCATCGATGTAAACTCTGCCCAGTGGCAGACCCTCTCCAAATATCTACTCAAGATCCCAGTTACGGTACATTCTGCAAAACCTATAATGTCATCTACTGTATTACTTGCCGTATTACTTGCCAAACATGCCAAGCCAAATATATCGGCCAAACCAAGAATCGTTTGCATTTGCGAATCAACTTACATCGAAGTCAAATTGGCAAATCTCTTCTCACTGATGCAACTATCACCAATTTGGAACTCCGTCATTATAGAAACCATGATTTTTCACAAATAATTGTTACAATCATCGATGTTGTACCCAAACTGTCAGAAAGATTTTGGTGGGAAAATACACACATCCAACAATATGGAACAGCTTTTCCGTATGGACTCAATACGATCATATTTAATGACAATTATAATTTGGAATCTTGTAAAAATGAAAAACGTAACCCTGTATTACAAGATATCCATCCTGCTATAAAAAAGAGATGGCAAAGGGGAACTAGAAAAAGGAAAAATTTCAGTTATAAAGAAACTCTTGAAAAGATCGAAACGTTCATGAAAACAGTGTGTGCAGGAATAATAATAAAACCCGACTGGATCAAAAATCTTATATTTAGTATAAGAAAACGTTATATTCAACGCATCTGGTGTTATTTGAAAGTGTATCAACTCGAAAAACAACTAACTGTTAATAATAATGAAAATGCATGTACAAACTACGCTATAATGATGGATTTACTTAAACTAAAAGCCAGTACATTAAACACAGTATTGAAATCCTCTCCACAGAAGAAAACTACTACAACAGAGCCTTTTGTTACAACCTATAAAAATTATGATGGTTTACCAATCAAGACATATATAAAAAACTTGGCACATCTCTTACCAATACCTAACATAGATGTAAAACTGATTTATAAATTTGTGCAAACCAATGGTAGAAAAATATTTAATTATAACCGCATAAGTAGAAACATCAATGTATATAAAAGTGAAGAGTGTAATTGTAAAAACAGCCCTTATATAGATACCCATCATGCGCACATTATTACTGGAAACCTGGATCTATTGGATAATCACAAGTTAAAATCTATGCTTCAACTTGGTACGAAATTTCGTATACAAGATTTCACACATATTAAAAAGGACTTTGAACAAGATTTGAAGAAATTTACATATAAACTCGCCGTAAAATACAGCATGCCAATACAAGCCTTCAAAGAATGGCAATACAACCTTATCAAAATGTTCAATCTCCACTACAAAACATTGTGTAAAAAAACGTATTATCCTTCTCTTCAAAATGCAGTCAATAAATATGAAGATAAATATGTTATAACTTATACGGATAAAGTTGTATCAAATTACGCTTTCACATGCAGAAAATACTACGTTGATACTTTAAAAAATAGTTATCTTGATAAACAAATGTACTCCCCTTTACAACAAAATGGAACATGTCTGGTAAATAAAATTAAAACTCTGTATCAAAGCATTGGTATCGAACTTAAAGCAGTTAACTTTCCATATTTGGTACTCATACCAAAACTTCATAAAAATCCAGTCAAGTTCCGGCCGGTGACAGTGGGATGTGGATCCTATTTAACAATTGCAAGTGAAAAACTTTTAACTATACTTAAAATGTTATGATTATACTCAAGAAACAGGGAACAGTAATGATAAATAATAGTTACGATGTCATCAACCGACTTCCACTTTATAGCAGGGATATACGTTTCAAAAGTTACGATTTCCGTGATTTATTCAACAACATCAATCTGGAAAATCTATATGAAATTTTGAAGGAACTACATGAAATATATGACTTAAAAGAGCATATTACATTCAGAAAATACGAGTACTTGATTCGCATTGTGTTGTTTGAAAACATCTTATTTGATGGCACCAACTATTTTAAACAGGTTAAGGGTATTCCGATGGGAGGGGGATGTTCATCCCTGCTCGCCGATCTATACTTGTGTAAATTTGAAAATGGCACTCATATATTACATGAAATGCCATATTTTCGTTTCGTTGACGATGTCCTTATTGGGCAATATATGAATACACCCCAATTTGATTTTACTTTTTATCCAAAAGAACTGGAATTGATTGAGAATATAAGTAAGGAGGAAGATAGTGTTGATTTTCTAGATATCACACTAAAACATTACAGTAGATATGGTACTTACACCGTCTTATATGACAAGAGAAACAATTTCAATATAAAAATCAACCGCATTATTGATTGGAGGTCCAATTTGACCAAAAACATTTTCAGAAATGTCGTCATTAGTCACCTCAAAAGAAATCAACGCATTAATACTTTCAAGTCTGATTGCATCATGCATAATAGGAATATTATGAAGGAGGCAATAAAACGGAATTATCCAATTGGCTTCCTGAAATGTTATTATAATTCCCTATTTAATACAAAAAAGGGAGAAAATGCTTACTTAAAGGATATGGCAGAGGTATAGAGCGATGAAAGTGAAAATAACGAATAGCGCATGCGTGGACTTCTGTTATATATGATGCACTCCATCGTAACCGACAGGGGCATTTGCTGCATTTCCATTCTTTCCCTTGCGATCCTGGTCGATTCCTATTTGTTTTCTTTGCACTTTTTCGAGTGTTTTTGATTTGACACATTTACGGAAGTATGGCTTCTGCATGGCATTGGTACCGTGAGTGTTGCCCGGGCATAAAAGCAGTCTTTTAAACGGGAAAGAGGGGTCGCCATCCCCCTCTACCATTTTATGCCTTGCATTTGGTCATTTCCCCTCTTTTTCATATGAATCTTGTATGTTACTTTAGGAGAATGTGCTGCATTGCGCCAACTTCTGGAGAAAAATTGGATAACTGTGAAATAATTTTATTTTAATATGTTTACTATGCTATATATATATATATATATATATATATATATATATATATATATATATATATATATATATATATATATATATATATATATATATATATATATATATATATATATATGTATATATATATATGTATATATATATATATATATATATATATATATATATGCATATACATATATATATATATATGTATATATATATATATATATATATATATATATATATATATATATATATACACTAGACATATCACTCAACACACTTTATTTATTGTTGTCTGATATACTATGAATGTATCGTGCACATTCACTAAAATTGTATTTCCTAACAATTTACAGGGAATTATTAGAGGCAGATAAGCATTTCCTCTCGAGTTACATGAGTGCGCATTACCGTCGCGCGATATCGAACACCCAATCATTCCAATTATCCTGCCTGTTTCCCTAAGTAGGGTTTCATAAACGGCGTTAGGCATCTCGTTTAAGGAAATATTACGTTAGAATACACATAGTGTTAGTTTCTAATAGAAACATGGCTAAATTGCAAGTTTCTGAAACTTGTTTTTACTTTCATGCAAAGAATTTACTTTAAAATCTAAAAAAAATGTAATTGAAAATATTTTAGATATTGAAATCTACCTTTATAGGCTGCCCACATTGGTTAAAAATAAATGTGTGTTAATGTCTGTACATACTTTGTATATGTTTATATTTATTAAGCTATTATTTATTTTGTTTCTGGTTATGAAGGAAAACTTCCACACAAGTGTTGTATACGGCCACTCAACCAGTTGTCCATACCCTAGGGTGAGTCGGGTAGCCTGGATCTTCCACACAAGTGCTGTATAATAGAATATAAAATGTCGTTTAAAATTCTAACTGAGAACATATGCGTTGCTGTCTACATTGATATTGGTGTTGGCTTTCTTTCCTAAATAAGGAAGCAATGTTTTGTAGTTGGTACTTTTAATCAACTTTTCATGTTGTTGTACTGACGAAATATTATGTTTTTAGATAGTGTAATGGAAGTGATTCCTTAATCCAGGTTAGCTTTTATGTATATATATAACAAAATTTCTAAGAAATAATGTATATGGCATTTTTTTATCTGATGGTTCTCTAGTCGGCTGAACTTTACTTCAACCTTTCACAATTAAATTCACACTAGTTGCGTCTTTTCAGCAATGTTTACAAGGACGAGCTGGGATAGACCGTTGCTTATAGCAAGAAGATCGCATGCTGTGGAACCAAGTTCGATCCCCGACACCGCACAAAAATCCCAGACTATTGACAAACCAGGACATGCATCAAATGTTGATAGGACTATGCTTATATATTTTTAAAATTTTTATTACCTAAATAAAAGCCTAAACATGATTTCAACCTCTGCGCAGCCGCACAAGTGTCGGCATAACGTCTTTTTCAAAGGCGTTTTTTACCTAAATAAGCAGCTGTTGCGCATGTCTCCTAAATACTCAGAGCATCTCAAGCTAGAAGAGTCTTTCAGAGTAAACTCTAGAATTAGAAGCTGAGTTATGATCAAATTAGTGAAATATCTAAAATTGACCTCGGTACATGACTACTGTACCTCTTCGAGCGATGAATTAAAATATTTAAAATGCAACTAAAATAAGTAAAAAAAAAAATTAGGAAAACGAAGCTGATTGTTGAGATCATTTTTGACTTTCATACAGTAATGGTTATCCATACCCAATACAATAGCCAAGCTTACAAAAATTTTAATATAACAAAATTAGTAGAGTGTACATAATTTTATATACGAAATCGTAGCATAATATCGTGGGTATATTTACTTTATTGTAATATAAAATTGTCCACAATTATAAAATATTTAAAAATTTATGTTATAAACCATATTAAAATTAGCTGCATAATCATATTAGATATATTTTACCAACATGATACAGAGTGTCAAGAAATTTCTACTCAAGGACTAAAATCCCGTCCGCATCAATCTTTGTTCTTTGACTTATAGCTATATTACCACCGATCTCCATCGCATATTATATCTGTACTAATATCAGAAAATAGTCGATCATGTTTTATAAAGACAGGCGCTTTGATGAGATTATATCCGGATGATTGAAGACTAAATCCCTGGACGCTCTGATGGCTGTAAAATTTCACGGATCATTTTATCAATATTTTCTCTTATTTCTGATTTTACACATTACAAAATTATTACGTGATGTGTCCAGTCTTTTTCGTTCTATCTTCTTCGATATATCCTTCAATATTAGGCAATTTATATGTTCGAATGATGAAAACGTCGCAAGGTTTGCAAAGTTTTAACAGCAAAAATTATTTAAAGAAATATTATTATCTTATATCTTAATTTAAGGATATATTTTTACATTATATTTTCCATACATTGCATAAATAATTGTTTAGCATGCTTTTGCCTTTCCAGATTCCACGGAAGCCCTCCCCCCCCCTATAATGACCAATAAGATAGAATTTTTGCCTACTCGTAGCACCGAGAACGGTACAAAAACTAACATAACCAGGATTTCGATTCACTTGCATGGCGGAGAAAATAGTATGTTTTTCAGGATGTATTTTCAGACTCACCATTAATTCTCCCGGTGATGAAGAAGGCTGAATTTTTGAATACTTGCAGTATCGAACTCGGGATTGATTCTCACGATAGAGTAATTTAAATTTTTCAATTGTGATCGGAAAAGTGGGCGTCTCGAAAAAATATTCCAGACACTTCAGATGGCCAAGTATAGACCACGAGTGAGAACCTAACTGATTTGAGATTTCTCTGACGTGGGGGGGAGGGGTTAAATGTATTTTCGAAGTTTTCAGCAAACCCCTCAGATACTGTGTCGCTGTATGTATGCACAGTTGCACATTTTTACATTTTTACACTGTGGAACAGGACATATCGGAGCCGATTCTTGATAGGCGACAATTTTTAATGCAGCAATTTTTAATAACAACATACGGAAAAGCTTCGGTATAAAGAATCTTGGGGCAATATGTTCTTTTTTGTCGATCGGAAATGGCGCCAAGAAAGATAGTGTTCGAAAAGTGATTACGGACGCTATGCTACAATTAGTGTGTAAATAATTTCAAATGTATAAGTAAGATTCAGAAATGCATAAAAAACGTAATATCATAAAAAAACGGAACATAGCATATATCAACACTGAAAAATGACATAAAATGATGTAGAAGCAGAAAATTTAGGAATGGTTGTTATCTGTCAAGGGCCGCAATGTTGAAACTGCAGCAGTTTGTGCAACAATTTATCCGATGAACCTACGCTCACATCGCGATCCTATCTCGCTACGCTTTCCCGCTAAAAACATTACAGAATTCGATAGAGCTGGCTGTCGGACTTTTCACGTAGCAACAGCTGTTTGTGCAACAAGTGTTTCGTGGCTCATAGAGCTGAGGCTTTCGTTCGCTGAGCGGACGTAACATGAAAATCATAAAATTTAATCAACTCCCCCATGCCCCAAAGTTTGCCTTTCACTCGATAAATTAATATTTACATTACCCGCTAAAACACCTTGAAGCTTAACTAAAACACTGCGAACATAAACCAAAGCAGAAGCTATGTTTAAATCAAAATATCAAAATACAAAGAGCCGCCAAGGGATTACCACATTTTGCAATTTATTGTGCCAAAAATCTCGCCAAATTCAAATTCTATATACTGCAGCTGTATCCAACATTCATTGTTTAATCAACAAATATATTTAAAATGTAACTTCATTTTTTAAGATTTTTAGTTTCTCGGTCTTAGAAAGACTTAAATACTAGTTAGATGTAAATATCAAAATAGAAATAAGATGTTTACTATATGAGATAAAACAACATAAATGTATTGTTTTGGCTAACCATGGACATTCTGTACATTTTGTATATCATAAATACACATTTTTGGAAGTATTTTATTACAGAGAAATGGTAGTGGCTGTTGTTTATTTGGTATTGAAAGTTTGGATTGATAAAGAAGCAATTGTAATTAATTCAATTATTTTTTTTTACATTTTACTTGGACATAATTTTGAATCGCATTCGTACATTCCTTCTAAAACTTCCGTGTCGCTTTTGACAAGACATTTTAAAACTTTGCATGTAATATTGTTCTTAACAAATATATAAATGTCAGTAAAATACCAGTTTACTGTATATATAGGGAACTTTAAATTAAGATAAACTCACAAGAAAGACCGAATTCTTGCCACATCAGTCAGCAAAACCCATGCAAAGATTATTATATTTTTTTATAACCGGAAGGAATAAAGACAATATAATATTTAGAAGAAATTCAGAACATGTTTTAAATGAAAATTTAGAATGTTGTATTATAATTGCAATTTTTTCACATTGGATTATTTTTCTGTTCCTTGGTTTATATTATCTTTGAATATTTGAAAGCACGAGTTAAAAATGTGGTGTGGGCAACACAAGAGTTTCTCAACATCATTCAATGGACACTTCTTTCACAGCAAAATTCTACAGAAGATAGTACAAACAATGATTTTGAAGTTGAATTATACATTTATACATTAATATTTGGTGTTATATTTACTTATATGTCTCGTAAATATAAATTGACAATAATAAAAATTGCCATTGTCTTCTAATCAATATTCTCCATATATTAATCAATATAATTTATCACAATCTAGTAATTTTTTGTATAAAATTAATGGATTGTACTCCAACCAATTGTTCCTTAAAATTCTCAAAATCCAAACTATAATTATACACTTATATGTCAGAATTGTATTTAAACGTTTGTTTTGAAAAGTTGAATCTTGTTATTAAGCTAACCATCTAATCACCGTACGTAAATTCACCAGGTGAATGTATGAATAAATAAAACCATATCATGATGCTATTGGCATTGAATGTGCATCACATACATTGAAATTTTGCTCTTTTTGCGAGTTTATTGATCAAATTAAAATGTATTTCTTATACTCACGTATAAAATAGATATAAAAATATAATTTATTTTGAACGGGTATCCTGTGACAAAAATCAACATTGGCAAATTGCTAGACAATAGAAGTTAGGTGGAACAATTAAAATATAAAATATGATATATATAGAAAGCACTAAATGTAGCACAATGTTTACGTTCTTCATTACAACACAGACTTGAACCATTATATTTATAATCATAAGATAATTTTGCTAGAAATAATGAGCTAAGCATTATTATAAGAATATTATTTCTTTCAATTTTTAAATATTAAATATTAAACCTGCTTTTAATGTGAGTTATTCATTCTTTCAGTCTGTTAAATTTTATTTTACCCTTACTATGATATTAATATGTGCGACATTTTCTTTTAAAATCATAAAAGAAAATATAATTTTTATATATATCTGACGTTTTATATGTACTATTGTGAATATGTAAGCCATATACATACTTTATAGACCAATCATCAAAATTTTTACATATTATTTTATTATAAAATTTATGAAGTACTAAATATGTGATTTAACTGAAAGTAATTTTTTACTTTATCCATTGCTCTCACCTTTTTTTAACTTTTAATAAAAACTATCTAAACAAGGAACAAAACACTTTAAGATATATTTTACCAAAGAGATTATCCTGAACCATGTTTTTCTTTTTAAAATCTCACGTCCTTCGGATATTGAATTTTTCTTCCAAGATTCTCGCTAATTATTACCAAATCCCATCACAGCATACTTCATGTATACGAAAGTAGAAGACTAGTCAATCTTGTTTTATGACGACAGCCGTCTTGATGAGATTAGGCCCGCATTATTGAAGACTTTATCCCTGAAAGCTCTGATGGCTGCGAAACATCACGGATCATTTAATCCCAGTTTTCTCTCACATTACTGTTTAAGACTCAATGCAATGTTTCGTGTCTCATCTTAACTCATTTTTTTTCGGTTTCTTGTCATATATCCTGATATATTAGAAAGATTTAATATCAAATGATTAAAGCAAATGATAAAGAAAAGTGCACATTAAGTCGAAAGCTTACGTGATATAAAAAGTACGCAGGGTATATTAAAATAGTATGAATAAACGTTTTAAGTTAATACGATAATATTTCATATGCTTTATGTATAAAATTATAACTTATTACTTCTATGAAAATGCAGTGTCAGTATGTCAGAGTACCAAATGCAACCTTAAAGGCTAAAAAACTTATGTTTACTTATTTGTCTAAATGGAATCCAAATCTGAAATAATTTTTTTATTTCTTCATTTTAACCTTTGTATCTGGAGAAATGGCCTTTCAAAGTTTGCAATTTTTTGCCATTTTTACTTTCCCTGCAATACATGGTAATGTATAGGGAAAGTATTGGAATCATGCCGAAAATCGCAACTCGAGTTTTCGACGGATCTACACGTTTCGAGACCTCTAGAATACGAAAAAACCAATTTTAGCGTGACGTCTGTGTGTGTGTCTGTCTGTCCGTCTGTGTGTCTGTGTGTCTGTCTGTGTGTCTGTCTGTGTGTCTGTCTGTGCAGATTTTGTATCCACTCTAACTAAAAAACTAATGGACCGAATTTCACAAAATTTTGTAGATAAGTCACTTGTGGGCGGGGCTGGTGCTGATTAGTTTTGGGTACGAGAATAAAAGAACCCGCATTTTTTGTGAAATGGCCCGCAAAAGGTTGTATCCACTGTAGCTGAAAAACTAATGGACCGAATTTCACAAAATTCGGTAGATGAGTCACGTATAGCTCACCCTGGTGCTGATTAGATTTTGGTACGATTCAGAAAAAAATAACCTGCCTTTTTTTGCAGAATGGCCCGCAAAAATCGTCCAAATCTAAACTAAAGAACTACGTATGCTCAAATATATCCATTAAATGCTTGTTTAATACGTAATTTTTAGCGAAAAAAAGAATAAGACCAACCCCATTACATTAGGACTAGCCGTTCTCGAGATATTTTAGTTTTTCGTATTTTCCCTACGCCACCTTTAAAAATAAGTCCGATTACCGAATGAGAACGAAAATTGAGTTAAAAGTGAAATAAATTTAATTAAAATAAAGAGAACATGGATATAAGTCTGCAGGGAAAGTCATGTGCTGCCCACATCAGATTTTTGTGTTTATAATCTCGGGCCAAAGGCGTTGCCCAATATAATGCAACTGAATTGACATGAAAGTTAATGACTGGAGAAATAAAAGGAAAAATTGTACTCAGCTCATATAGTAGTTAGAGATGAGATAACCTCTATCAAGGCTGTGCGCCCTCTCTTACATGCGTACATATGCGTATCAAATAAAATGGTGAAAAGCAGACGATACTTTCGGAAACGCACCTTACTATTATCCCAGAATCATCGGAATTTTATCTTATTATTATATTAGCTAAATTATTTTCTTGGTGGAATTCCATGATGGCATCTAGTTAAGGATATGTCATTAACACGTCTTTTCTCTAAACTACGGCGCAAACGAGTTAAAATCGTTCCACTCTTTCATTCTATTTGAGCATCCAATGTTGAGTTAATATATATTAACTGTAATATATTAGTCTCATTTTACTTCTAGTTTGCCACACTTGATATAACTCTGATTGATAATTTTGCTCATGTCCTTGCTGACGAGCCGGTCGGTCTGGGTCTTCAACACTTGATATAACGGCCATTGCATTAATACAGTTGCTACTCATTTGACACTATACTCGACTCATTTGCAAGGGAAGTAAACTCACATTTCCCAAACTGTCATGTGTTTTTCATTGCATTTATGCAGTAATTTGCTTTGTGTTTTATTTTTTATTACTAAAAACTGTAGACGTAGCTCGAAATTTTAAGTAAACATTAAATGAATTCATTCATTAAAGTTTTCGAAGGGCTTAATCGTCCGCTACGCAAGCACACGTTTCAATTACAAAATAAGCCCCAAAAAAGCACTTAATCACATCTTAGATCCCTGTTTTTTACTCGCAATACGTCTTGGTCCCGGCGCTGGGCGCATCGAATGCTACGCCCTAACAAGAGTGCGTATTACGCCCTCAATACGCCTTTTGTCTTCTGCAGGAATGTATAAGCTTTTTCGCTTTAAATAAGATCTTCTGATGCTCCCCGATTAATCTATTTTGATACGTCCTGAATAAGTTTTTTGATACACTTTAATAAGGTCTTTTGATACGATCTAGATAAGCTAGTTTGATATGCCATAAATAAGCTCATTTGATTCGCCCAATATACTCCTTTCACCCTCTGCGCGGCTGTTTAATATTTTTGATACGCCCTAAATAACCTATTTTAATACGCACTAAATGAGCTTTTTTCATGCTCCCTGATTAGTTCGTTTAATTTCTCGAATAAGTTCTTTCGATACACCCTAAATATGTTCTGTTGATACGTTCTACATACGATGTTCTGATGTGCCATAAGAAAGCGCCTTTGCTTCTCCCAAATAAGCCTTTCATCCCCTTTGCGGGGTGTGTAATATATTTTGATATGTCTTAAATTAGTTCTTTTGAGACATACTAAATATTCTCTTTTGATGCGCCCTGAATAATGTATTTGATAAGTCCTGAATAAGCTGTTTTGATACACCCTAAATGAATTCGTTTGCTAAACCCTAAATAAGCTTTTTTGATGTACTATAAATAAGATCCTTTGTTTTGCCTCAAATACGCCTTTCATCCTCTGCGCGAGTGTATAATCTCATTTGATAAGCCTTAAATAAGTTATTTTGATACACAATGAATACGTTCTTTTGATATACCTTAAAAATATTTTTTGATACGCGCTATAGAATCTCGTTTGATACACTCTAAATAAGTTATTTTGATACACCCTAAATAAGATATTTTGATACACATTAAATAAGCTTTTTTGCATGCCATAAATATACTCCTTTGTTTCGCCCCTAATATGTCTTTCACCCTATGCGTTGACGTAATATGCTTTAAATATGCTTTTTTGATACATATTATACTACAAGCTTGTTCGATTCACTACACAAACTACATAAGCTCCCTTGATTAAAATGAACAGCACGTTTTCTAAAAGAAAAATTTTGTAAACTCCGATAATATGCATAAATATGCTTTTTTGTATCGTCCCAAATGCTTCTTCAAACCTGTGTGTGTACATATTACGCTTTAAATATGCTCTCTTGATACACATTATGCAATAAGATTTTTTGATTCATGGCATAAATTATATAAGCTCATTTGATTAAAATCAACAGCACGTTTTCTAAATGAAAATTCTTGCAAACTCCGATAATATTTTAGATTCTAGTACCGATTCGTAATCAGAATAAAGATAAGATCCGAAATACCAACTTTTGACCCTAAGCCGCTTAAACCCCATCTTAACATTTTACAACATAGTTGAAATGTGTTTATAACTTTGTTCGTTCTATCTGACTGTCTGTTCGCACGATAACTGCCGTATGACAGGCTTTATCAAAATGCAGTTTTAGTATATCGTTGAGACGATCTATGAGACATATGGGAATGTAAATGAATAATATCACTTAATTAGTTTTGGATTGAACCTGTGTTGAAAAAATGAAATACATTGAACCCTATGGCACCTAATTTTTTAAGCGAATTTAAAATTCACAAATTACTTTGAAAGTTTTTGGAAATATTCAAAATCATTTGGGAAAATAATTTGGGAAATATTCAAATTATCCCATAAAATATATAAAAAAAATTCAGCAAAATATGTTGTGTAGTTTTTATATAAAAATTAAAATAACAATTACAACCATATTATATGAAGAGATCACGTGACCCACTTCAAAATACAATATGGCATCCATCTGTTTACAAAGTGTCAAAATCATGATTTTTCAAGTTATTTTTTAATTTATATTTAGTTTTGCATCCGTCCTAAAACCGCTTTATGTTTGCGTAATTTCTGTACATCTATATTCTGCGACAACGCAATTACAATATTGAGTTTAAGTAATTATCAAACTTTGACTATTTCTACTACGAAACCTAATTTTTGCGTATGCAGAATGTAAGCACATCAAGCTGTAAGATGAGTTTGTATAAGAATTGCGGAATATTTTTAACGCAAAATAATTTAGCTCTAGATTCTGGAACATACCTGATATGAATATAATGTAATATTCATTGATTTTACATAGAGAAGTAGAAGATTTTATAGCATTGCCTTTTTCGATGAAGTTTTAAGCATGGGGTTAGACAGTACTTTTACCTCCATGGTTTTATGGTTTTAAGTAAAATAAATTCTTGTAGTAGCGTGATAATTTTAAAAATATCACCTCTGAATGAAAGGAATGAAATAAAAGTGTATGAATGAAATATTTATAGAAAGCCAGGCGATTTATATTTTAATGACGTCATTTGAATAAAGTTCATTTTTATGTGAAGTTTTGAGTTTTACATTTAATTATTGCAGCATTGTGATAATTTTAAAAATATTATCGCTGAATATTTCGTATTTTTGAGGTGTTTAAATAAAATTGCATTGAAGTTGAAAAGTGTTTCGTAATCAATGTTTTATGCATAATTGATCTTTCTTATTGATCTTGTCCAAGGTGTGTTCAAGGACGGGAGGAAAAACGTGTTTATCTGTCGTCACATGAAGCATTCGAATTCCTTGAAAATTTGTGATGTTTCACATAAAATTTCATAATTTGTGATCAGAATACAGTAGAAACAGAATTTTTCGATTTGGGCAGTGTGTGATATTCAAAGAAACATATGATTTATAATCCCAACTTCATATAAATTATGAAGTTGGGATTATAAGTCAATAATTTAATAATTTTATTCCTCAATATAAATGTCAGATACGTTTCAAACACACGAAAAATATATATTTTTCAAAAATTCACAAAAATTCCTTTGTTAACGGTATGGATCCCCGTTTAAAGTTTGCCCGAAAGATAATTTTTCGGTCTTTGGTATGGCTTTAAGATGGAAACTCTTCAATAATATTTTCGATCAGTAAGGAATCCATCTGTGTGATAATGGCTCAAAATCATGCTAAAACATAAAATAAATCAAAAACTAATTCGAATTTCAAAAAAAATTTCGCCGAGGCATATCATCTAGGAGGGTACTGAAATAACAGTGCACCAAATTCCAGGGCCATGCGACGTTTAGATTTTTCGCTACAGACGACACAGAGAAACACCTTCATTTATTATTATAGATAAAAACAGTTCTTTCACATTCTAAAATATCTGACATATGAATGTTCATATCATGAGCTATATATGATTTTCTATAGAACCCATCGTCATCACCCAATATCATCAATCTTGTTTCATAAAGATAAGTTCTTTTAGAAGATTATGTCCGCGTGATTGACGACTATATCCTGATATATCTGATGGAATTGAAAACTTCACGGGTCATTTTATCCCTGCTTTATCTTGCATTATTGTTTAAGACTTACAACATTTTGTGATCTTATGTTATTTTCTTTTTTTGTAGTTTCTTTATATATTCACTGTAAGAACAACAACATATATCTCTGTCAGTGTATGACAATTGGGGAACGAATTTACAAATAATTTGGCGGGATATCCTCAGTTGTGCGACATATCTTAATAGTTATAAAATTTTTAAAAATGTCGCCTAATTGATAGAAATTTTTACTAATTGATAAAAATGACGCCAAATCGATTAAAATGGTGCTTAAGTGACGAAAATTTAATATCTTGTAAATATAAGTTTAATTACTATGATAATCCCTGTCAGTTTATGTTCTGTTGGGGAGAGGTTCATAGATACTATAAACCTAGTATCTATAAAACTGGCTGTTGGGGGATGGTGATACAGCATGTATGTCTCGATAAGGAGTCGTATAGGAAATAAGAATATTAATTTTGAGAGGTGTATGTCCCGCATGTGTCAGTTGATAGTAGAAGCAAAGTGATGTCGGAGAGAAGATAGGAGGTAATGTTTCTCAACACTTTGCATCATACAGATTCAAGGTGCTAAATACGGGTAATGCCAAAGTTACATTTGTCACATTTATTAAATAAATATGCATCGAACTGACCATGGTGTTAAATTTAAATACAAATGTGTAAAAAATTATCAAAAGCAGGACTAAATAAGTTTTGCAGTAGGTCAGGATTATAGGGTCAATGTTTATAAAATGTATTAATAATATTATTATATATACATTGAAGTAGTATTATATATGGATTTATTATAAAGTGTATATTAAGTATTGCACCCTTAAAATACTACGGGATTCTGAAAGCTTCAATTGGATTTTTTTATTTATAGCAAGGTACATATATTTTAATGGTAATGCCCGAAATAAGGATAAACCTAGGTTTATGCGGATAAACGGGTAAACCTAGGTAAACCTTTAACCCGACATGAAATTGAAATTGTATTAATTTCTGGATTTATCCTGGGAATGCGAGAATTATCCAGACGATTCTGGGTAGAGCTGTGTATTACTTCACTTAAAAAGTTCTAAGCATGCGTTGTGATTTTTTATTGTTCTGAGCACACAGGAACATGGCTGTTATGATCGCAGCTGATTAATTGTTAACAATGGCTGTGAAGAAAAAATCCGGCGTATCATCTAAAAAACTTCTTAATAAAAGTTAAATTAATTGATCCAATAGACTCCAACAGCTTTTATATGTGTTATGAGAAATATACCGGCAGTTTTATAGCCCCGGTAACCACCACAAGCTTCTTAATATTTAACATTTTAGTATGTTATTAGCATTGTATAAATTTTATTATTTATAATATTTTACATAAGTAATAAATTAAATATAGTTACTGTAAAATTAATTTTATCCATACAAAATTTGATTTATGCAAAAGGGAAAAATATTATAAATTAGTTCATGATAAAAAGCAGAAGGTAAACGGCACTTAGTATGTAGAAACGTAACTGATTTTAGTGTATCACAATTAACAATTTTTAGATCTCCTGTAATAATATGCCTATGGTGTATTTCTACATAGTATTTCTATTTATTTAACTGACAATGGTAGTATGATTCTTTATCCAAATCCTAATTTTTAATAATATTTATAGATTTGGCTATTTGATTATAATTGAAAATGTATCGTCCTTTTGGTTTATCATATTTAAATGCTAATTTAGGATATACATTTTTACCTGGAAAGAAACTGCATACCGATTTAAAAATATTAGTAGCTTTTAAATTAAGTGCAGGATTGGTAAAATTCAGAGAAAAATATTATTTCATTTTATTAATTTGTTTAGATTCGTCAATTAAGTTTATGTCAATACAGGAAAATAAACAAAGTATTTCTTCTGGTATCAACAAATCATAGACGATATGTTTAAACTGTGTGTTATCATGAATACTGAATTAAGTTGTTCTTTAATTGACGAAATAAAATTCTTACATTCTTTCCAATCACAAGTAATTCTGAAATTAACATGTTGCTGTAGAAAGTTATTTTTAAGGTCAGAATTGGAAGACAATATTTTAATATATTTACCTTCTCTTTTGTTCTTTTTAATCTATAATTAGATAAGCAGAGGATATAACATATATTAAAATCATCAGAGAAATAATTGATGAATGTTTTAATAATGTTATGAAGATTTAATATTTCATTCAGTCCATATGAAAAAATAGTCCTGTGTATACACATGAGTTCATTTTATAAGAATCATATGCCATAATATATTTTTTGTAAAAAAATAATGCTAATTTCATTTTCGTCGAATCCATGTGTTGTAAAATGTTCAAAGTCAAATTTTGACTCATGTAGTTTTAAAGGGGTATTATTTAAAATATAATTCATATGCTTTCTATGTACATTAATTCTGAGAGACAGAGGATTGCTAGTTTGCCCAATATACTATGAGGAGGTATGGTATGATGCCGAGACATAAAAGTTATAGTTACATATATGTGAAAGACATAAAATGGTAATTATAATGACCGAAAAAAACCTTGATGAAAAATTATGCTGTTCCTTATTGTATATCGATCTAGAATGTGAATTACTTCCTGTTTAGTTTTATATTAGTTGATTTTCACTAATATCAGAATTCAGTCTTCTACAGCTGGGACACGATCGCACCAGAAAAATCTTGTCTGCTGACATAAGATTACTGCTACACTTTTGAAGTCATTTTGTGGGAGTAAAAATGTTTGTTTCCTCGATGTAATTTGAGATACTCCGATTAATATGTTGTTCTACTCTTTACTTTTGTGCTTTATATTCTGATTATTACACACTGCTTCTATGGTCAGAAATTTGTGGTTCATAAGATCATACTAGAATCTAAACAGTTGACGGAATGCGTTTATACATACTTTAGTTAGAATGTAAAGTTTCCTTTGTATATTTATCACAGATTTTCAAAATTTTATGAGTCATAATTATTTAAAATATTAATTTAACCATGCTTAAATAAGTTGACCTATGTATATCCGCTAACAGCAAATTTAGTATTTTCTTTTTTCTTAAACATGATATTGTAGGTATAACTCGGCAGTTTCCCAGACCGGCAATCCATTTAGGGTGCACTGAGTTCTCACACAATCAATAAAGTCTATGTTGCCAGAAAGTGAGCTACATCTACATCTACTTTATTGCCCGATCGCTCAGCTTGCGGCTCATGCTCTAGGGTGAGTCGGCCGTTCTGGGTCTTCAACCTACTTCACTGCAAGAAGGGAGGGTTTGCCTGCCTCACCTAATTTGTGACACAAATAAATCGTCTGAGAAATTAATTACCAATGTATTAGTTAACATATTATCTACTGAGTATTTAAAATCCCGTCAAATTTGAAGCTCTAGTTTATAGTCATTAAATATATAGTGAATAGAATTTAAACAGGTGATGAGAGAAAAAGAAGCACAGAAGTAGGAGGACATAAAGAAAAGTCCTGATCCGGGAGAAATAACTGAATTTTCAGTGACTTGTATGGGGGTGTTTTCTATCAAAATATTTCTGTGACCAATCAGCTTCCTTGCTCAGAGTTTGGCAGACGATTATGGACTATATGTGATAGGTGATAAGAGTTTTGGTTACTTTTACGAATCGATATCTTATAATAAAAATGGTGCGTATGAATGATATAATATTTGATATTTTACATTTACATCTTTAATTCATTGATAACTTATTATCGAACTTTATCACGAAATAAAACATCGACATTTACACCACAAGATAGTCAACCTTCTTTTACAAAGACAAGAGTTTTGATGAGATTATGTTTGCGTGATAAAGGACTATATCATTAGAAGATTTGATGTCTGTGAAACTACACGGATCATTTAATCATTTAATCGCACTTTTCTTTTACATTACTGTTAAGACTTAATATAACATTTCAGAGATGTGTTTTTACTGAAGTTTATGTTGTTTTCTTAAATCTGGAATGAAATATTAGGAAGTATTTAAGACGAAGTGATAAATTTGATATCTTAAAAAAATAATTATTTTCCCAGAACCAGAAAAAGGCGATTAATAGCTTTTGAACATTTGATGCTAAGATATATGATAGCATTCCGGTATTTCCCCCAAAATAAATAAATAGGTTTTAATTCCGTATTTAAGTGTAATTAATTTTCAGAATATTCTGATGTTACGAAGATGTATATTCAACATTGATATTTACAGCGTATTTAGTAGCTATATATTATATTTGAAACATGTGAGAAAGTTGTATATATATTTAATGTTCCTTCAAAAATAAAAAATAAAACTTATCATATAATCCGTGACACTTTTGAAAATGTACCTTATGAATTGCCTCTGTTCTTGTTATATAAATTAATTGTTTTATTTAAGAATTTAACAATTAATGGAAAATGATACGAAATAACTTAAAACACCATCTTTTAAATTTTTAGTTTTTAAATGCTTATATTTCAATAAAAGAATGGATAAATGGCAAATTTCCTTTCAAGTTATTATTGGTTATGCGATTTAATTTATAAGATATTAAAGTGGAATCGGCATTTTTTCTAGAAGATTTGGGATCCAAAGAGTGCCACTGTAAATCAGTAATATATATTCAACTTTTAGTTTTGTTAATATAACTTATAAGTAGTGTTGATGAGTACTGCAAATATTTTTAAATAATTGAAACAATATTGTCAGAAAAACACATTTTACGCGTCGATTTTTCATCGCAGACAGTTCAAAGAAAAGAGAAGTCTACACATGCCTCATATCTTTTACATAAATACTTCAAAATTTACATAACTACTTTACATAACTACTTTAATTCGTACATAACTACTTTACTTTTTTCTACATAACTACTTTACTTTTACATAACTACTTTACTTTTCTTTACATAACTACTTTACTTTTACATAACTACTTTATTTCGTAGTAAAGTATTTTTTAAATACTTTACTACGAATTAAAGTATTTAAAAAATATTTTTTTCTTTGTTTATTATATAAAACATTTACGTCCGTGACATAAAATCTGATAACAATTTCTTATTATTTTTAACTGCAATTTCGCAGATAGTTTACATTTTTATTTTGATGTTGATGAAAAGATTGTGACACAAAAGTAAATAAAATAATTGCATAAACATATAGCGCAATGTTCTTTACATCTGTGTACTCCATCTACAAATAAAACTAATTTTAAGGTTGTAAACTGGAAAATGGAAAACAAAAACAGAACAGAATAAATTAATTTGGTCTTTCCGCTTTTTAAAGCATGCTGAAAGTTCAAGAATACAAATAACAAAATGTCTTATTAAAAATTTCAAAGCTTTTTTATTAAAATAGAAAAGATCTGCGCATATTTAAGTTGTTGCATGTCAGAACATCTTATATTTAATATATTACATTAATATATTGTGGAATAGAGATTATAATATTTTCAAAAATCAGATTGTGAATTGGATATGCTTGCCACAAGCAAATATTAAAAAAATGCAACGCTTATGTATTTTCCCGTCAAGTGGAGTCCTACCTATGTACAAATTTTGGTTTAATCGATTGAGTAATTTTTGAAAAAACTCGGTGACACACACTATTTCCTGTTGCAAAAACGCGTTGAAAAATTGCAAAAAATATTTACAAAACGAAAAGACATAAAACATTTTAGTGTCAGTTCAGCCTCTTTTTTATACAACTAATCATACTGTAAAAAACTAATTTTTGAATCTATCAAAAGAGATATTTCATTCATAATACCTTTATGAACAAACATATCCTGTTTCAAATCATGGTGCAGATTACATATCTGACGAAAATAAGTTTCTTGCAATTGTTCATTTGTATTACTTCTGAAAACTAGACTATTACGTCATACAACGCGAGGCTTTTGTTTCGATTTGTATTCTTTAGTAACAGTAGTGACAGAAAGGGAAGAAATATAAATTATATGTTGTATGGAAGTTTGATAAGTAGTTGTCAGTTACGTAAATGCTTTGCATAGCAAATAAGTTCAGAAATAAATATAATACTAAGAAATTTATGAAAGGGACCTTCATGTTGTGTATAAAATATGTTTATAATTTTATGTCAATATAACTATTGAACATATTTTACTCTTAGCCACACTTATATCGTACAGTTGTACGAATTTTTGGAAAAACCAAAAGAAAAGTTCCTGAACTAGAAGTGAAAACTCTTAGGATATAAACGTACTTTTTTCGAAATTCCATTTTGGATCCATATCAGTCCTCATATAAGTATTATATATCCAATCTTGAAAAATAGTTTCAAGGAAATTTTTGAACCACAAGGAAACAAATGCAATGACAAACATTAGTGAAATTCCACCATTTTAGAATTTGATAAAAATTCTTTTTTTATTTAAGTTTCTGTATTCACAGCGGATTCTGAAAAAAGGATGTTGCAATTAAATGTAAATATTTGAATCGAAAGTGAGCTCTCCAGAACCATAGCCTAAACTCTCTATCTATAGAATATTCTGATAAACAGATGTTTGAAGCAAATTTTTTGAGGCTGGAATGCTTAGTACTCTAAGCCCTCTAGAATTAGATGTTGAACCCATATAAGTTATCATTTTGGCTCAATTTGAAAAATGTATTTTTCAAGGAAAATTAAAATTTTGGACCGGAAATGGGAAAGAATCGGAAGAGCAAGTTCTCAGAAAGCCCACTACATCCTTCAGAAGTCGACGATAGATTAATATCAGTCACCATCTTTATCTCAACCAGATCCTGATAACTAGATGCATCAAAAATTACCAATAGCATTGTAATCATCAACAATTGCTTATCTGCTAGAGACTCGGATATAAATTTGCAAAACATGAATTTTATGAAATCAAAATCCGCCAATAAGAGGCTTTTAACTTGGTATTATGACCCCACTGCAACAGCTTGTAAAGTTGGACCGGTTTCATTTTTGTTGATGACGACGCATTGCGTTCTGTTCGGTGGTGACACATTATGTTCTGTAGCATAATTTTGCGAAATCTTGGTAGTTATTTAAAAATCAATCACTTAACTCAGCTTGGCCAACGGCCGTACCGTGCTGGTTAGATCACCGGTTCTCGTTAGATCACCGAATTCAGGCAGCATCGGGCGCGGTTAGTACTTGGGTGGGTGACCACCTGGGAACACCGCGTGCTTTTGGCCCATTTCGGGCGCGGTAGCCCGGTGGTTTGCACGCTGCCACAACTGCCGCCGTGTTCATGCGGAATACGATCACGTTAAACATGTGGGTCCGTAAGTCCTTCCGAGAGGTTGGCGGTAGGGGAAGGAGGGTACGCTCCCTGTGGATGCCTCCCCCACTAGGTTCCGGTCTAAATTGGGTTGCACTTCCCGGCCGTCCAAACAGTTACCTTACTTCTTTCTGGTAGGTCTGGACGGTCTGGGTCTCAACAACAACAACTTAACTCAGCTGGCATTGGATTTTCTGACCATTCAGCTTTATCTGAAGAAGTACTAAAAATAGGGAAATTTGAAAAGTAAATTGCTGAGCAAATTAAATAGCAAAGTATATGCTCTTTTTTGCATACTCTTGGTTTTACTTCTATTGTGTAAAGAAACACAATAGTTTGAATAAAAGTGCGAGCTTTACTAAGTGAGAAATATCTGACTAAAGCCCTTATAACACTATTTGGCACTAAAGTCTTGACGCGGTATCTCTTATATACATGATCGTTTTGACACATATATCTTCATTTCTTTTATTTGAATTATAATAATTTATATATTTATTACACAAAACTCTACCTCTCCTATGCTTAGAACATTTCTCACCATTTCTATCCCTCTTATTAAAAAAAAATATTGAATATAAATAGAAGTATTACAAATAAGAAAAGAGTTGGGCGCGATAGCACAGTGGTTAGATCGCGGGGAATGCACTCGAAATACCCGAGTTCAATTCTCGCCTCTGCTCAAAATGTCGCCGTGTTCACATGGAATACTATCACCTTAAGCATGTGGGTCCGTAAGTGGAGGTAGTTCCGAGAGGTTTGTTGTAGGGAAAGGAGGTTATGATCCCTGTGGATGTCTTACCCACTGGGTTCCAGTCTAAATTGGGTGAAACTTCCCAACCGTTCAAAAAGATACTTTACTCCTTCGGGTAGGTCGGACAGTCTGGGTCGAAGAAAAATAAAAAATAAGAAAAGAGATAGAATTATAATAAGGAAATGACAATCACCTACCATATAAAATTCATTTTGACTACATGATTCTGAAAGCACACATTTGCAAATGATCATATTTATATACAAGTTGTTCAGGTTCCTTTTAAAGTTCGTTATTTCATCAGTAATTAGTTCTTAAACCAATGCTTTCAAATATTCAGCACGTACTTTTTACTGTAATTTAGTGAGTTGCAATTATCGTAAAGACATGAGGTAGTTACCATGGGCTCAGACTTCGGTTTAAGTCATTTTTTAAGTATAGTTTTTGAAGTTATACTTAGAACAGCTTTAAACACAATTTTGAAAAGATTTCCATAACTCAACCATTTTATTATAAACTGTTTCCTTATGTTTATTTCAATTCGCTAATACGGTTGGAGATATATGTTTAAAGTTTAACAAAACATGTTTTTTTTTAATTTCTACTGTGTAGTCTTTAGAGTTGTTTTATTTTTTAGTAAATTATATTTAAGATGTGTTTTTTTCGGAATTGTGCAGTAAGTGAAGGTTTACCCGTATACTTTATGACGCTTTTCAGACAAAGGTCTTTAGGATGGCAAGTTAAGAGATGTGGAAACATATACAGCGAAGAAATAGATTTTCATACATTCAAAAGCAGAAACACGTTAAATGCAAAATATATATTTATACTATATAAAAAGGAAACGGGGAATATAATTTGTGTTTTCTTACAAATATATCCAAATAATACGCTTCTTCGTATCATCAACCAACGGAAACAGACTTTATGTCGTACAATTTCTTATATAGCAATATATAAGGAAAAGGGAAACTTGAGCAACGCATATAAGTGCGAATAACGCAATAACACAGCATACAGCTATTTCGAGTATACGCTGGATAGCTTTCGTCAGTGAAAGAGAACCAACAAACCAGAAGTCTAAAAGTGGAATGGCGAAAATAAAAGAAACATAGTGGGTTATATACTCAAAACCTGGATTAAGAGTTCACTTGAGAGGATAGTCTATCAGAGAGCATAATGGAGAACAATTCATCCAATCCGAAACGAGAAATACGAAGTGTGGGAACCAAAAAAGAAATAAAGCTAAACTTTATAATTAACATTAATTATTATTAATCATCTTATCTTAACATTACCGTAAATTCTTATATCTGTGGACTTCTTATTGAAATCGTACATTGCTAGTTGAGCCGCTATATAAAACGCTCCAATTATTGAACTTTCGTGCGAGTCCTGTAAAGGAATTATTAATTATTATAATACTCATTGACTGCACCGTTTAAACTTAAACAATAAACCATTTATTAACAACATAAATCTTAATTAAATTCAGTTACACCATTTAATTATATTATTTCAGCGGAGGGGACATATGTGACCAAAACGGAAAATTCTAAATAGTGGTTCTGACCAGATATCAGTTTCAATGGGCACATACCTTCAAGTCTGTCTTGGACTTTGTCAGCATTTGTATTTAATGTCGTTCAATTACCGCATTAACTCTTGGTGTAATGCTCCCACACGTAAATTCGTTGAACATATTGTATTGCTATAACTCTGCACTCGCACTTATTTCATTCTCTTAGTATATCAAGTCATCGCTGTAGTATCTGCACAAGTCATAATGTCGAAGTTATCTGTTCCAAGTCATGCTAGTATTCCTTTCTGTGCACAAGTTATCTTCTTGAGTCGTTCTCTGGTCACAAGCTGGGTTTCCCTCGTTGTGGGGGGGGACTCCCCATTTTCTTCCATTTGCCGCATTGAGTTTGACGTAAAAATCTTCTTTTTTTCATTGGTTATTCCTTTAACCAATGGAACCATTCCACATCTCGTAAGGCCCAGCTCGGTCCTCTCTGTCATGGCACCCCTAAATTTGTGGTTTTCTATCCTTTAGGTTCACGTGGTTATAAAACTCGGTGCCAGCCAGACTACAAGTATCGTTCGCCGTTTTGGCCACCATAAATTTGTACATAAAAGTGCCTCATCAAATGAGAGATCTATTTCTGGTCTCACACCAAGATGATTGGTGTTGATTGGTGTATGCCAAAACACAAGAGGAAAATTCCGACAAGAAATGTCAAGTCCCAACAAGAATAAATGAGAACAAACAAGGCGAAAAATAGGTTAGAACGACCCGTAAGAGCCCCAAAGATTATGACATGGAACGAATAAAGTGGCCAGAGTATCCTCGAAACAGCTGTATGCTGCATTATTTCGTTTCTTGTGCTTATATATTTTGCTCTAGTTTTCCTACTCCTGCACTTTGTGTAAACAATAAAGTAACAATAAATAAATGCACTTTATTTAAACAAATTGCATTTTCCTTTTTGATAACGACATTTATTTTTAATTTCGGCGTTCATTTTAATAGCATATTTGAACATATATTTTATTGATTTATCGTAAGATTCATCATTCAAGATACACTGTGAAATAAATCAAGAATATTTTTTACACCTGAATAAATGTATTGTGTGTTTGAATTCCTGTATGAAAGAAACGGATGATGCGTGGAAGAATTTCTTATGAAGTGGAAATTCTTGTGCGTTCTTAAAAATATTTCAAAAGAAGAAATGTGTCTAGAAAGAAAAGAGCCTTTTCTTCCATATTATGCCATATACACCAAATATAGAAGTTAATTGAATTGTGGTTTGAATTTACCGAAGCTTACAGGGAAATAAAAATAAATATCATATGCCAATGCTTCATCCAAAAATCTTTCTTAACATAATATATTTGTATATGAAGGAATTTATTATACTAAAGCATATTCATTATTTCACGTAATTGAATTGACGACTTGATTACCAATTAAAGTGACACTGACAGTATCTGATCCATGTTTACTGTTTCTTGAGAACTTCTAATCTCTGCTGATTTACATTATCTTCCTAAGGGGGCAAAACATTGTTTAAAAGGATTAATGGCGTACTACTGATGGGTCTTTTTTAACCAAACATAATTCTGTTCAGAACCTTTGAAACGCTTCAGTGCATTATGCATCAATTTTTATCGAAAAATAGAGAGGCAGTAGTTTAACATGCATCGTCTTACTATTTAGATATGCTACTATGCGACGTCGAGTTTCCTAGTATGACCATAGAACCGGGGTGAAGGAAATTTGAATATGTTCAAAGTTGAATCAAAAGCGACATATATATTAAATAGAGCACAGAATTTTGGACTTGAAAACTGTTTTGGGTTGAGGTAAAAACGATGGGACAAATGTATTTCGTCTGAAGGTGTGTATTCCAAGAGGACTAAATTTATAATATATTACTATTGCACGGGACATACTTTTTAATGAATCTGGCAACCTAATGTAATGAATCTGGCTAATGAATCTGTTCCCTATTTTATAACAGTGATAACAAAAGTATCTTCTAAGTTGATAATTTTTAATACAAGTTGTACTAGTTTTCCTGCTACGGCACTAATGTGTCCTGCTACGGCACTTTGTGACGTGCTAAATTATGATTAAAGAGGTTTTTTTTTTTTTTTAAATCAGGATGAAAAGTCCTCTCACATCGTAATGAAAGCTATCTACAAGACTAATTACAGTATTATAGTGCTGAAACACTTAAACAATTTCGTGTGGAAATAGATACATTTTAAGATTACCAAAGGAAAACTCGATAAAATTTTATTCTCAATAGGCGTATTAGATAATAGAGGACATTTTAAACGAGTTAATATTAATATGAAATTAACAAAATACAATACTTGCTATTTCTAGCACTAAACCTGCGAAGAATGCAGATGAATAAACCAATAAAAAAATTTCGAATCTGCGGAGCTGTTTCGATTTATAAAAAATCAAACTCTATAACATACATATTATTTCGTTTCTTTCTTAGGGCAGATGGAAGAAAATAATATGCAGCCAAAAGTGAATTGAATCAAACACATCAACTTTATCTTCTTCCACATATAGTGCTTTTATTTTAAACTATTGAATCTGGTACTATTGAAACTATTAAACTATTCAAATTTTAATTTATTGAAAATTAGACTTCAAAATTTGTATAGTATTTTTAATGCATTATTCTCATATTGCTATGTATGGCAGGTGTGGTGCTTGAAGGGCAACATATAATTAAAGTAAGAAGAAAACATGGTAAACTTGCTAATGGAAATATTTAAGATGGCATTTTAATTAGTTTATTCTGGGGCAGAACAGCTAGCGACAGACTCATAGCCGCACATAATCCGGGTGGGGGTGGGGGGCGATAATAGCACAATGGAATTGATCCGGATTCGCACATATTTATGAATGCGAATACAGTACAATGGTGGAACAATGATTATATAATATGGGCGGTATCCAAGATCGCAGTCTTCAAGCACGGGTTAATTTACATTACACATTTGATAGAAAAATTGGAAAATAAAAGCATCCAATTTCTATTAAAATGATAACAATTTTTCATCACTCTACGAATCTAACGGGAAAATGCCAGGAAGGGCGTATCGTGATCCATTGTTGCGACGCCTTCCTACGCCCTGAACCGTAAGCTGAGTTAATTGTGGAGGTGTGCTATTTGACGTTTTATGTTATAAAAAGCTAGTATCTATATTTTCCGCATTCCCTGATCAGCACAGCATCCGAAATAGTACTTAAACATATAACATACATAAAGTATAAGAAAACATGAATGAGAGCTAAAGGGAAATTTATGTTTCAATGTAAATTATAGGATGCAGGGAGTAGGTGGTACAAGTTAGCTAATTGCTATGCATTTTAGTGTGTGTAAAGAATAATTAATGCAATTAATCTAAAAATAAAATTATTTACTGGTACATCACGGTATCTTCTTTAATCTGTGGTGTTAGAGAATTATTTCTTCCCTGCTCTTTTTTTGTTTGATGCCAACAGTTGCAAAGATGAGTACTTTCTTGTGTAGATCTTTCTTGTAACGTAAGTACTTCTTTATTTCATTGACGACTACAGTAAGAAAGCAAAAGGTCCATTCATGTTCTGAAACAGACAATTCTACAAAAAACAACAATTATTTAAATATTTTCAAAAAGAGTCAAAATTTGTAGCGAAAGTCATAGGGTGGGGACATACGATGTTTTAATTATTTTATTACATGAAATACACGATTGTGCATACGCACCCCTTTTTTTTTTGTGTAACTATTTCCGACGCTCAACTGTTTTTCTCATTTTTCTACTACGATTACTAAAGCATTTATTAGCTGACCACAAAAATCGTGGAATCGAAAAAAATTTAACGCAAGCTTTATACAAAGAAATTAAATTCAAAACCATTTTAAAAGTGCCTGCAGCAACATATTTTTATCTGAAGATAAGATTCAGTGAATGCTTCGCCGTTCACATTTTGTGTTTCCATCAAATTGTAATTGAACGTCATTCATTCGAAGCAACGCTTTAATAAGTCTCAAAAATAATTTTACTTTCCTAGCTGACATAATACCCTATAAAATGAGATGTTTGCCTGCGTGTGTCGTCTGTAGCGTGAATTCTAAACTTAGGACAGCCACGAAATTTGGTACAGGGGGTAGTTGAGCTCCTTAACGAAACATCTTGACGAGATGTTTTTAAAATTCTAATTAGTTTTTCATTTGCTTTATGTTGAAGCACGATTTTAAGCAATTTTCACATAAATTGGTACATTAACGAATTACTACAAAGTTTCCGTCTTCATATCATCGGAAAAATCGAACATACTTTCTAACGATATTTCATCTGAATCCTTACGATGATTCATTTATGTTTATTTTTTTATTTTTAAATGCATCGAAATATGTATTATTTATATTTTTTTCTCTCTTGTCACATCCAAGAAAAATGTTAGCGCAATTCTATATTTTGGAAAAAATATGAGTGCATGTGTTCATATCCTAATAATAGATTTTATTTTATTTAAGTACAGTATTTTTTTATTTTTTGTTAATTTTCAACTAAAATCATCAAAATTGAAAATTTCGATTCCATTCATTTTTCGATTGACGACTGACAACTGTGCGTGCTATGAGGGGCAGGGGACCTTTGTGCGTATTCTTGAAAACCTGTTGCGAGCGACTACACATGCAAAAATGTTCTTTTTAAAAAGGAACTAAGAGATTATGTCGTGTGTGGTTTGATCAGCTGTTAATTTTATGAATAATTTTAAAATCAGATACGTCTTTTAAAAATTAAATGGATGAATGAATGCAATGAATCCTTATTTTAAATTCCGGGCAACACTGGGTTCATTATCTAGTTATATAATAAATGAGGAATTGATGTTACAATATTTGTCCTACTGAAGATATGTAACAGCATTCATGTACTTATTTCGCACTTATTATATGCTTGTCGAAATGAAATAACCATTAGTGCAATGGCAGCACTAAAACATGTTAGGTGCCCAAATTTTGCGAACTTTTTTGAAAATCGACGTATTTCTTCCTACCACAAAGCCGTCTTCAAATTCTTTCAATGAAGTTTCGGCTTCGACTGATGCATATGTCATACTCGCAGAATCCACATATAAAGGACGTACACGATGTTAGAATGGTGATCCATTACGTACCGTATATTCCATGTTGGCGAGTGCAAAAGAAGCTCAAAAGCTGCCCATGTGTGCTGTTAATTGCACTGAAAGTGCAATCCTTTGCAAACGCCCTCTATCATAGGGCTTGTAAGAAGATATTTGTCCGTTGCAGTATTCTGCAGCCTAATTTCAATCTTCTTTGTAAGCTGGCTGCTAGGACTGAATTTGTTGGCCTCCAGATAGAAGTTCGTAAAATGTTGGCTGATAGCATGTTTCAGGAAGTATGCAGATGAGCCCATAAAATACGCGTCTTAAGAAGTAGTTATTTACAATCGGAGCACGATATTGAAAGTATGGAAGTATTAATACGCAAAATCTTCTGTAAAAATATTGGTGTATAATGAAATACTGACTTAGGTTCAGTAGTGACTTAGTGACTTTTGGATGGCTTATATTTATTAGTGACTTAGTGATTTTTGAAAATTTTTACTTTATTAATTTTTAAATACGCTTTTATATGCGTAAAGTGCATGAATTCATGATATATTTTTACAAAAGATGGTGCCTAGGGCATATCTTTTTCACAGCGATGGTTATGAGAGCACATCTGACTAGCGTTTTATTTTAAGAAAATGTTTCATTTAATATGATAAGTCTACTAGAAAACGTAATATATTTCATAGTTTAACATGTATATAAAGAACTATGTCAATATTATTAAATTATTGTCATCAAAATCATAACGAAAATGTATATAATATTAAAGTGATTCCTGTACAGTTCTTAAGCTATATAAAATAACATTCATCATCTTTTGAGAATTATTACAATATATTTATAACCGAATAAGACATATCTATAGTTTAAAATAATAAATACATAAATTCGCCAACATCATAAAAATAAATTTGATTTAAATAAACTATTTGTATAAAATAAAATATTTAGGGTACATGAAGTGCGATACTTATCTCGTATCCTATTTTCATTCAAGCAATTAAACGTACGATAAAATAATTACTAAAATTATATCATGTGTCGGTTTTTTTATTTTCTACTGCTCGGAACTTAGGTCCATGGATAAACCAAATCAGACATGAATTGAGCTAGAATTATTAGATAAATTTACAAGTCGATTTATGAACATTAAATTAAGGAAGCAGCATAGAGGCACGACAGCGTTTTAAAACGACTCGAATTTGGTACCACCTAGGACATTTGTTTGTCGATCATTAGGTATATGTGTGTGTGTGTATGGAAGAGGGGTGTAAGTGCCTATCTAGCATTTTTCACCAAACTCTTTACAGGCGGTGACTTTGCAAAATGTATTTCATCAAATGGCTTATAATCCTGTACCAACACCAAGCACTTACGTAGAGTTACATAGAGTGACATTCTCTATAGGAAATATTTTAGTACTGCTGAAAGCAATATGAAAATAAAATTATTCATTGGCAATAACTAATAAAGTTGATAAAAAACGAGATTTCTTAGTTTAGATAAAGACACAGCAGGCCTCAGAGCAAAGTTAGGGAAATTTATATCAAAATAATAATGTTCACGTAATAAATGAAATAGGGCGAATCTGACATTTTACTAATCAAACGAAAAATACCAAAGGAGTTACTAAGCAGAGTGAAAAAATATCATAAGAAAACAACAATTAGCTAGAACCATACTTACGTTTATTTTGAATACTAAAGAACTCCGCCCCTGCTCGCTACGGTCCCCAATCCACGTAACAAGATTCGCGAGTTGGAAGGCTTAGCCTCCTATTTGTGACGCTCGATGATATGGATTCATGAGTACTTTCGTGCCATCTGTTACGCAGGCGTATTAAGCTCGTTGTGGACCGTATTTTGTTAATTGAAGTTGATCCATCCCTGGAGCTCTTTCAATCCGGCAGGCAGACGTTGACGTCAAGGTGTTATTTGCTCGTTGACGTTCCCAAAACCCCAGAACATAAGTACAAAAGTTTTCATCTCTTTATTCACATGCGTTCCCTTCATGTCCACACAAGCTTACACATTTCTAGAAGGGTTTGAAATGTGTTCAAAGTGTCTTAAAATAAACCTACTTATCTTTCAATATCTCATGTTTGAAAATTTTCGGGAGAACAATAATTTCCCTTTATATAACAGTTTGATAAAAATAAATTATATAAAAGACATTTTTGATTAAAAATGAATTCGATCCATTTATTTTCAGTTTCTCCATTAACTTTTTTCTGTCAAGGTCTGTTTGATTTAATCCATGAGCGGCCACATTTCGTGTCACACAACCGATTGTGATTGAAAGTAATTCTGCCAAAACACTGCTTTAATAAGTTTCGAGAATATTTTTTTTTCTCAAATTTTATTACAGCGCATATGGAATGCCGTATGGCAAATTGAACGCATTTTTTTTTTCTGTTATGCCATTGAATCTTATTAATTACATGGGAATAAAATTATGTGAAAGACGTATCATGCAAAAACATGAATTAAGCGTGGAAGCAAAATATTGAAAGTATGAAATGTTATAAAAGAATTTCACGAATAAAATCATTTCAATGTTTTAAATGGATTTTTCTGGTTCTTCGTGACAGCGCTATAAAACAGAGGAAAGCATTTATACATGTATTTCCAAATTTAAAAGAGGTACTTATTACATTCAAAATTAACTAGTGCAATCAAGCAACGAACAATAAATAAATTTTTTTTTATTAACATGTACTAATATGTGTCACATTTAATTGGTTAAAGAATTTAAATTTTGATACGTGCAAACTACAGTTACTAATATCGAATTTAACGATAAAATTGTGAAATGCTTTTATCAATAAAATATGCAGCAAACTCTTGTGTAGGGAGTCCAGTTGTCCAGCAAGAATATGGAAGATTTTTTGTTACCATTAAACATGCTATGTTACGATTCCAGATGGTAGAAGACATTGATGGCCATCATATTGAACATGTTTTTTCCTCATCAGACGGATAAATTGTGTAGTTCATGTTATATATTCTGTATAAAGATATTATACGCCCTCTATTGGTGGTTTTTGAAACTAAACTTTTTCTTGCTCTAGAAAAAATTCCCATCATCTTCTTACGACACTCCCCAAATTTCATGACTTTCTGATGAATAGTTTTTGCTTTAACCCTCTCGGAAATGTGTAGTTTAATTTGAGACACCCTGTATTTACATTTTAATATGTGCAAGCTAGAGTTATTAATGTCGAATTTAACGATAAAACTGTGAAATGCTTTTATTAATAAAATATGCATGTTGTGCAGGGAATCCAATTGTTCCGCAGGGAAAGTTTTTTTTTTTTGTTAAAGGAATAACTGAATGAAAACTAATTTGTTAATAAAGTCCTCAAATTATCCTTCTTTTGCAGCTGCGTGAATATCTGAAAAGTTCTTATAACATAAAATAGTTTCCATTAAATAGCAGTATATTTGATTATCAAGAAATATACATATTCCAAAACAGAGAGTTTTCCTGATATATCATATTATTTACAAAATACAGAAATGCGTCCTTCATGAAAAAGAAAATTTTCCCATTTTATTTCTTTCAGAACATGTTTAGTGTAATGATAGGATGGTGCGGTGACGCCTGTGCGTTTTTGTGTGCGTGTGTGTCTGTGGATGTGATATCTCACAAACGAATGGAGCGTTTCAAACGTAATTTGGTACGATTATTATAATTGGCAGATAATGGAACGCTATTGATTTTAAACGGAATAGAACATTCGGAAGAAACACCCTTTAATTTTCGTCTGAAATTTTGAAAAATCTTTAAAAATTCAGAATTTTGAATAATAATACATAAATATTCATTTCTTGCGGAATGTCTCATTAGGAGACAATTAACAAAAACTTTAGAAAGCCAGCTTGAAACGTTCTTGTGATTTTGAAAGTTTTTCACATGAATTTATTAAAAATATTACACATAATTAAAAATGTATTAAATAATATGAAATATGTTCAATTTCCATACGCAATGTTATGCGACAAATTTTTTAGCACCATTCTCATAGATGTAGTTGGTTCCATTAATGAGAGAAATATGTATATATATATATATATATATATATATATATATATATATATATATATACAGAGTGGTCATAAAAAAACTTCCGCGATATATGAACTAGCGGCCTATCCGCTCAACCAATCGAAAGGAAATTTCAGGTATTGTTATTTGAAGGTATGCGCTCGTCATTGTGACGATTTCAAACAATAAAGCTCCCACGATTACGGTTATAGTGAAAAAATTTCGAAATTTTCGAATGGCAACACCCATTTTTTTCCTGCGCAAATTGATCAGCCCATTGAATAAACCATAAATAGCGTTAGAACGACACACGTATGACGAAAATTGGCGGCCTGAAGCATTTGCAAAAAAGAGCATTGTAAAGGACCAATGACAACACAAGAGAGGAGAGGGAAAAAAACTTTTATTGGAATTACAAGTTTTCAACGTGCCCACATTCGCAGACGATAACGTATTGCATGCGGGAGATGTTGACAACAATGACGAAAATCGCAGAGGAATCTGTATAACTTCACGTTTTATGGCATCTTTCAATTCTGACAAATCTCATGGATTTGATGTGTACACCGTAGATTTCAGATAACCCCAGAACCAGAAATCCATCGCAGAGAGGTCGGGGTATCGCGGTGGCCACGAAACTGCAAAGTTACTGGCGGTGACTCTATCACCGAAGTTCTGTTGCAACACTTGTCGAACACATGTAGCGACGTGTAGAGGAGCACCATCTTGCATCCATACAAAGTCATTAACGATATCCCGCTTCTGCAATTCTGGAATTACGTAATTCTGAAACACTGTTTTATACCACGGACCTGTGATGGAGCACGTTTGCATAGCATTGGAAGTGACCTCTTCGAAGAAGTACGGACCGAGAACGAATGTTCTTGCGATGACGCACCACACAGTCACTTTAGCTTCGTGTAAAGGCACTGTTACCACATCGTGAGGATTTTCGTCAACCCAGTGAACGGAGTTCTTGGAGTTTAAGTTTCCAGTTAAGGAGAAATGTGCCTCATCCGTCCGTAATATCCGTAGCGGCCACCTGCTAACTTCATCATATCTGATGAGGAAAAAATCCGCAAAGTCGACACGCTGTTGTTCGTCTCCAGGTTGTAACATCTGGACGCGCTGGAATCGATAAGGAAACATTCGCAGAACAGAGCGCAGAAACTCGACAGTTCTCGGTACATCTAAATTGCGGGAAACACTTCTTGCAGAATACGGAATGGACCTGCAGTAATCGTATTATGCACTACCGCAACAACTTCAACAGGAACAGATGGTCGTTCGAATCGCCGTCTATCACATGTGCATCCAGTTTCTTCAAATATTTTTACCAAATCACGTACAGTTTGTACGGAACATGGGTCTCTTCTTAGCTTATGATTTCGCCGATAATCTCCCACTGCTTCGGCAGCATTTCCCCATTCAGATAAAACAGCTTTATCAATTCACCTCGTTGTTTTCCTGTAAGTGTCATCTTGTTGGCAGGTTCGAACACCTGATTGAAGAAAGAAGTTACCCGCACTGCTTATTAAAGGTTTTCCACAAAAAATGCTTTGCACATGGTGTTCTTTCTGGTGCTTCTACTGTCTATCCCTGCGAATTATGCAGAGTGCGTCTATGCACCTCCTCTCTGTGTTGCCATTGGTCCTTTACAATGCGCTTCTTTGCAAACGTTTTATTCCGCCGATTTTCGTCATACGTGTATTTTTCCAACGCTATTTATGGTTTTTCAATACGCTGATCAATTTGAGCAGGAAAACAGTAGGTATTGCCATTCGAAAATTTCGAAATTTTTTCACTGTAACCGTAACCGTGAGAGCTCTATTGTTTGAAATCATCATAACCTCGAACGCACACCTTAAAAAATAACAGTATATGAAATTTTATTTCGATTGGTTGAGCGGATAGGATCGGGGAAGTTTTTTTATGAACACCCTGTTTATATATATATATATATATATATATATATATATATATATATATATATATATATATATATATATATATATATATATATATATATACATACATACATGCACATATATATATATACTGCTGAATAAACAAATTATGTGACCACGGAGTCCAAATAAATTTTTAGGATTTCTATAAGACAGAAATAAAATTCAAAACTATTAATTCTTCAATATATTCCATCTACTTTTCTTTCCCGTCATGTCCCGCTTAATTTAATGCATGTCTGCTCGCGTTTCGTCTTTCCCAATCAATTTGTAATTGAAAGCCATTCATTCGAATCAGTTCTTAAATAAGTTCCTAGGAGATTTTTTATTGTCTAGAATTTTATAAGCGAATTTCTTTTTTCATATAAATACTAATATATTTTTCCAAAAACTGGATTTAAGACAATAGTTCTGGATACTTTTTGGACTGATTTTGCTTTCATTATTCAAGTTTTGAAGAAGGGTAAAATGCACCCAATAATTATGGCCATATATATTAGTAAATATTTAAAAATAATTTAATTACCACTAAAACTATAATATTGTTTCATTTAACATTTCTGTGCCAAAAACAGGAAAACTTCTAAATGTTAATTATATGATTATATATATATATATATAATAAATTAATATATATATATAATATTAATTATATATATATATATAATTATTATATAGATATATATAATTATCTAGATTATATGATGTCAATATAAATATGTTGCTCGATTCCCAGCAGCATCAATTTAGAAGATAAATGACTTAAGAGTACGGACCATTCTCATTTATAAGCTGTAGGTGGTGAAGAAAACTGTATCCAGAAAAATGTACACAGAAGAAAAATGCATATAGAAGAAAAATGTATCCACTTAACATTATAATAAATTTAGCGCGACCTATCCATCAAAAATCTGTGTTTCGAATCTATGTGTATACTTCAGTCTTTTACGATAGCATTCGAGCAACTTAATCTTGAAGATCAGATGCAAAGACTAAGTTTAAAAAAGACCAATTATAGATTTTCCCAAGGAACATACGATTTGCAGAGCATACTACCAAGTGAAAAAAATGCCGTCATTGACTCGCCACTCAAATTTATCAGCACATATATGCTCTTTTGCAAAAAAACAAAGCACCTCTAAATAATAATCCGATCATTTCAAAATCTCGCACGAAAATTCCTTCATTCCAAGTATGCAAATGATTAAATTTTCAAGGCCAAATAGTGTTTACTTCGGTCGCAGCGCGCGTTTTTACTGCTCAACTAGCATACTATAAAACAGGTTAAAAATGTGGACGGTTTATCTTTGCTCGTTATCGGCGTTGCAGTTCACACACACAAATAATATTGGCGAATATTGGATATTGGAGACACAAACAATATTGGCGTTACGACGTTGCCGAAGAACTTATAAGCAATTAAACGAGTTCGAACTTGCTCGTATAGTCGGGATGTATGAAGCTGTCTGGTCATGCCGAGCAATAGGCCGCCAATTGCACCGAATGGACACTGCTGTCGAAAAGTACTGGCAGCAATGGCTGCTGCAAGGAACTCATCGGCGGAATGAAGGCTCTGAAAAGCCAAGGTGCATGAATCACCCAACTGCACCATTGTCCGCCATCCAACATGCTACAGCCTCTTCCATACCACCCGTGGTATATTCCACCGTCTCACGGTGTTTGGCTGAAGTGGGGTTACGCTCACTACGGCCTTTAAGACATCTGCCCATAAGCCCACGATAACGACAGAGTCGTTTGGAGTGGTGTCGTAGCCGAGCATCATGGTTACCAGCAGACTGGCATCGCATAGTGTTCAGCGATGAATCACGCTTTAATTTTGCAGCAAATGACCATCGGGCACGTCTATGGTGGCGGCAGATCCAGCGATCCCAATCAGCCTTTGTTTACACAGCCATACAGACATTACCCCTGATGTGATGGAGTGGGATGCTATGTCTTACGAGAGCAGGTCACGCATAGGCATCATGTGTGCAACTTTAATAGCTCAACGATATGCTGATGAAATCCTATCGTCGCTTGACTTTCCCGTCATGACACGTCATTCTGGAGCTTTTTTCAAGGTAATGCCACACCACATACGGCTCGCATATCTGTGGGCTGTATCATTGCTGTTGATACTGTTCCTTTGCCAGACAAGTTCACCAGCCCTTTCGCCAATCGATCATGTATGGGACATGCTAGGCCGCCAAATTCGGGAACCCCGAAATGTAGCAGATCTGGAGCAACAATTGAGGAATGTATGGCAGAATCTATCGCAGGATGACATAAGAAATCTTTATCACTCCTTACGTAGATCTAATACAAGTATACATCGCCGCCAAGGGACTTTCACCCATTACTGATTTGAAAATTCAATGTGCAATTGAAAACTATTGATGGATCCTGAGGGCTTGATTTAGTAATCATTTGATTACCTGTGTATATAAGCTGTACTCATAATGTCATTTATTTTTGTTTCGTCAATAATGGCATAAAATCTGTGCATCCATTTTTCAAAATGCTATATATTCCTCGTATAATTTCCCACAATCATTATTACTACCTTCAGATAATATTGCATTAATTCGATTAAGAGTCAGTTCAAACTGATTTTGCATTTTCTTTGAAATACTTCACGAACTAACAACTTTCGTAGGATTTGGTTCATTTTGAAATACCCAAACAGTAGATTGTCACCTTGTTTCGGATTCATAGGAAGAATAAATATAGGTTTTTCCACCTGTTACAATGTCAAAGACATGCTTTGAGGCACCAGAGTTGAATCTTTTGAGATTTCCGTTTCCCCATTTCACACGAACATCTTTTTGAGCTGAGTTAAATTTGTGTCCAACTCGCACATACCTTTTTAATATTTTACAACAAAGTTGAAAAGTGTTTATGACTTTGTTCATTCTGTCTGTTTGTCTGTCCGTTAGCACGATAACTGCCGTAAAAATGACTTTATCAAAATTAAATTGTAGTATGTTGTCCAAACGGTCAGTGGGAACTATGGGAATATAAATGAATAATATCACCCAATTAGTTTTGGATTCAACCCGGGTTGAAAAACAGAAATACATTGTACCCTATGGAACCTAAGTTTTCAAACATTTTTTAAGCGGATTTAAAATTCACAAATTACTTCGAAAATTTTAGGAAATATTCAAATTATCCCATAAAATATATAAAATAAATCAGCAAAATATATTCAGTTGTTTTTAAATAAAAATTAAAATAATTACATCTTTTATATGAAGCGATCACGTGACCACTATATGAAAAGATCACATGACCCACTCTAAAATAATATATGGCATCCATCTTGTCTCAAAATCGTGATTTTTAAAGTTCTTTCCAATTTATATTTAGTGTTGTAACCGTCCTAAAACCGCTTTTTGTCTGCTTAAATTCTGTGTATCTACATACTGAAATAACGCAATTACTACAATATATTTGAGTTTAAAGGATCATCCAACTTTGATTATTTTTACAACGAAGCCTATTTTTCACTTACGGAAAATGTAAATACCAAAAGATGTAGAATGAGTTGTACAAGAATTGCTATTTCTTTAACGCAAAATTATTTATCTCATGGAGTCTGCAATATAGCTGATATGAATGAAATATCAATTGATTTTACAGAGAGAAGGACGCTTTTTTCGATGAAGTTTTAAGCATAGAGTTAAATTGCTTGTATCTCCATGGTTTTAAGGTTTTAAATAAAATAAATTATTATAGTATCGTGATGAATGGAAAAAAGTTCATGAATGAAATCCTGCTTTAATATGGAGGCGATTTCGATGGCGTCATTTGAATTAAGTTCATTTGTTTTCGATGAAATTTTCAAATATAATAAATTATTGTAGTATTATGATAATTTTAAAAATATTACCGAAGAATGTATCACATTTTAGAGATTTTAAACTAGATAATTTATATTTCAATGCCGTCATTTGAATGAAGTTATTTTTTTTTATCAAGTTTTAAGTTTTCAAATATAATAAATGAATGTAATATTGTTATAATTTTAAAAATATTACTGAGGAATGCATCGCATTTTAGAGATGTTTAAATAAAATTACATTGAAGTTGAAAAGTGTTTCATAATCAATGCTTTATGCATGATTGATTTTTCTTGTCGACAATTAAATCGATTGACAATAGTCTGACTCAGATCCTTGAAATGTTTAGAGATGCATCTATTTCGTCCTATGTGACATGACGATCTAGCGACCATTTGTTACATAGCATCAATGTTTACTTTTGTCACAATAGTTTTTGGTCGACCATCTCGAAATTCACCTCTAAGACTCCTACGTCCGAGGTGGATTCCTTTACCCAAGTTGCAAATTATTTTCTTTGTATGGTTCTTCATAACCAAAAGTTGACCTCATTCGATTGACTTACTATTGCTGTATCAATGCTGAAATTCATAATAAATCATAGGTCAAAAAACCCTTCGACTTAAGTTCATGCTTTGCACTACCTTAATAACTTCAAAATGTCGGCATAAAAATAATTTTATAGCATTTCTCGTTCTTTGACAGTCAGTGTTCACGTGGTTGTTCACCCTTTACAAAATCGTCTGAACTGAAAACTATTACTTTTAATATTGCTACATTCTAAGTACTTAGTACTCGCCCTCGTAATACACATTGATTGCTTTATATTATCTAACATTTCTGAGGTTACAAAATAAATTTCATAGTGTGAGACCAAATAAAGCAAATAACAATCAATTTTAAAATGTTCTCGCAAAAGTATTTTATTAGAAATTCAATTTTTACATTGGAAGATACAAATTTTTAAATTATCATATTCGGTAAATAATTTAAAATATGGATATTTTACCAAAATTATTTTGAAAAAATTGAGAAAATATTAAACCTAAATATAAGAATTTTCTTACAACAATATCAGACTAGAAAAATTGTATAATTCTAACTAAAGCCTATAAAATGAAACACTTATGTCTCTTCTGCATCAAAAATTTAATTGAGTACGAAATATAAGCAAATTATTAGGAATTTATTAGAGAAATAAAGTTCAAAATCAGTAAATTTTCAAACTATTGCAAGTGATTTTCTTTATTTTCATGGTCTGCTTGATTTAATGCATGTCTGCTTACGTTTCATCTTTCCCAATCAATTTGTTATTGAAAGTCAATCATTCGAAGCTGTACTATATAAGTTCTTAGAATATTTTAAGTATAAAATTATATAAGCGAATTTTGTTTTTCATATAATACTACTATATTTTTCACAAAATATTGTTTCAAAGCATAGGTTTTTTGATCTTTCTGGATTGAATTTATTTTCATTATTGCAATTTTGAAAAAAGGGATATAGCTCTCAATAAATATCCCCTTTTCTGTAAACATTGCTATTTTTTTAAAGTATCCTCTTACCACTACAAATTGATATATTTAACCTTAACCTTTCCCTACCAATATCTACTTTAATTAATTAAGAAATTCTACCATATTGACAATTATTTGGTTATATTTCTTGACTAACTGAAAATTCGATACACTTTTAAACATGATCTGGTAACCAATTTGCTTACTCGATTTCCACCAGAAATGACTAACTACAAAGGACAAGCTGTTCTCAAATTAATTTTGCATTTAAAAATTGTGGGATATATTTTCGATATTGAAGATAAATAATCCTCTTCGCAGCTTAAGGGATAGATAATGGATTGGTCATCCAAAATCCTTGTTTCGAATCGATGTTTATATTCCACTCATTTCTAATAGGACTCAAACAACTTATCCAAGTAGACTAAATAGAATGTTAATGTTGGTGTAAAAAGGAGAAATAATATCGTAATATATTTTCCGAAAAAGTCTACATTTATCTCAGCCATTTTTAATATATGATATTTACAAAGCACCAAATGCTTTCCTGTTTAATAAAGTAGAAAATAAAAATTATTTATATGGAAATTTTTATTCGATTTCAAAATATGAAGGAGGATAATGTAGGGTGCATACGATAAGAATATAGACAATACGTACATATTTTCAGTAGCTTGATAGATGGAGCGCGATTTCATCACATAAGATACGGAGATTAAACCCCGATTGGAACTTAGATACTTCATAAAGTATTAACCACATGAATACAAAATTAGTTTGAAAATTGTTTGATTGATTTACTCTGTTGGTAGCTACTATAAAATCTAATTTTTTGGGAACTAAGGCAACAAATTAGTTTAGCATTTATTCTTAAATTATTGCGTATGAGTTTATGTGTGAGTAGGAATTTAAACAAATAAAAAATAACACTGATAATCTGGAGTATGTCTTATCTCCCCTAGTTCGTGCATCCTTTTCAAATGCTGTTCTGATGTGCAGTATTATTTCATAATGTAACTATTGTCATAGTAGTTTAGACCTGCAGCTTTTGAATGAAAAATAACTCCCATAAATCACATTCCTTGCAAAAGTGGGTTCTAAATAATTTTAAGACCTTGGTGAAACACATGTTTTAACGTATAGTGTTAAATTGTGTACCATTACTCCGGGCACCATTATAAAAGACTTGTAGTGACGTTCATATGTTTGCTAGGAGTAGTTTCTTTTAACGTAGAAAATAGAACGTATAGAAAATATTTGAAATAAGCATTAAATTACTACACTATAAATTACTACACTATACCGAAAAGAGTATGTTTAAAGGGCAATCAAAGTGATATAATTATTTTTGTGTTTTTCAGAAAATTTGTTTTTCAAACTGAAGGTGTTCGATTAGTAAACCATAATTGTTTGCATTCTGCTTTCAATTAATAAGACACTTGTCTGTGACTGAACATTTTTCCTTATAAACATTCGAGTAAAAATTTCTAGCTATATTGCCTTAAAGTTAAACACAGCAGTACTATCAGATTTTAACAGCACATGACAGAAAAACATCATTAATTAAGCACACATCCACAACCGAAGGTATTTATTTTACTTCTTATAAGACGTACAAAATTCTTTTAAAAAAAGGGCCAGAGCGCTTTCGAGCATAAGTACGCTCTTCATCAGTGGCTACATGGAAATAAAATTCGAATCATTCATATATAGACCAGATATAGCGACAAAATTTGCATAAATACAATTTACAAAATAATCTACGTTTAGGCAAGGATAAACCGAAAACTATAAATCAATTTTTTTTTTAGTTTCAAAAATTCCAACAACAAAAGAACAGCATATTAAATTACAATTTAATTACAGAAACCGAAAAAAAGGGGTGTGTGGCAACCAAGCATAATCCGAAAGATGAAGACAACAAACATAACTTTGCAGAGACTTGAATTGCATGGAGTCGAGAATGAGTCGCTAAGCGTAACTCAAATTCATAACAGAGTCAAAATTACAAACGGACTCGCGGTAGATATAAACAAAAAGTGAATCAAAAAGGAGAATATCACGAGGGTTATTACAACGCATCAAAAGGAAAGTCTTTTCAAAAGAGGCTGAAAATTATCTTTAACAACAAATTGAGCAAGAGCCGTAGAATGTTTACTATCCCTGACATCCCGAGCATGTTCTGCTAAACGGATGCCAACAGTGCGTTTAGTACTTCAAATACAAAATTTAAAATTACCATCGGTGGACAACAGGGGAACCACATACACCCCAGCAAAGCTTTTAAAGTCATCCTTATCACCTAGTTCATTAGACCGAATGCGGTTAAATTAAGAAGAGATATCTGAATATGCAGGTCTGAAACCAAACTCAGAACAAAAATGGATAAAGGGGCTGAAAAATCCGAGGATTGTTCCCCTCTTGTCCACCGATGGTAATTTTAAATTTTATATTGAAAGTTCTGAACGTACTGTTGCCATCAGTTTAGCAGAACATGCTCAGGATGTCAGGGATAGTAAACTTTCTAGGGCTCTTGCTCAATTTGTTGTTAAAGATAATTTTCACCCTCTTTTTGAAAAGACTTTCCTTTTGATGCGTTGTAATAACCCTCGTGATATTCTCCTTTTTGAATCACTTTTTATTTATATCTACCGCGAGTCCGTTTGTAATTTTGACCCTGTTATGAATTTGAGTTACGCTTGGCGACTCATTCTCGACTCCATGCAATTCAAGTCTCTGAAAAGATATCTTTGACATATCTTTGGGATTATGCTTGGTTGCCCCCCCCCTTTTTTTCGATTTCTGTAATTATATTGTAATTTAATATGATGTTCTTTTGTTGTTGGAATTTTTGAAATTGTTTTATAGTTTTCGGTTTACCCTTGCCTAAACGTAGATTCTTTTGTAAATTGTATTTATGCGAATGTTGTCGCTATATCTGGTCTATATATGAACGATTCAAATTTTATTTCCATGTAGCCACTGATGAAGAGCGTGCTTATGCTCGAAAGCGCTCTGACCCTTTTTAAATAAAATTTGTACGTCTTATAGGAAGTAAAATAAAGACCTTCTGTTGTGGATGTGTGCTTAATTTTTGCTATTATAACATCAGACGTGATGCCAAATTATTTATTAACATCATTAATGTTTTGTTTAATAATACAGCAACTTAGAATCAGGATAAATTATTAAGACATCCAGTAATTATCATATACCGTATTCGAGAAATCCAGAAATCATGTGCAAGCACGGTGCTATCAACTATTAATGTATGAAATGGAATAAAATATGATCTAAAATATTAACAAATACAAATTTCAGGCACAAAGTCAAATGTCACAGAATAATAAAAATTAGAAATACCTTAAATGCAATATTAAAATATAAAATAATATTTATAACAATTCAGTACAAATACAACTAACGTTAATGCAATATAATGTATGCCGCATTAGTTTTTTTTCCTTGAAAAATGTTCAGAATTCTACATCGATAATTCCGCTCATCGATTCCTACTCCTCAGTATAATATTTTACTTCTGGATAGTAGTTTCTTCAGCCTGAAGTGGCGCAATACTTTCGAAAAAGTATTTTTATTCATTTTAAAAGTATATTATATTGTTAGTTCATTGATATATCCAAGTAAGGACATGTTCCTCAATAAACCTTAAATTGATTAATATTGAATGGTGAAGCTTATTAAGAGATTCTGAATTTCTCTTAATTATTTTGGTATATTTACTGCTGAATACGGAATTATAGACTTTGATAATTTTTGTTTATTTAATATTTCCTTTGATGTCAAGCTTGAGTTTACGTTTGGTGATTGTAAAACATATAATTTACAATTTTAAATGTGCATATATGATTTTCACTTTTAAGATGTCTTACCAATTTCTGCCCTCCTCAGATATAGTTCGGAGAAAACCAAATTGAGACGAGTATTTATGGAGCGCTTTTGTTCACTGTCTCTTTGTACCTTGATTGCAGTTTTACTTTCTCTACAATACAAAAAAATGTATTGGGAAATATTGGAATCGTGCCGAAAATCTCTACTCGAGTTTTCGATTGATCTACACGTTTTGGGATCTTTAGAATACGAAATAAACGATTTTCTGCGTGGCGTCTGTGTGTGTGTGTCTGTCTGTCTGTGCAATGAATATATGCACTTTAACTCAAACCCTAATTAACCGAATTTTATAAAATTTTATGAGTAAGTTACTTGTGGGGTACCCTGCTGCTAAATATATTTTGATACGACTCAAAGAAATACGAGAATCTGCCTTTTTTGCGAAATGGCCCGTAAAAATAGTAAAAATCTAACATAAAAATCTACCTATATTCAAATGTAGCAATTGAATACCTGTTTTTACATAATGTTTAATGATAAAATTAATAAGTCCAACCCCATTACTCTAGGACTAGCCGTTCTTGCGATATTTTAGTATTTTAGCCTATTTGTCATGATGGCTTTGAGAATTCGTCCAGTTATCAAAGGAAAACGAAAATTGATATGAAAGTGCAAATCCAGTATCATTTCATATAATTATGCGTGTTGTGCTGTACAATTAAACTCAATTTAACGAATCAGTAACGTAACCAGGTAGAAGCCTGTGTAATTGATCAATAATTATATATTTGAAATGCGTATAATCTCACAATACATTTGAAACTATTGCATTCAAAGGTTGGTAAAGCATGGTCTGTTAGTAGATTACATAAAACATATACAGGAAAAAATAGAGGGGGTTGCTTTGGACCCCAAACACCCTCTGGTTGTAATCCTTGTACCAAATTAACATAATGGCAATATAATTACAGGTATGGCAGATATGAAAGATATTCACAGTGTTTAATACTAAAGTAAACGTTTTATAAGTATCTGACAAGGATACGCTGGCCATTTTCCGTAGTCTTATTTCTTTACCATTTGCACATTCATTACAACGACAGCGTTTAAATCAGAATGGCACAAGCTCTGACGAGAAAATCCAATTCTTTACTCAGATTTAATCCCGAGCCGACATAAATTATACTTCTTTACTGCAAAATAAAGAAAAATCTGATGTGGACAACAGATGACTTTCATTATATAATGCAATGAGTTTACTGCTCTTACAGTAAAAAAAAATCTGATGTGGGCAGCACATGATGTTCCTTATATAATGCAATGAATTTACTACTTTTACTGTAAAAAAATATATTATATTTATGGCAGTTATTTGTATTCTTTCCAAAATATTGAATTTTCGTCAATGAGTCACCATTTTCCATGTCGTCACCATCAATGAGATTAGCGTCATAGATTTAGCGTCATTTTTATAAATTTGACGAGTTTTTCAATTATTTAGCAACATATTTAAAAAAAGTCGCCAAGTTGGCGACATTCAACCAATTCGTCGCCAAATTCTCGCCAAGCGTTATGGACGAAGAAATAAGTTATTCGTATAGAAGATAAATGACTATTGGCGTTCAAATACAAAAGTATTACTCAAAGTATCTTTTTTCATGAATGGAACGAGCTAGATCCGCGAGAATGACGTCACCAAATTTATCGCCTGGTATTACATATGAAAAGTATACATGTTTCTCAATAGGAAATATTTTTATTTTATTTTATATGACTTTTTGATACTTTTTTTGAAAAATGTGCAATATCTTGAGAACGTCTCATGTTAGCGTTCTAAAATTTATGCCAATAGCTTTCTAATGAACAATTACATAAGAAATGTCTATTTACGTAACTTTATTAGCGATTTTGATTTTTTGACGATTTTTTCAAAATTTCACTCGAAAATTTAAGGGGGGTCTGAACATTCCATTGCGTATGAAAACAATAGGCTTCCAGTCTTTACGGATTGTGATTTTTGTACCAAATTTCGTTCGAATCGGCCCATTCGTTCGTCAGTTATCGTCTCCACAGACTCACTGACACACACACATACACACACACACACATACACACACCTACACACACACACCGACATCACCTCAAAAATGTTTTATTCGTGATCAGGGATGCTTGAAATGTGCTCTCCCGTCTAAAACTCGAAATCGAATTTTCGACCCCGTCACAATACCTTCCTTATACATTATGTGTATAAGTAAAGTAAAAAAATAGATACTAAATAATAGATACTTAATAGATACTTAATAATAGATACTTATATTCTATCCAAGATATTGAATGACTTTTCGTCAATTAGTCGTCATTTTCATTGTTATAGTGTCATTTTGATACACTTGGCGAGATTTTCGTTAATTTGGCAACATTAAAAATTCGGTAAGTTGACGACACTTCGTCGATACAAATTCGTCGCCAATATCTCGCCAAGCATTATGGACGAAGAAATAAGTTATTATTGTAGCAGATAAATGACTATTAACGTTCAAATACAAAATTATTACTCAAAGTATATTTTCTCATGAATGGAACAAGCTAGATCCACGAGAATGATGTCACCAAATTTATCACATGATATTACTTATGAAAAGTGAACATATTTCACAATAGGTAATATTTTTTATAAGATATTTTAATAATTTTTTTGAAAAATGTGCAATATCTCGAGAATGATTCATGCTAGTGTTCTAAAATTTATGTTAATCGTTTTCTAATGAAAAATTACACAATAAATTACTATTTACGTAACTTTATATAAGATTTTAATTTTTTTATGATTTTTTCAAAATTTCAATCGAAAATTTACCGGGGTTCTGAACATCTGATTGCATAGAAAAACAATAGGCTTCCAGTATTCACGGAATTAAATTTTGTACCAAATTTTGTTCGAATCGCTCCATTCGTTCGTCAGTTATCGTCTCCACAGACTCACTGACACGCACATATACTTTCAAACACACACACACCCAGACATCGTGTCAAAAATGTCGAATTCGTGATCAGGGATGCTTGAATTGTGTTCTCCCGTCGGAAACTCGGATTCGAATTTTCGACCACGTCACAATACGTTCCTCATACATTATATGTATATAAGGAAAGTAAAAATAGTAAAAGTTAGTTACTTTATTTAATATAAGGCAAAAATGTTCGACCTATAAAGCCTATGAACAAGATATTTCTTAAAGTTTCATCCCCAAACATTCTTTTCATAAGGAGTGCTCAACCTGTCAGGACCATACGTAGCTTAACGGATTACTCTCTCCCCGTCAAATCCAATGCAGTACTGTTTCGATATGGAGTACGTGTACAGATCTTTATGTATGCTGTTATATATTTACTGTGTATATCACTAATAGTTATTCAGGGTTTGTAAAAATCACGGGAAATTTAATAAATGCAAATTACATGTAAATTCATTGAAAGATATTAAATGTAAAATGCTTTTATTTTGATTTTGTTTATGTGAAAGGTAACTTCAAAAATAACATTTGAACCATACAATTTCATAGTATTACGAGGCATGTTTTTTAAGTAAGTACCGTTTTGGAATTAAAAAAAGACGTGCAAAGATATCGCAATAATTTTATTTCTACATGAAAGCCTGTACCTTAATCTACTTTTCTACATAATTTCCGTGAATATTGAGGCACTTGTCATAACGTGGCACCAGTTTTTGAATACCCTCCTCATAAAATTCTGCCGCCTGACTTGTTAACCACTGTATCACAACTGTTTTGACTTCGTTATCGTCTTGAAGACGCTGACCACTCAGGTGTTTCTTCAAGTGCAGGAACAAATGGTAGTCGCTGGGCGCCAGATCAGGGCTGTATGGAGGATGATCTAGAGTTTCCCATTTAAAAGATTTGATGAGATCTTTGGTCCGATTAGCCACATGTGCACGGGCATTGTCATGCAGCAAAACGATACCCTTACTCAACTTGCCACGTCTTTTGTTCTGGATTGCAAGACGCAGATTGTTCAATGTCTCACAATAAGACGCTGCATTGATTGTCTCATTACGAGGCAGAAACTCCACTAGCAATACTCCTTTTTTGTCCCCAAAAACTGTGCACATGATTTTCCGGGCAGAAATTGTTTGCTTAAACTTCACTCTTTTGGGTGATGATGAATGTCGCCATTCCATGGATTGTTGTTTTGATTCTGGTGTGACGTAGGCCACCCATGTTTCGTCACCAGTAACAATTTGGTCTAAAAAATCTTCACCTTCATTGTGGTACCGCTCAAGGAAAGTCAATGCACTGCCTAAACGTTGGGTTTTGTGCAAATCCGTCAACATTTTTGGAACCCAACGTGAACACAATTTCCGGTAATTCAAGTTCTCGGTCACAATGCGATACAAAACACTACGAGAATATTGAGGAAACCAGTCGCACATTGATGAAATTGTAAAGCGTCTGTTTTCTCTCACCTTTTCTTCCACTTTCTGCACCAAATCTTCATTAAAGACCGAAGGACGCCCACTCCGTTCTTCATCATGCACATTTGTGCGGCCATCTTTAAATGCTCTCACCCATTTCCTTACCATTCCATCACTCATAATGTTTTGTCCGTAAACTTCACAGATCTCACGATGAATATCGATCGGTTTTACGCCTTTAGCACTAAGAAATCGTATAACAGCCCGTACTTCACAATCGGCGGGACTCACGATTGTCGGAGGCATCTTAAACACTCAGTAAACAACGTATACAATGAAGAATCAGACTGTAATGGCGTCAGTGCGTAGACAAGAGATGTAGGTAACCAGCGCGCATGCGCGGAACGCCGACCGTAGCGCTGCGGCGGCGGAATCGCAAAACGGTACTTACATAAAATACATTACCCTAGTAAAACGACTCAAAATTATCTCATTAAAATGATTTTGTTTGATGTTCTCTTCATCATGAAACAGAAAAAAAATGGCGGAAGCTCTTAAGTGTCAGTTAGACCTAACTGTACAATTACAGAAAATCCTTTATGAATTATTATAATGATTTAAGAGTATGGAACTTTTATTATGGTTTAAAAATATGGAAATATTATTATGATCTAAGATTATGGAACTTTTAGTATGGTTCACGATTTAATTAATCAGCTGAAATTTAACAAACAAGACAAAAATAGTGTTTATATAGTGTGTGTGAAAAGTATGTTAAAATGAAGTAAGAAACCAAATCGTCGAACATGACTATATGCTTCTTGCCATACGACAAACAATAATAACTCTCGTAAATTACTCACACTGGAAATTACGTGTTTGATAAAGATAATATGTTTATTTCCATTCTATAAATGTGTAAATCTATGGTGTGTAAATTTCTCATACTCGAAATCATGAAGTTTGAATTGATATTACTCCGTTTTGATAATATGCTTGTTGCCATTCGTCAAATGATAATAACGTTTGTAAATTAATGCTCCACATCATGGTGTTTGATAGGTATCGCATATTTATTTCAGCTGTGATAACCCACAAGTGTGTGTCATCCGGTATTAAATTGAACTGAATGTAAATTCATTAATATGCATTCATTGAAATATTCTACTAGCAGTAATTTGTATGTGTGTGATACAGGTTCATTTTCAAGTGACTTAGAGTCAGATTTTAACTACTTTTCCTCATAGTTGATAATAAATAGATTTGCCTTCGATCTTGTCACATACCATCAGTAGGCGTTGATTTATTGCAACCTACGTCCTGTTTCGGACCTGTAGTTCATTTTTAACATTTTATGCATTCGTATATATTATTTTGCAAATTTCGTTCTTATAAGTCAATTTCAAAAATATGTCCCCACAACATCATGAAGTACCAACTTCTCACACACTATAGCTCTATAATGTAATGACACTTCCTTCACATTATTACATCTCTTTCACAAGGTTTTTTATCAACTCCACACTGGCGATCCCCAAGCATGTGTGAAGGACATGACCCAGGCTTCAATTGACCAATCTCTTAGGATAATCTCTTATTGCTCCCGGAATCGACATCTCATTGGTCAGTCCCCTTCACAGCCTCGAATCCACAAACATCATATGATGTGATATCATAAATCGTTGTCTATACTATAAATTATTGGCGCCCATAACATCACGTATGGCGCCTTTTTGTCGCCTTCTTGTTGCCTTGGTATCTGTTAATAAAAAATATCACTAAAAAATATCACTATTAAAAAAGCGCTTAAAACCCTGTATCACAATAGGCTCCATATATACAGTTGTTCGGATTACAGTATAGTGAAATATTATAAAAACAAAATTTTCAAGAAGAACCAATGAAACATATATTTTTATAATATTTATTTAACTAGAACTAACCTGTTTCTAATACGACAGCTAAATTTTTCATCTGCAGGGCAGCTGATCTTTTCCTCGTCAGAACGGCTGCCTATTTCAATATTTTGTACAGTGTAGAATATTATGTTTTCCGATATGCATTTTCATCAAAAATATTTTCATTAAATGTGAAGTTCTTTGCGAATAGACCCATATCCTACACTGTAAAGAATGGAACCAGCTGTTTGTACGACGCAGAAATTCAGATGCCCAGTAGACATCAAAATGTTGTCTTGTTGCATAAATAATGTAGCTGTAAATTTTTTTTTAATCCACACATGCAGGTCTCAAAGATTGGAACCATTACTGGTATGTATGCATACGCGGTACGCTGAGTTCTTCACATATATCAGGAATTCAACCTTAGTTCCTATAAATTAGAATGTGCAGAAAATAAACCGGTTGAATTCCGGTGCATCTGGCATCTGGCAAAGACTCCCGTACTGGTAGAATGGCTAAGTTTTCGAATTCAGAAAAATAGTTTTACTAAAAATTTCTTCGGCTCTGATATTTAGAAGTTTCCTTAAAGAAAACGACTGATTTTTTCAAACGTTTCTTTATCAGTAAAAAATACTTAAAAAGCTTTACAGTGCACTTGGTTTTTGTCTCTCTCTCTCTCTCTCGCTCTTAAATGCTTCTCTTTTTCTCAATTTAAGACATATTCTTATAAAACAATAAACGGTTACCTAAATGCTGCCATAGATTTCGAAGCTAATACTTTGAAAACGTCGACTTAAAGTAAAATATTACTAAAAGTAATATTTATGAAAATCTCAGAGAGACATTTATAGGGCTCTTGGGACCGCCGTAAATTTTGCGGAATAGGCTTTTAAACGAAAGGATTCTTACTTATTTTATTGAAACCACTGAATACGAAAAATACTGCCGTTACTGTCTCCAAAGTCGTTTCTGTCTCAAAAAATTTCAGGAGTCGTATATAAATAGCAGAGGAGAATATTGCCACTTATGCATTATTTAATAAAAACTGACGTATTTGGATTTATTTCAATATTCTTTCATATTATGATCTTCCTTGCATGAATTGTGGAGATGAAGTGTTTCGTATAAAATCTGTAAAAAAGTACCTCAGTGGAAAGCTATGTAAATTTCAAGTATTGTATGCCTCGGAAGAATTCTCAGAAATATTACAAACTGGTATTTAAATTTATCAAATATAGGGACACTCTTGAAAATGTAATTGAATTTAAGACGTTATTTTTCGCTTAATAATGTATGGTGCTTAATGTCGAAAGAACTCGACTGAAAAAAATATTGTGTTCAATTTTGTTGATTAATTGAACATTGTTATGAATGACCTATGTACTCAAGGACTCAAGGAATCGCATTTTAGGAGCGCCTAGCAAAGCTCAGGGGAGCTTGCTTTAATCTCCGATCATAGGTAAAACGGTTAGGAAATCATAAGAAAAGACTATTGAATAAGTTAGGGATCCAGAGGGATTATAGCGATATCACCTATGTACTGTCCCGTGGTTTACCCCACAGAGGGCCAGTCACCAGACGTGGGGAACTTATCTTCCTCATAGCTCTAAATCAATCTGTGGATGGGCTGAGTGCTGACGTGTTTTAGGTCCTCCAGCAGGCACATCCATGTGTTAGAGTAAAGCTTTTATGACATATTTCCAGACTCGTCGGCGACTATGGTCAAGTCTTGAGTGTTGCATTAGCCCTGTCCATTGAATGGTGCCAACGACTCTTGCTCTCCTGGCCGTGGTCTCACTGGACTGCGGATATCACTCCTTTCTCCCTCCCTTGTAGTCGGCATAAAACCCCAGGTTACCGCGGAGGGTGGAGGTCCCCACGGCAACCTGGGGGTGGATGTAATCTGCCCCGTGGTCGGTAGTATAAATGTGCACAGATTAAACTATTTAAATTGCTGAAGTTTTTCTGGAGAGTCTATCAAACTTTTCGAACACTGCCTCTTTTATTCCGCCTCATGGGGTGAAATTGAAAATCTGGCTCCGTTTGTTTCTGCTCCATTGTTTATGTAATAATTACACACAAACATTCTGTCGGATTACGGGCGACGGTTTCTGTAAAGTCTATGCAGACAAAATCTCGTTAGCAAATTATCATGTAATTAATTGTGAAACAAATACATACACCCATGTAATTAGGACTGTGCAAAACACTGAACGTCAAATATGGTTAGAGAAGTTATCAATATATTTTCTTAAATTGGGTTGATTAGCTTCCTAAATAGTCGTAATTTCAAGTACCGCGCTCTAATAACGTAATAATCTTCAAAATTTCAAATTTAAATCTTCCGTAGACAATATTTGCCACAATACATTTTGGTATTATACTCGAGTTAGTATGCATAACCTTATAGTTAAATTAGCATTTTTGGAGAAGTAACTGAATGATTGACAAAATATGCAATATTGGATAATCTTATAGGATAGAGAAAATATGTATAACGATACAATTATGCTTATGACAATATATGTTCTCAAAGTAGATTCACATCTCGCTAGTTGGTACGCTCATCTCATTGAACAGATGAGCCATAACTTTATTTTTATAGTTGCTCTTTTGCTATTTTGACTATATTTTGGTCAATCGGGGGCAATATATTGCCAAATTGACGTTATTCTGCTAAATTAGACAAGAAGTTAACCAAATTTATCGCCAAGCGTAATACACAGATGAAAATGAGAGCTTTTATTTTACATAAATGAATATTGGCGAATTGTTGGTCGTAAAAATGTAAAACTACCACACTGAATATATATTCCTGTAAATAGAACGAACTAGATTCACAAGTATTATGTTAACAAATTTGTCGCATAATATTGCACGAGAAATGGGCATATTTAATGATAGCTCATACTTTTTTTTATTTTATGTATTGTTTTTTATAAATTTATAAGAAAACCATGCAATATCTTGAAAACGGTTCACGATAGCGTTCTAAACTTTGTCTCATTCGTTTTCTAATAAAAATTTACTTAATAATAATGTTAATTTACTTTACATTATTAAAGGTTCCTGTTTTTAAAGATTTTATTAAATTCTATTTGAAAATTTGGGGGTCTTTCGAACATTCGATTGCATTTAAAATCAATAACTTTCTAATATTCACCGATTATATTATTTGTACAAAATTTCGCACGCAATGTTTCATTCGGGTGTGATATATAGTTGCCATAGATTCACTGACTCACACTAATACACACACACACTAATACACTAATACACACACACACTCACGTACTAGAAGATACACACTCACACACTAGAGCACACACACTCACAAACTAGAAAACACACACACTCACGCACACTCACACACTAATACACACATACACACATTCTAACACATACACACATACACAAAGACATCAACTCAAAAACGTTCGATTCGAGTTAAGGAATATTTGAAATGTGTTCTTCCGTCAAAAATTCGTATTCGAATTTTTCACCTCGTCACAATATTTTCCCTATACAGTATACTATGTATATAGGGAAAGTAATGCTAAAAATATTGTACACATAGAAAATGAAAATATTATCTCTGAAACTTCAGAAGGTTAGAATTGAAAATTTTGAGCCACTGTCCATTAAAAGTTATCTTTAATCATTTAATCTCTTTCCCTATAATTTATGAAACAATCGCCAGCTGAAATAATTTGATTTAATAACTAAGAATTGCGGTTTGATTTCTTCTTTACGCGCTCGATACTAACAGACATAGAGCCAGGCGCCTTCTCTTATTGTTAAAAAAATTAAATTAAAAAAAATGATGTTATAGCTCAAATTTACAACTATTTATTACTTATGTAACAATATTGCTCACCTATTGTTTTAACACCAAATATGTTGAAACAAAATTGCTGTCATATCTCTAGTTTAATTCAGGATGGTTTTACTTATCAAGGCGAGTATTGAGAAAAAGCTGCAAATGTATTTCAACAAACGCGCATTATTCTAACCCGATATGTTCAATATTTTTCGGTTTTCACCAATTAAGATTGAATTTAGTCACCAGTATAGGAGATTTTCATGATTTTAAATGTACCCACCAGAAATACCACCTCGTGTCATGTCCTAGAGTCGTGTCCTCAAAACACCAGCTAATGTGAGTTAATGGATATTTCTATAATTTTAACTAAAAGTAACTGAGTTTTTAATGACATTTGGCAGTTTAACTGCCACCGGTAAGCATATGAAGCATCTTGATTTTTAAGATTAAGGGCCTTAAATTTTTTACATTTTTCTTATAGTTTCCTTACGTTTTTTAAGAATATTCGCGTCTGTTATAATATATTTTACAAAATATTTAACAATGATACTAGCATTATTAAAATTCGTTATAAAATTAACGACATTCATATTGAGACAGTCTTACAGAAATCAATAGTTTGTTATTTTAATATATCTGCAGCCTTTCTAAGCTAATCTTTTGAAAACGTTCACATAAAAGTAAAGTATTGCTAAAAATATATTTTATGGAAATCGCAGAGAGGCATTAAAAGCTCTCTTGGGACAGCCATAAATTTACCAGAATGGGTTTTTAAATGCAATACCTTCTTACCCATTTTAGAATTATTATTGTACCTACTGCGATTAAAAATGATTTTAAAGAATTGCTATTTTAACAGTTCTGTAATAGGAGCTGCAAACTTTAAAAATATGTTACCAAGCTGCCCAGTAATAATCAGAAATCTAGCTTCCAGGTAGTAAGCTGGGAGTTTCTTGTCATATAAATAATTTACCTAGAGAAGTTTATTCCATTAATATTTTGCATGTTTTGGGTTTGATAGGATTACATAATTTTGTCAGTGTACTGTTACTGTCAGTGTACTTTTATTCACAGCAAGACTATTTTGATCACGAATGAACTTTAATGTAGATTTGAACCATTCGTGTCATGCATGCATATAGAGAACTAATTATACCATTATCCGTAATTTAACTTTGAAATGGATGTGGAAGCATGAGAATGAAGCGTTTAGTTTAAAGTGGAACATATACCTCGTGCAAAATACTAGCCATTTGTATGTGTTTGTGTTTGTATCGTTTGGAAATCGCTTGTTATTGAGGAATTATTGCATTTTCTATAAGAAAATGACTGCATTTTCCCAAATTTTCTTTATTAATAAAGAAATATATATAAATGCTTTACCGTCCATAGTAGTTCGGGCCGAATTTTTCTGTTTTCAATTACAGCTAGTGTGCAAAAGCTAGGTTACGGGCGCATATGCTACACAAAGAATATTATCAAAATAGTAGAAACATTTTTCTGACAACCCAGAAGTTGAATATTACTTAATAAAGGAATATGTCGGTGTGTATATTTACTGTACAGTCTGTAGTGGGTAATCTAAGCGCCGTGCGACCATGAAATTTAGTACATATATACTTCAGGACTATTTTAAGATAGATTTTTAGTTCTTTAAAGTACTAGTCCGATTCCCAACGATTTCGACCGATATTATCACAAACTGATACCTTAACGATATAAAATATTATAACATACTTTCTATTATAACACCATCGGAAAGACTGGAAAACTCACTTTTAATTAAACTGTCGATAGGAATCCAGACGATTATTAGACGATTTTTAGTGAATTTTTAAAAAGTGTATATTTTTTGTGCATTTTAAACCTCTATGATTTTTTTATAATATGATATACAGAAATTAACTTGCCATCGATCGTTCATTTTTTTCAGCACTTGGGCACATTATGACCGATTACTGCAGAAAAAATAATTTCATAAACCCATCCGTTGATAAATTGTAATTATATCCTATGAATGTCTTTGATTTTATTAGACTGCAAGAAGGCGGATCTCGCTCCGCTCATCGAAGCCAATTCCCACGTACGGAGCCTGTATTTATTATTTCCTGTGCAATCCTTGCTGAGGTCCTGACTAGGCGCACATTTAGATATTATTTTCTATCCTGCGCTTTGCTTTTTTCTTCACGTTTTCATGAGAGGTCAAAATGGATTTCTGTGTTCGTATTTTTTATTACTGGATACTCATATAGGACCCCGGTCATGGCCTGTAATTCGTTCAAGTTTTTGAATAATTGTTCGAAACTATGATGGAAAAAAATATTCGGTAGAAAAAATGAACTGGACTTTTGATTACGGTTTGTGCAGGAATACTTTTATACCAAACCATTATAATACTAAAAAATATCGTTAGATAGTAAAATAGTTTGCAAAGCCCCAAGAGGCTCAAACTTAGAGATAATTAAAGAATTGTGATTGAACCGATATATTGAGAAAATACATTACTCCAATTTCAGACTTTTGATCGGGCAGGAAAGTTATATTATGCATGTCTTATGACTTATAAGTGTATTAATTAAAATATTTTGTAATCCTATGGCAAAAATACTTTACAAGTTCCTTAAAATGTTTATTTAAATTAATCTCTATAATGTTTATTGAAATTGAAAATCTGCAGACCATACAGAACGTCTCATTAAACCAAAAATTGTTTGAAATATTAAAATATTGAAATTATTTTCATATTTGCATAATGTGTACCATATTTTCGTCAAAACAAGTAAAGATTGCTTCCAATATTATCTACAATGTCTTGTTTACATTTTTCGTACCTGCCCAAGTTTCGTAACTGTTCATTTCGTCCAAGCTGTTTTACATTATTTGGAACTTTCCGACTTTGCCATAGGTACCATAAGCATAGATGCTATTCACATCAAAAGTTTACATTGACAGAATCCTTTCCTAAAGTTTATTTGTTACTCTGTGATTTTGAGTTAAAGCAAAGTTTCCATGGCTGTACAACACATGATACATGATTCAATATAGATGCATAATTGTTTTAAGATGAATCTAGTCTTCTAAAACATATACAGAAATTACATACAAACACTAAAATTTTGTACACATACTCATTCAAAAATACATTTCAATAGTTATGATCTCAGATTTCAGAGTTTATATGATAAAATTAGTTATGGTACGCATATTAAAATGCAGACTACACAATTCGAAAGGGGCTTCTCTCGATACGGAAATTAATCTCTGAAGATGGAAGTTTCCTTGATTTAATTAACAAGAATATATGCCAATTAACCGAGACTCTGTTAATAACCAACCTAATCAAGATATTCAGGAAATGTTGGCGTGTCGAGAAATACCAGAGAGAAAATTAAAAATTTTGGCATGCCATGCACAAACTGTTGAACCAGGAATTAAGATTATTTCTGAAGCTACTTCAAAAGTATGTAGTAAAAGTTAAAGATATGTTCAATTTAAGCAAGAATCAAGCAAATAAATCTTTCTTCTGGATTCTATGAATATTAGTCAAAGTCTACTAGCTGACTTTGAAAAGTTCAAGAATGTGGAAACTGTGTGAAGATGTCGACTTTCAATCATACACATGTGATATTTTCTATGCTGAGACGGTACTATAGATTATTGCAAAAGTATTTATAATTATTGTAAACTTAAGGAATATGAAGAAAACTTATGCCTTTACGATGACTAAATATTTTAATTCATAAATCTGCATGTTATAAGTAGGGAACGTGTAACACGGCTCTTCTGCGCTTTCCGAACTCTAAAACTAAAATATATTTTGCAATTTATTGCTTCAATTAATTTTTAAGGGAATTAATCTGAAATTTGAGCCTTACGGGGAGCGGCAAAATATTTAACGACCAAGATACAGTTTTTAATGTTACAATTTGCGTTTATAAGCACGACACACTTATAATCGTGTTATAAGTTTATGTATTGTATTTAACTATCTTACAACAATGGGATTCTATATTTCAATAGAAGCGAAGGGAGATATTTCACGAGATGCATTTTATAAAAAAAATGTCAATTTTATTCTTTGAGGATCCGTCAAATTTCAATGGATTAAAATGTTTTATTAGACTTTGTTGTGTACAAAATTTTAGTTCTTTAAGACATAGTAAAGTATGTCATCTACAGACAGACAAACAGACAGATAACCCTTAGTCATGACGGATTCAATAAAATATTTTTAAAATAGTCCAATAAAATTAGATTCGCTGCTATGTATTAAATATATAAAAGAACGCATTTTAGATATCTTATAATAATAGTAAGGCGGCATATTGGACTTTTTTTCAGATATTTAGGTTGCATGCAAATTATAAAAGGGTGTACTTTTAAAACCATTTTATATTTTTATTTCTATTATCAAGAAAATTTAAAGAAATGGGATGCTTCAAATATTAATATAAATCAATTTTATAATGTATCATATTAAAATAACAAAGTATTTAATTATATTATTGCTTATAAATGCCAAAAACTTGTAATAAACCTCCTATGTATACATACAAAATTATATGAACAAATTTATTCATGTGGGATTATTAGTCCTTTATTGCTGGTGAAGCAGCAGTATATGTGTTTCTTTTCCTCTTCCCTATTTACCAGCAAACACTAGCTCTCATAAGAAGGAACGTTAGATTTAAGAGTTTCGTGAGCAAATATCCAGCATACTTTGTTTGAACAAAAGTCTTTTCTTCCGCAGATAGCATGTACTACTTCAATAAAAAGGTTATTTCTTGGCTTGGGATGAAAGAATCAAATTGATAATGTGTCTGCCTTTTGGAAGATAAAAATATTCCAGAATATAATTGGGAATGTAATGTTAAACTAAAGCTTTCAATTCTACTATAAAAAATGCACTGTTACAAGGACTATATGTGTTATTAAATACGTAATGTAATTTGCATTGATTTCCCTAAATATTCTGCAATAAATGTTCAGTAGATATATACAGTTGTTTCTTTAAATAATTTTTATTGAATATCGCAAATTGTTAAATAATATATACGTTGAATTCGTAAAAGAAAGGTAACACATTATTTTACATTTGCCATAAAATATATCTATGAAATGTTGAGCCTTTACCATTGAGCAAGTGATAATGCTTCTATTTTTGGAGCATGTGCATTCCTTATGTGTCTTCAAGTTTGAATCGAGATAATTTTAACAGATCTCTAGAATTATAATCTATCAGCTTCAATGGCGTATGCTGTTGTTCCAAGGCAAATATGGAACATTGCGAATTATGGAGGGGGTACAACCTACAAAGATGGCCCCTGTGCTTCTCCTACAATTCATATACAGTTCCCTAAGAGAACACTTGCAAAAGGATGAGCAAGCCATGTTTCTGGGAAATATGGACAGCGATGGCTCAGTTACAGAGGGGCGCACGGCAGGGCGTTCTTGGGGAGCGCTGACCCTTGTCCGGTTCGGCCGCACGTGCACCCAAGGTCGTGGGAACCCTGGTCAACCTGCCAGATATTAATTCTAGGGTGATCGCCGTCCTCCTGTCATCACAGCACCCAATAGCTGGACATGATTCTGAAATATCCAATGAAAATACCAGGGGCTTCAATTGGGGGAACCAGTAATAAGCCTGGGTTTAATTGCGTGGGGGGAGACATTTTTCGGATGTTCGAGAGAGTGTTAGATTTTTGAAAAAGAGAGAAGAGAATTGATTTTGTGCTCCAGAGAGAAAGTTCTCCAAAAAGACGTCTGCAGCGATGACCGGCGTTTCCGCGGTCGAAGTTCCCCGCATCCAGCGACGACCCAACGAAGCATCGAAGGTACGAAATGCATGTCCCTTATACTCAGTCTGTTTGACACTATGTTAGTTAATTTCGCACTCTCTCGACATCTTATTCAATTTACACTTGAGTGAAATAATCAGGGTGAATTTAATTGTAAACTTAAATGAAGGAGATTTTTAATTATATACTTTAAATATTCATGATTTAGAGAATGCCAACACGAATGTCAATGGAGAGTGATTATGATTTAGTAAGAATGTTAATTGAATCAATTAAATATGTTTTTGTTATTATTTTTAATTTCCTTTTTGTTAATAAATATATTGTTACTGTTTTATATCATGTCCGTTGTCCTCATTTTCCATTAATTTGATTTTTATGTATTTTTATTCGACACGGCCAATGTCGGAGATTGTTTTAATGAACAATATTACTGAATTATGCGTTCTGACCGGACGTGTGGTTAAAATCGACATAACAGCTGCAAACTTTCAAGTAAATGCGATATTTTACTTTTCTTTTTAACTTGAGCATAGTCTCAGTCAAAATCTTCAGTGTATTTCAATAAATTTTAATCTTCACACTGTGTTTACACTAAATCCTGCAGTGATATCAAAAGCATCCTGGCGAAAATTATATAAATCCCCTGGACCAGGAATAAATCATCGATATTTTAAGACAATTTATCGATTTATCTGTACTAATGCCTGGTATCTTTTGAGAAAACCCAATAATTTTTAACGAAATCTGAGAGCAGTTTAATTTAAATAGTATTAATAATTCTTTGTCTACATTATGAAATATCCTCAATCTTACATTTTCTTCTTTGGACACGCCTCAATTTGATGTAATTTCATTAGTGATTGCATTGGATCAAGGAGTAACGTAATTTTATAACTAAACTATGCACTTACGTTACATAGTATAGATTTCATTCTTCCTATATAGTCAATTTCTAAAGCCGTTACTTGGTATGCCATATATATAAAAATAAACTATCATCATACTCAGAAATGCTCGTTTCTTTGGTGCCAATTTAATTAAATGCTAATTTAAGATGTTCAATTATGCATTGGCTTTCTAGCAAAGCTCCTCGGTGTATATCTAATTCGGAATTTCATTTCCGTTTATTTTATGATTGAGATTCTTGGCGTTTTCATGAGTTCTATTTCTGATCCTGGTTGTCTTATGTTACTAATAATCTCAAATATCTTATCCTATTGAAATTTTTGCATGATATGTGTAGCTATGAGTATATTTTAAAATAAAGTAACGCCTGGATTAACGCCTTTTAATAAAGTCACATCTGGAGTTAAGATGCATTTACTTGTAGCATAAGATGGTTTTACTCTTCTCTCATGAATTACAATGTATTGCACAATATTGAGAGTAAAGTATCAACATATTTTAACAATAATATTAATGCTTTCCTGTCAATATTTCGCAATATATTCCTTCTAATTTCTAATTAAAAGAAAGCTCACATTTTATGTTATTAATCCAAGCAATCTTTGAATAATTTTAATATGTGGAGAAAGTCATATGTTTATGTATCAGTTTTCCCTATATTGTATGCATTGCAAAATTTTTGTACTAAGACTTTGCAGGGACCACTTCAACGATAAGAGCTTGCAATTCCGTTCCAGTAACTCAAAGGGAGAGCATCGGCTGGGCAGTTCGATGACCCAGGGTTCGATTTCCGGAAGATGCATTAAATGCAGAGTCCACTTCAACAATAAGATTCTCCAATTCCGCCCCAGTAGCTCAACGGTAGAAAGTCGACTGGTCAGTTCGAAGATCCAGAGTTAGTTTTCTGGTTGGGACAGCAAGGTCCTTTACAATGGAGCACGAACAAATCAACTCTGTAGGTTAGTGAAAAAATGTTGGAGATCTGAAAGTGACCCAAATGCGATTAGGGCGGATTCAGTGGACTCTAGAATATTAAGGCTCCTCATCACACAAAAAATATCCAGATTTCTTTCCGTCTGAGATCGGACCAACTAGTTTGCTTTCCCCCACAGCAGGACCGGCAGCTTCCAGGAGCTGTGTTTGTTAAGTACCTTGCTGTGACAGAAAGTTATTAGTGTCAAATTCCCGTGCCTGGAGATCTTCCCCTTACCATTGTATGTGTCCCCAGAGTACTATATCACTTTGAGCACGTGTCTTCACCCATCACCTCCGATAATGAGACCAACACAAAAGGCTATAGGCCAAAGGAAAGTGAAAAATGCAGTCAGCAAGGTGGTGTAATATTGAATGTGAACCATCGTTGATTATTTTGCGTGGTAGTAAAATCTTTGTTTTAAAAACTACAGAGGAAATAATTATTTTTTATTACAAATATTTTACAGTTTGTAATCCATTTTAAACATGAAATAGAATAGCATTCTATATCACCATGACTAGAGGCATAATAATAAATATTAATAATACTACTACTAATAATAATAATAACTTCCTATTTATGCAATTAGGGATTGCAATCTCGGATGTTTTTACAATATCGGGATTTCGGGAATAGAAATTTTTCTAATCCCAATATCTGACAGAATTGGTAATTTAATATTACTTTTAAAATAAACCCTAATTTATGTTCTTTCGCTTCAATTTTCACGCAAACGACAAAGTTTTAGACAATTTCACGCAATAAACTCGACATTAGTCCTAGGATTCAAAATATAGCAGACTTCGAACAAGAGGAATTTAAATTGTGGATGGATGTACAAATGTGATAAATTCCCCCATACTATTCTACGCTTGAAAATTTTATAATTTAAAAAATTGGTCATGATGGAAAGAGAATGATATTGAGGACTAGAGCCATGTACTTCGACGTGAGAAGCCAGCAATGTAAAATCATCATTGCTGTTATACACATCTTTTGAGAAATTTTCTATTCTTATATTTTAGGTATGATACATAGGACAGGAGAAATAAAAAGTACATTTGAATTTTTATTAACAATAGTAAAATAAATTACACCAATCTTACTTCAACATTAATATTTAAATTTATTACAAACAAGGATCGCATTTGAGAAAATGTGTCAAACAAATCGAATATTTCTTCACTTTCCAACATAGTTGTAACGTGTTTATGACTTTGTCATTCTGTTTGTCCGTTAGCATGATAACTGCCGTAAAAATAACTTTATCAAAATGAAATTTTAGTATATTGTTGACACGGTCCGTGGGATATATAGGAATGAAAATTAATAATATCACCAAATTAGTTTCAGATTTAACCCGGATTGAAGAAATGGAATAAATGCTTCGAAAATTTAGGAAATATTCTAATTATCACGTGAAATACGTAAAACAAAATTTCAACAAAATGTGTTCGGCAGTTTTTAAAATAAAAATTGAAATAATAATTACAACAGAGGAATCGTTTGAAAGTGAATTAAAATTTAAACTCTGAATTTGATGGGAGATTTTTTGCGCTAATTAGTCACTTTCTGAAAACATGAATTGTTTGAAACATGATTTAAATGGGAAATCTATCGCCATGGTTTATTTTAAACAAGCTTTTACTGAACAATGAAAAGTATAAAGAAATCAAAATGGTTATTTAATTTCGCATTTTATGACGAAGATTCTATCTGATACCATGTTGCTCGGCAACGGAATGAAATTAAGTGTGTTGTTAATATTTATTATTATTACTTTCCTTATATACATAATGTATAAGGAAATTATTGTGACGGGGTCGAAAATTCGAATTCGAGTTTTCGACGGGAGAGCACGTTTCAAGCATCCTTGATCACGAATCAAACGTTTTTGAAGTGATGTCTGTGTGTGTGTGTGTCAGTGGGTCTGTGGAGACGATAACCGACGAACGAATGGACCGATTCGAACGAAATTTGGTACAAAAATCACAATCCATAAACACTGGAAGCCTATTGTTTTTATACGCAATCGAATGTTCAGAACCCACATAAATTTTCGAGTAAAATTTTGAAAAAATCGTCAAAAAATCAAAACCGCTAATAAAGTTACGCAAATAGACATTTCTTATGTGATTTTTCATTAGAAAACGATTGACATAAATTTTAGAGCGCTAACATGAACCGTTCTCGAGATATTGCGCATTTTTCAAAAAAATTATCCAAAAGTTATACAAAATAAAAAAAAATATATTTCCTATTGATAAACATGTTCACTTTTCATATGTAATACCATGCGATAAATTGGGTGACATTATTCTCGTGGATCTAACTCGTTCCATTCATGAAAAATATACTTTGAGTAATATTTTTGTATTTGAGCGCCAATAGTCATTTATCTGCTGTAAGAATAACTTATTTCTCCGTCCATAACGCTTGGCGAGATTTTGGCGACGATTTTGGCGGAATGTCGCCAACTTGGCAACATTATTAATTGTTGCCAAATTAACAAAAATCTCGCCAAATTGATAAAAATGACGTTAACTTAATGAAAATGACGACTAATTGACGAAAATTCAACATCTTGGAAAGAATATAAGTATCTACTATAAGAATACCATTTTTACTTTCCTTATATACATAATGTATAAGGAAAGTAGTGTGACGGGGTCGAAAATTCGAATTCGAGTTTTCGACGGGAGAGCACGTTTCAAGCATCCCTGATCACGAATAAAACATTTTTGAAGTGATGTCTGTGTGTGTGTGTCAGTGAGACTGTGGAGACGATAACTGACGAATGAATGGACCGATTCGAACCAAATTTGGTACAAAAATCACAATCCGTAAACACTGGAAGCCAATTGTTTTTATACGCAATCGAATGTTCAGAACCCCCCTAAATTTTCGAATAAAATTTTTAAAAAATCGTCAAAAAATCAAAACCGCTAATAAAGTTACGCAAATAGACATTTCTTATGTGATTTTTCATTAGAAAACGATTGACATAAATTTTAGAACGCTAACAGACACCGTTCTCGAGATATTGCACATTTTTCAAAAGAATTATCAAAATGTCATGTAAATTAAAAAAAAATATTTCCTATTGAGAAACATGTTCAATTTTCATATGTAATACCATACGATAAATTGGGTGGCATCATTCTCGTGGATCTAGCTCGTTCTATTCATGGAAAAAGATACGTTGAGTAATACTTTTGTATTTGAACGCCAATAGTCATTTATCTGCTGTAAGAATAACTTATCTCTTCATCCATAATGCTTGGCGAGATTTTGGCATGATGTTTGGCATGAGTATTGTGATGATGTTTCGTCAATTTGTCGCAAAATGGGACTATCAGTTCTACAGTACCACTTGGCGATAAATTTGGCGATTTTTTAAAATGTCGCTAATTCGACGAAAATGTCACCTAATGTAATATACAAAATATAAGGCAATAATATATATGGGAAAAATATAGTAACGTAACATTAAATGCACAGGCGTATTTTGATATATATATATATATACTGGCAAATGTAACTTGTGATTTGAGCAAATTTTATGTAAAATGTATAAATAAAAAGCATCATAATTTAAAAAATGTACAGTCTATACTATAACCTCAGAGCTGTTGAAAGACGGGCATATAAAAAGCAATTTTTGAGTACTCTCATAGGCAAAAAAAAATTGCAACAAATGACATTTGTATGAAATATGGAATAACTTTCGGTACTTATTCACGTGTGCAATGAACCCCGGATATACTAAAAATCATTGAACGATAGTGAACTGAAGTAATATACAAAATATAAGGCAATAATATAAATGGGAAAAATATATAGTAACGTAACATTAAATGGACATGTGTATTTTGATATATATATTGACAAATGTAACTAGTTGAATTGAACAAATTGTATATAAAATGTATAAATAAAAAGCATCATAATTTAAAAAATGTACAGCCTATACTATAACCTCAGAGCTGTTGAAAGACGGGCATATAAAAAGCAATTTTTGAGTACTCTCATAGGCAAAGAAAAAATTGCAACAAATGACATTTGTATGAAATATGGAATAACTTTCAGCACTTATTCACGTGTGCAATGAACCCTGGATATACTAAAAATCATTGAACGATAGTGAACTGAAGAAATATACAAAAAACAAGGCAATAATGTATATGGGGAAAATGTAAGTTGTACTTTGTTGTAAAAAGCAGAGAAACTTGAGGAACGTAATATTTGTCAAACAGAGGCAGTTCTTTTTTTTACTTTCAATTTTCTTGATCCTTATCTAATTTTATTTTTTTCGAATTCCTTTTCTTTTCCATGGCATCTAAAATATACGACGGATCTCGAATAGGCATTGATCGGGTGTGCCGCGGGTCTAAAATTTCAGGCAACAGGCAGTCGTAATAAAATTTTGTGATTTTCTCTTCCATTTCTTTTTCCCAAAATCTGTCATCGCGCTCAATTTTTTCAACTTTTATACCTAATGGAGTCCAAAGGGCAAATAAACAATATTTCATTTCTGTTATATGTAATTGGCCTTGAACCTGGAAGAAATAGGAATGCTTTTTATTGATTCCGGTTATAACAGATTTACTTTTATCTGTCGTCCAAAAGGTAAATTTTTTCTGCAAGATTGCTTCATTTGGAAATAAATCTTTGCAAGATGAAGGACATTTTACTTCAATGATGCAGTCTTCATTTTCTATTATACCGTCCGGTGTGGCCCCCAAAAAATTTAGATTTTTATCTATAAACAAGCCGCATTCTGAAATTTTAATAGCAGCATGTGTTTCTAGTGCCCTTATTGCATCTTTTTCATGCAGCCGACCATATCGTATACCAGGTGTATCTATATTATAATACAAAACACTTTTAACAATATTTGCACAACTTGTAGTTGGCAATTTGTTACAAACAGCGCCGAAATTTGATGCTGTTAAAAGCCGACGTCTTTCTTCCCTCCATACTAAAGAGTCTCTCTGTTGAATTGTATTCCTTTCCAGCTCTTTTCTCTGAAAATCCGATTTTTCAATTTCTTTAAAAAATCTTTCACTTTTTATTTCAAATTCCTGCTTTGATAAGTCGGGTTTTTCAGCATAAGGCCCATAAGATTTATCTTTAAAAAGAGCGGTCCTTTTCAAAAACTTTCGGTGTTTCCCTTTTGATCTAGCTGCCTTGATTCTTCTACAGACCTCTCTGGTTTCTCTCCGTTTACAGTATAGGCCAGGACTTTTATTTGTTAATTGCTGGTGAATTTTGTAGTATTTATGTTTACTGTTATGGGAAACAACTGACGTGCTACATCTGGTCTGGTATGATCTTTTGAGACAAAAGTTTACACGTTTGCCTCCAATGTGTTTCGCCACAATTGAATTGAATTCTTCTACGGCGTTATTATTTGCATTAAATTGCAAACTTCTTGCATTACAGGCCAGATTACCAACAGCGTCCATTATTTTGAAAAATATTCCACTGTTTTTCAACTGAGGTACATAATATTTTTCATTTTCTTTGGCACCACTGCAAAAATAATTTTCACATTTTTCGTGATGTCCAAAAACATGTAAAGGGCAATTGATAATGTCTTCCCTTAGCTTAGAGACACTTTCTTGTTTTCTATATTCCGTTGCTTTTACAACAGCACGTCGTAAACGCATTATATTGTGTCCAACGACCTTTCGCAGATCAATGTGGCCCAGTTTGCTATTTCTAGCTATGTCTTTAATTTTAATGCAAAAATTGCGGAGCAAATGATTTTTGCACTCAATTTTCTCAACCGTTAAATTATCATACGGCCTTGCATCTAGGACCTTCTTGTAGACATTGCTATCACCGTCACCAATCATTGTTGCATATTTTACGCCATATGTTGCCATGCTTTGGCAAAACCCTTCCACTATAATGTCGGCTTCCATAGCAGAAGAGTTACCTGACCAATTTTTAAAGCATTTGTGGTTTGGTGGCGTGATATTTTTTCTATTTGATGCAGCACAAGTTGCACAGTATTTATTTCTAACTCCATAGAAGAGAACCTTCTTTGTGTGGTATCCCACAATGGCAGCCTGTTGGGAAAAAGAGAAAAGTGAGATTTTAAAAATTGAAAATGTGTTGCCATAGAATGTAATCAAAGATTTAAAATCAAAATCGAAAGAGGTTAGAAAAAATATGTTTCATAAAAAGAAGCTTTCAGGACCCCCCCCCCCTTTTTTTTTTGAAACGCTAGATATTATATTTTACAAAAACTGAATCTACTTTATTGTGACTCTTAGAAACATATCCAAAAGTTTTCAAATGTCAACGGAACATGTTATCGATTTTGTTTTAGATAAAACCTTTCTCCTGAACGCACAGTACATATGTACTAAATTTAATAGAAAATCACAATGCTACTTCATTCAGAGAAACAGAAGAGCAGCTATAATTATATATTGGATGAATTTTAAATAGATAATAAAAAAATATTGGAAATAAATATTTACTTAAATAATTATACAAAAAATAAATAAATAAATAAATAAAAATGAAATACACTTGCAAAATGCATATTCTATACGTATATATGCTGGCATTTTTTCATTTATTTGATGTTTCTAGCAATACCAACTTCAAGAAAAGAGGAAAATAGCATTTTACTTACAGCGCCTGATAGTGATGCATAATTTGTTCTGTATGAACGTTTCGCCCAAGTTCCGTCCACTACAACTGTTAGAAGAGGTGTGCCATCAGAATCAACATCTCCTCTTTGTATAGCTAATTCTTTTTCAAGATTCACTGCTTGTTCCATTTCAACGGAAGCACACTTTTCCCAAGAATCAGACACTATATCGTGTTCGGTGGTGTATGTATTTTGGGACATAAATGGAATATTCAAGGCGCTGAAAAATTCTTCCATGTTAGAATATCCCACTCCGATACCAACAGTACCCATAACAGCTGCCGTGTTGATGCGAAGAGATGATTCATTTACATCATTTGTCCAGATTGTTTTTTCCAAATTGCACATTAAACATTTGAATTTTATGCCACTATTAAGTCCTTTTCTGTTTTCTGAAATAATTTTCATGTCACTGATGGTACAACCAAAGACTCCGTGTTGATTCAAAAGTTGCAATTCCTTAATAAAATGGGCGATATTAATAATTCGCCTTCCACAAAGTTCGAATTTTATTGGATCTGTTGTTTCTTGCTGTGGAGTTACAGGTAATATTGATGAGCACAGGTTATTCAGCGACTCCGAAGGCTCTGAATTTTTGGCTCTAAAAAAGACAAAAAGCAAAGAATTAATAAATTACAGTTCGTCGTAAATTTAAAAAAAGTTACAGTAAATAAAGCTACAGTCCAATATTTATTAATTGTGATTTTTGTACCAAATTTTGTTCATGTTGCTTGATTCGTTCGTGAGATATCGTCTCCATAGACTCACTGACAAACACACACACATATCCCCCCCCCCACACACACAGACATCACCTCAGACACTTTTGATTCGTGTTGAGGGATAACTAAAACGTGCTCTCCCGTTTATACTCGAATTCGAATTTTCAACGTCGTCACAATACTTTCTCTTATACATTATACTATGTATATAAGGAAAGTAATAAAGGCAATGTATTAAAGATTAACATGATGAATCCATTTATATAGGAATTACTTGTTTAGCGCTATGATAAGCTATGTAATTTTACTCATGTACGAGTATAAAATGGTTGGTTTTTGTACGGGCGAAAATTTTGGTTATTATATCGACCATTCAATATTTGAGTCAACGGAACGGGTATTTCAAGTAAAACCTCCGAAATGTATCTAACCTTATCTGTACCAAATTTCACTGATAAAGGACTGACGAGTCAGATGTAATACCATACATACAGGAGGAAGATCATTCGTAATTATATAAGACTGAAAAATGTACCTGGCGTTGCAAGGGTGTTATAAAGCAGGGTAATTATATAAAATAACAAAATATATTATTTTTATTCATATAAATAAATAACAGTGAAAATTGCATGTAAGTCGTGGACATCGACGCAATTGTCGTGATAATCCCCCCCACACACACACATCGAAAAACTAAAACCCGTCACTTGCGGATACTCTACGTTCGACGAAAATATATCGACGGACATGATTTATTTCAAAATTAATTTTCAATCAAAATCAATTTATATATTGGCCATATCTTCTGAAAAACCACTGAATTTTTATATTTCTAATAAATAGGCGCCTGCAACTTTAATAATACAGATACAAATAACAGCACTCAATTTCCAAATCATCTATTTTGAACTAAAGTCATTCTCGCGACACAAATAAATAAGAATACTTGAAATTGAATAAAAGTTTCTTTAAACCCAAAAGTAAGTGCTATCTGAACGAAGTTTTGTCCAATTTCAGGCAAATTTTAGCAATACTCGACCAAATAAAAAAAATGGGATGACATCTTTTGAATTTGTAAATTTAGGAAAAATAAAAATATAAATGCATTTGGTGAAATCAGCTGTTTGCCCTTAGACTAAATGCCTAGCAAACTGCTCGATCATCTGCGAATCTGCGGCAAGACACATATTTAATTTGACAAAATAGTGGGAAATCGTGATTTTAAAATTTAGAAATTCATAACTGAAACAATAATTAAAATGAAAAAAATAACGTCGAGGTGCACCTTTCCGAGTCCTAAATCATCTGTGTATGAAATTGCACGGCCGTACGACGCTTACATTTCCCGCTACAGACTGCGCACACACAGAGAGAGAATGATCTACTTTTATTATGTAGGATAATAATTTATATACACAATCCAAAATTAAATATTCTGAAAAAAATATTAGAACAATAATACATAAACTTACCTCTGCTTTTCCCTCCATGCTGCTAAATATTTTCCTTTATTTCTTTTGCGGTGGGCTGATAACTTGAGCCTTCCTGATTTGTTAAAACGTTGATCCCTTTTCATGTTTAGTAATTATGGTGACAAAATAATTACAACAAAAATATAATTATAAATTTTAAATATTTACAAGAGAAAAATAGAAAAAGAAAATTAAGTATATGATATACTTATATGTGCAACGGTAAAGTAAAAATTGAAATTACAACAGAATATTATTAAATAGTGATTGGCAAAACTAGCTAACTCGAGAATGAAGAAAGAGACGCTCTATATCGAGTAAGCATACTGAAATAAAAAGGTCCAGTAACCGTTTTCCACTCCCAACTCAAAATGCCTTTCCACGTAACGTGAGAACAATTTTCACCCTCTACCCTTCTTCCTTTCATGACCGGCGGGATTAGTTCTGCCCCTTATCCTCCTCCTGACAAGAAGAAATCCCGCCGCCTTCGAATAAACGCCCATAAACAACGTTTTCCCACGGGAGTCCTGTCACCCCCTGAAGGAAATAAGAAAGAGGGGGAAAGCAAAATACAATTTTTTTCAGATCCATATTTGCTTCAATTAAAAGTTGCTGGAAATCTATTTATGATAGCGCAAAAATTTAGGCATCTATCGAAAGCTAAAATTCTATTCATGTGCACTGCTTTTTTCAAATTCGAGTATTATGAAATGCAAATTGATAAAAGACGATTAAACTTTTAGTTTTGACTTTTCTAAGTGACTCTCAACTTCAATAAATTGTTAAAAATACTTAACAATAATTTTAACAAAAAGTAAAATTATAAAGCAAACTTCAATTTCTATAACTTTGAGATCCTGAAAACAAAATTGAAATAGGTTGATTTTTGGAGGAGCTATGCTATCTAGCACTAGCACTAAAACGGCCATACATTAACATGGAAGGTGAAGATTGAAACTTGTGACTGATGAAGCCCCTTAAGCGCTGATTTCAAATTGGAAGGACAACGACCACGCAGGATACTTACCTGGGTAAAGTAGTAGTACCAGGAGGTTGTTGTTGTTGTTGTTTCCAATCCCCTAGTGTAGGAAAGCATACACCAAGTCCAAAAGACCCCGCCGCAAAAGAAAATCACAGACAAATTCCTGCTCAACCGACAGATGTCCCAAGGAGATGTCCATACAATCTAGGAGGTCAGCAGGAGAAGCAGGAAGGGGACAAGGACAAGCAGAAAAAGACTTCTCCCCCTCCACGAATTTCATACTACGGAGGTGTCCGCTTCTAAGTCGCGCCATGGTCGTTTGGAGGGATCTTGAACTCTTGCACTGCAGAGAGAGGTCAGGACTCTTTGCTGGGTACCAATGGTGAACAGGGGGAGTACGCCAAGAAGAATACCAGGAGGCTAACTTGGGGTAAAAACAGCAGACGACGGTCAGGTAGATTGTTAGTTACTCGCCAATCTGACATTAAATGGTGGATAGTGCAGAGTCCACATCAACGATAAAAGCTTGCAATACCGTCCCAGTAGCTCAACGGTAGAGCATCGGCTGGTCAGTTCAAAGATCTAGAGTTAGATTTCCGGTTTGGGCAGCAAGGTTCTTTACAACGTCCAGTTCGAATTCGCTCTCAAGTCAATATAGCAATTTAAATATATTAATACTAGAGAATACATTTTCCTCAGCAATATATAACATTATAGTTGTCATGAGATGCACAGTACTGGAAGTCATGCAATGCATCCTTCACCGTTGCATAGAAATACTAATAAAGACAATGACGTGAACCTGCTTTGAAAGTATGATTCCTCATTACTCATACGCCTGCATTTCATTGTGAATTCTTAAAGTGTGTGATATAACAAAGATAGAACACAAAACTTGGAAATAACCTTTTGAAGCAATTTAAAGTAAAGTATTTTCTTCATTTTATACAGCAGAATATAATATTTTTCAAAACTATGTACAAACATTTATATGGATTACTCACCATGGAACTGCATTAGCATTCTAAGCACAGAATATTTCTTGGAACGCAGTTTCTTAAGTTATTTGTCTCGAATGCAAAAATAAGTATGTTATGCATATTGCATTACAAACAATTTCTCAGAAGAATGCATGTAAAAGGCTTAAATATCACTTTCTTCCTTAATTTTGTACCAAGGCATTAATACTTAAATTTTGAAGTATATCTTGTCTTTAAGAGGTATTTTGATCGAAGAAATTGTATGCGAAATTATAAAGAACTTCTGAGAAATATGTTGTAATGTGCTTCAGAAGAAGGAACAATATTTTTGAATATTTTGAAAAAACATTGCCCAGTTTTCATTTTTCCCCTCGCTATTAGTGCTGTTTGTAACAACACTAGCAGCGAACAAGAAACTAAATTGACGTGTGTCAACAGTAAGTGGTTGTTATGCCAATTATTAATTACCCGGCATACATAATATATGCAAAAGAAAAGTATTGTGATGGGATCAATTATCTTGCTTTCGTAATTGGAACATCCTCATGTTTTGAGGATTACTGAATACGAATAAATAATTTATTTAATTTTGTCTATGTGTCTGCATGTTTATTTGTGTGTCTACATATTATATATCGGTGTATTCACACACTGTGTATAAAAATTAGCGCAAATCGGGAAAAAAACATTTGATGTGATTACTTGTGTGGTAAACGAGAGAAACCTATTGATTTTCAGCTTAAAAAATGAAATAAGGCCTTGAATACTTAGTACATGTTTTTCATAAACTTAAAAAACAAACGAAGTTTATTTAAAATAATTATATAAGTTACTATTTTACATATTTTTTCATTTCATAATGTATAGCATCAATTATATGGATGCAACATACACAGTCTCCGATATACTTTACCTTTTTGCTATAAAATGTAGAAAATCATGACATATTAAATATATTCACTATTGTAAAATAAGTGGACATATTTTAAATACATGAATAGGTTGTTTACAAGATACCATGCACCGTTATAGTGATATTACAAATTTGATTTTTATTTTTTATCGTTATGGAGCGATAAATCCCTTGAACAAATTAAGAAAATCGAAAAAATATATGGCCCAAAATTCCTCATCCATACATATTGGAAGAGTATATATTTTATTTGTGAATTTTAACTAGCAAAACACCCTTATATCGCTTTGATTCTTCTAAATCAGAAATATTAGCATAATGTTTTTTTTAATTTAATATAAGTTGGTTATACGTTGAATGATCAGGGCGTGACTGCAAAACACTCCATTGACTATGAATGAAAAAACTTGCTTTCAACCTTTTTGCCAGGCATGTCATTAATCGTAGTTTAGCAATAGCTTAGTTCAAATACATTTATTTATTCATATCACTAAATTTAAAATATAGTAACAATACATTTGCTTTTAAATCATCAAATATTTTGAGGAATACTTACTTGCGTGCCACTGCTTACTTCAAATTCAGGAACAGGACTTTTGTTCGACGTTCTGGCTTGGCCATTAATGCTACGCATCCACCGCTTACTATACAATGTATCATCAAACAGATCCTTTATTTATTTATACCAATTACGTTATTGTCCAAGGAACCCGAGTTTGCTGATTATGTTAATTAACTGCGTCTCCTATTTGATGCAGTGTTCTGGAAGTTGCACAAGACAAAGCTTTATGCAAAATGCCTGAAAATATATTTTATATAAAATATATTAATGAAATATTATTGGTATATATTAACGGTCTTCATAAATAAAATTTTATATTTTTAGTAATCTCATGTTATGTGTGGGGCGGTAAATATTATCTATCTAGGGTTTGTAACAAATGATTGTCGATGAATATTAACCCACTCGACTTTCTCATGTCAGAATCCATTTTTAAGTAGCTTTAAAACTTTTATGTTGTTTTTATTTTTTTCCAAAATGTGATGCTAGTAAAACACAGTTTTCTTTAAGAATGTAAAAGTCCCACCCTTAGCTTGATTAAAGCAGCAGGCAGTTGCCTAATACATTTCCTCTTGTCCTATGTAATAAAAAATAAGCATTTTTTTTAGTGAACACAAAAAATGTTTGCGTATTTCACTGCATTGCATGACTTGTGATATCAGAAGATTTTGCGAGTTCCAGTTATGCAATTTCCGCTAGCATTTTGTAAATTCCTCAACTAAGCTTCCTATATATCATGGATTTTCTAAAAGCAGTATATAAAACTGAAAAAATATATCATTTTGTAAAACTTAAAATATATTCAGAATATACAAAATGCATTTTGTTCGTTTTAATAATATAAAATTTTCCTAAAAGTTCAGCAGGCCGCAAAAAATCATGCGCCATATAGGCCGCAAGCGACCCGCGAGCCGCGGATGGAAAACCACTGGTTTATATAATAAATATGCTCCATTACAATACATGTTGCCAATATTCATGTTCTGAATTCGCAAAGTTCAAACTGCTGTTGATGCTAAGAAAAACTTCGTATAAAGCAGCATAAGACACAAAACAATGGTATTGATTGGCTTTGAAAGCAGAAACAGCCTTCTGCCACAGAACGAGCAAGAAATGCGACCTACACTGACTAGAATAAGATTAGCAACTGTCTGAGAGTAGCAAGGTCGGCAGTTTACTGGAGTTGCTGATCTTACTGTTGTGAATGTAGGTCTCTTTTCTGGATAGTCTTGATAAAGATGCTTGTGCTCTCTTTTGGAATAGGTTAACACTATTCCTTTTTTTATGCTGCTTTATACTAGTTTTAACACCTTTCTTATTCATTTTCAGCTAATTTATTATTATAATTTTTGCGTCACGTCAAAACCTTGTTCTCACGGTAAATACGTTCCTTGATTCTCGGTAAGAATGATGTTTTCATGATGTTCGACTAGAATAAAATCATGTCAGACACAAAATCTTTTTGAAACAAACTGTGTAGAATTATTCTGAGCTTTAAGTTAGAAGCTAAACGATATATAAAAATGATGGAGAATATAGTAGTCATACTTTTCACAATTCGCTTTGATACCAAAAACATTTTTGTGAACGAAATCTTGTTTTTCTTTTTCCCTCGATAAATGTTTTTTGCGATTTCCCAAATGCTCCTGAGTAGTGCTGGTAATCTTCTGGTGCTCGATGTAACCAATACTGTACATAGTCAAAAATAAAGTGAACTAACATACCAGGATCCTTTCTGTTTGACTTTTTCACTACCTCCGGCATATTTTCACTGGATATAGGAACACAAATGGATTTAAATGCAATTTCTAGTACAGCTATTTTTACCCCGTGGAATGAATCAAACTTCAGCCTCTAAAAAATGTCATGCAAGAGAAAAACATGCTCATTTCTCCAGACAAAATCGTTGAAAAAGAGTATTATGACCTAATGGAAGTGAATGTACAGTACTGTATTTTGCTTTTAAATATTGACCTTATGAAGAACTAATGCATATGATGGGGATTCATGATCCTCACCCTACCTGCATGCCAAAGAAATGGAGCCGAATGAAAAAAAATAATTGTGACTGGCCAATGGGATATTTAAAATCGCATATGGCTTTCTTTTCAAATACAAATGTGCGTGTCTTTATTTTTCTTAAATTTCTTAAAATTAGTTATATTTATCTTATAGTGAAAAATTAAATTTTAAATGAATACTTTGCCGGTTTAAAAATTTTATATTTTATTTGGTCACTTAATGTTTCATATAATGACACCAACTTTCCAAATTTTAAAAAATGATAACGTATTGCAAATGGTTTATCGTTTCAGATTTTGTTTCATTTTTTTTAGAAAAATGATATGTATTTAATATAAATAAAAATATATAAAAGCATTTACTTGATATGTAAAGAAAGTTATTTTTGTATGTAAATTGACATTTGTATTATTTAATTTAATTTGACCTTTTGATATTTTTGTGGAAAATTTAAGCCAAATATATAGCTATGACAAAAGAGTCCCCATGACTCCGTTCGATGAAAGGAGCCCTCAAAACGATTTACGCCATCAAAATATATAATATGGGGCCCAAAACTCATTGACGCTTAGAGCCTATCAAGATAGCCAATTCACTGCTAAAACAACCACTCCTAATGTTTGGAAATAAACCATAACCTAATCAGTACCAGAGAAATTTAATGCTCAACAGCGTGCCCGATTCCATGTAAATCTAAAAAATAATTTATGATTTACAGTGGTTTAAAATGCCTGCATACACATACAGAGAGAGAAATGTCAGGCATAAAACAATTAATTTCTGCTTTATTTCTATGGTGTTAAAAACGTGTATATGTATGTTTATAGATTCGAATATAGTAAATCTCATTAAGTCTGTACTTGAATGAAATGAAGCCATTATAGATTCGATTTAAAAAACATAGATGGCGCAGAAAATCACAGGGAAGGTGTTGAAGGCCCAGACCACACGACCAACCCAAGGGCTAATGGTAGCTTAGTGTGTGGCCGGGCACAGGGAAGGTGTATCCGAACTCCTGGTATGTTTCCTTCAATTTACAGGGGAAGACAATAAATCTTTACGGCTCAATGTCAGTGGCTGAGACTGGTGGCATTTCAACCAATCAAAGTATTTTAACTCTTCTCTCAGCTCGTATTATTCTCGTTATGCCGATATATATATTTAAATATCTATGAATATTTTGATATTTGTATGAGTTGTATGACTTTCCATAGTTTGTGTAGTATCTATAGCAGTAATCAAGCAAATTACAGGAAATTATGTAAGCTTATTTTTATGGATAAGAATAATATGTCTACAGATTTTGAGAGAGATATAATGATAAAATATTTCTAATTTGATTAAAAAGTCTCTAATTTGATTAAACAATCTCTAATTCCTCTAAGTTGTAAGAAAATGCTCAACTGATCATCCATAAAAACTCATGGATAAGGATTTGGTGGGCATTGTCGCTTGATGACGTCAATGATTGTTAAGCACAGAACTTATTAAAGCAAGTATATTAGATTTCTTCTAACATGCGAATTATAAAAATCGCTATAAATTTGTCAACGAAAAAAAAATAAAATCACTGCTTTTAGCACTTCTGTACTCAATGATCCATCGCTAACGCCGTGCCAATGAGCTACAATAGCTGCGAAATCGCGGTTCATGATTTGTGATGAATGATCAGTTAATTACTTTCTTACCTTTATGTTATGCTGTCTAATTTGTGTTATTTCCTACAAAATTCTAGTTTTATAATCAAGTGCAAGGATGGCTAAAAATTGCAGGAGTGCATTAGCATTTTCATTGGTTGTAGTGGCAACAGGCTGCAAATTTGCAAAAGTTGAGAATAAAATTTCTTAGGTTTGCTGTTGGCTAAAATTGAAAGCTGCATTGTAGCTTATTTTAGATTTCTTTAAATTGCGTCCAGAAATTGATGTTTAATTGAATTATAAATCCTACGGGCCGTATTGTACGCAGTGTTGAACTGAATTTAGCCTATGGGGTATACTTTGAGTATAAATGATCTAGGGGATATCATTTGTTGTACACATCAAATTTCTTATAAAATAAATCTCGAAAAAATCCATCTGCATTTACATATAAAGGAAAAAAAAATCAAATCCAAACAAAATTTAACCATTTTAAAACTCGTGGAAATATATTTCTACCCAATATAGAGTACTTTGAAGAATTACAATATTTTCCAATATCAGATTTATATAGTTGAACGCAGGATATTACATTTTTCGCAACGTGTACAGAGATGTAGATCTTCACACGAGGCTGTCAGCATTTTATCGATATTTCAAACCTGTGTAACATGTTATTTTCAAATAAACTTCCGTCTCACAAAAGATGTGAATTGAAGTGGAAAACATTTTCATCTTAGATAGTAATTCACGATACAAAATTTAGGGTGCTATGGTTGTAGATAATAAGAGCAGGAAGATTTATTTCAGCTCGGATAAAGTACAACTAAAAGCCAACTTTTAAAATGCAGGAAATAACGTAGCAGACTGTCAATCTATAATTTGTATATTTTTCTTCTAGTAAAAAAAAAATACTTCGTACTGTGAAATTCCCAATGCACATATTTTACTAGGGGACCACTGTTCTCTACTCTTTTTTCTTTAGAATACGACCAACCGATCCATAGATACCTTAAACAGTACTAGATGGGGTCTTCCTATTCTTTCCAATACTATAACTCAGGAGGTAACATCTCACTCTGATCATTCACTTTGACCTCGTGGTTTTGTCGAAAGAGTGTTGAAGTTTCAGTCCACCCGACTCACCCTAGAACATGAGCAGCTATCTAGGCAACCGGGAAGGGAAACCAGTCGAAACCGGTTTCCGTGGACAGAAACCTGGACTGGCGAAGTTTATTGATAATTTAAAAGTTGGTTACACTTGAAGAATATAGTATTTCTTAGAACAGACAGTTTTACATTGATGAAAGAAAATTAATTATAAGTAAGGTAATGGAAACAAAGTGGATAGGAAAGTTGATCGAAAATGAAAAATTTAGAAAAAGACCGAGAGAGAAAAATTTAATGCCGAAAGAGTGTAAAAAATGTGCAGGTGAAATCACTATCCTCATAAGTACATCATCTGTGCCTGCAGTGGAAGTAAAAATTACAGTTTGTCCTGGTTATTCTGGTTTGTCCATGGAAGAATGCTTAGATACTAATCCCTCCCGCATGGGCGTTGTCCATCAGGGGGAGGATTAACATACAGGGTCTTTATAATTAAAGTTCCACTTTGAAATGGCCATAAAAGGAAAACTACTGGACAGAATGCTATTAAACCTGGTAATAGTTTACAGGAGGTCATGGGATTTTATTTTCCGTAAAAAAAAAAGTTCAAAAATTCACCGTCAGCGGTGAATGGCGCTGTATGCAATATTGTTAAATGAAATAAGACATGAAGCCATTGGTTTAAAAAGTGTTTACTCGTTTCTAAAACGTGTTACAAATCATGTTCAATGTGGCTTCCACCATTTTCTGAAAGCAAGCTAAATCGCATTACTGCGTTCTCAACAGTAGCTCTTAGCATATCAGAAAGAATGTTACGGACATGTCGGTGTATCACATTTTTCAATTCCGCCAAATTGTTCATGTTATCACCATAAACAGTGGCTTACATACCACGATTTTTATGCAGGACGGCGTTCCACCTCACATTGGTACATGTGTCAAACAGTTACTTAAGCAAGATTTCACGGATGGTCGGATTGTAAACCGACACTTCCCCATTTTTTGACCATCCCGGTCATCAAACCTCAACCCCTGTGATCTCTGGCTATGGGGTTACCTCAATTCACTGTTTATAGTGATAACATAAACAATTTGACGGAATTGAAAAATGTGATACACCGACATGTTCGCAACATTCCTCCTGATATGCTAAGAACTATTGTTAAGAAAGCAGTAATGTGACTTAACTTGCTTTCAGAAAATGGTGAAAGCCACATTGAACATGATTTGTAACGCGTTTTAGAAATGATTAAAACTTGTTAAACCGATGTCTTCATGTCTTATTTCGTTTAACAATATTGCATACAGCGCCATTCCGCGCTGACGGTGAGTTTTTGAACTTTTTTTTTCGGAAAATGAAATCCCATGATCTCCTGTTATCTATTACCAAGTTTGATAACATTCTGCCCAGTAGTTTTCATTTTATGGCCATTTCAAAGTGGAACTTTAATTATAAAGATCCTGTACACTGTAAGCACATCTCTGCAGACAGTGTTTCCTGTGGGCTGATTGATTGGGGAAGGCTAAAAACTGGGATTTATTATATATAAAGGAATGAAAACTTATTTTTCGAAATACTGAACTGATTTCTTAAATTTTTGGAAAGGCGACCGTATCTCTGCTCGTAACATGTGTGAAGAAAAATTGTTTAAAACATACAGTTATCTTGACAAATAAATAACACAGGCCCATGTATATGTAATAATGTGGTAAAACGATGGTACGACCAACGCAAAATGCCTGAAACACAACGGAGTTCAGCCAAAAAGGGGCGGAATTGAAAAATAAGAATAAGGTGTAACAGATGAAAGATTCCAGCTGAATTTCGAATCCCGACTTTGTATTTCAATCCTGTCAGTCAGTGTATTATGGTAATTATGGTGAAAATATTCATCGAAATCAACAATCGCTTTATAGAGAAGTGATTTTGTGAGTGAGTGACGTGAAAGTATAACTACGGATCCCAAAAAGGACATAGTAGACTTACAAAATAATACCTAATTATATACACAAAAAGGAATAAGGTAAACTTTTATTTATCTTATCTGAGGAAATTAACATAGATCTGACGCTGAGTCAAGTAATAAACGACCCTATATCGAACATATAGCATTTCAGCAAAATAATATGTAATTAATGTAGTACCTGATAATTTGTATGAAATCGTATAATAATTGGGAATTTAATTACGAGTGTCTAACCTAAGAATATTTATAATAAAGCTTAAAGTTGACCACAAATACCTCTTCATTGCACTATGCTGAATAATTCATTGGATTTTTAATAAATCATTTTTATTTTCAGTTAACACTGGACAACACACAGTGGCGGGTTAACACAGTGGCAACTACTATGTAACTTTGCAACACAGACTTCACAAGCAAACTTATTATAATTATCACCACATTTTAATGTGTGACCTTGTCTATTAATTACTTAATTTACGCCACAAGTTGTTTTAGAGAGATCGTTGAATACTCTCATAAAGAGCATTTATATTGTGGATAACTGCAAAATTGTCCCCAAAAGATTAGAGAAAATCTCACTCAAAAAGAGTGAGTCTTGCCGATCACCAACATTTTATAAATACATTGAGAAAGGACTCATCACGCTATATCCATAACTCTGTGTCTGAGTCAAATAAGTTCAATCAAAACTGACATAAAATATTGGAAAGTACTGCGATATATTTACATTACATAATCATGTGGTGGATTGCGCATAGCGCAGTGCGTCAAAATTAGATTAATAACTGCTCATTAAGTGCCATTAATAAATTTAACACTGAATTAAAACTTATCATCACAACGGGGGAACTCAAAAAGGAATCGGATCTTTTCTGCATAAAACAATTTCTCCAAAAGACAAAAGATTTTACTGAAACTGTGATTGAAAATGCACTTTCCAGTTAATCGATATGCTTTCCATTACTTTCGGAGAAACTTCAATTTGTCACAAATGAATATTACAGAGTTCTGTGTATATTCTGAAAGAAAAAACGTTAAGATTTCCATTTATTTTCTGTGCGAAAAACGGTTTCATTGACATTGCATTGAAAAGTAATTTTGCTGAGAGGTGTTAAAATAGAAGTAGTTGAATATTTCTTACAACTTATATTTCTTGCATTTCTGAATAGTTCCATATTTCCATTATCACTGGATTATGAAGATGAATTACAAAAATATATCATGTCCTTATACCACATGCACGTATATCTATGACTGTAAAGGCATTTACTTATATATGATTATCATTAGTTGTTTGATGCACTGTCCATGCTTTAGTCAAAAGTATATATCTCTGCCCAATACAGAAGAATAAGCATACCTTGTGTGGCATTCCATTTAAATTATCAGTATATTTTTAAATGGAATATTATCTACTTCAGAATTTGTTCTAGAAATTTAACTAATGAGCACTTAATAACGTACATTATTATAGCCATCCATTCAACTTATTTAAAAGCTCTTTTCAATAATTGTCTCAGTGGGTATTTTGACATAAGCTGTGGAACTTTCTATTATAACTTTTGGGTATTTGGAATACTTCTATCGAAATTGAGGGTCGTTGTTTACCTGATGACGTATTTTGAAAATAAATGTTATTCATAAATATACAGGGTGATTGAAAAGTCACAGACATCACAATTTAAAATCATATAATGCTCAAGAAATTAAAATGTAGAAATTTCCAGGTATATGGCACTAATATACCTTAAATCTGATGTGGGCAGTATATGCCTTTCCCTATATAATGCAATGAATTTACTTCTTTCACAGTGAAAAAATGATGTATAAGATCTGTGTCATAATGTTTTAATGTTGAATTGCACATTTGATGGTTTGAAAGACAACATTTGAAACCATTTCGAAGTACCCAATTAACTTATATTTCATGCAGCTCTAAATTGATAATAGTAAATTTTGATAGCATCCGCAATAAGTACTAAATACTTTAATAATTAATTCATCAATTTTGCGTCATTTCCGTTGACAGCATTTTTAACGATATTTTCGTCAATGCGGGGTGAAATGTCGCCAAGTTGCCGATATTTCGCCAAATATGTCCACAAGTTCAACAAATTTATCGCCAAATGTTAAAGACAAACGAGAAGAAGAGCATTTTTTATATATAAATGACTGTTGGCGAATTGTTATACGACAAAATACCAAAACAATTACTACGTATCATCTCTTGATTGAAACGAACTAGATCCACAAAAATGATTTTAACAAATGTATCGCATAATATTACATATTCAAAGTGAACATATTTTACAAAAGTTCTTAGGTTTTTTTTTTTAATTTAATGTAATTTTTGTAATAAATGTATTTGAAAAAGTGCAATATCTCAAGAAGGGTTAATGGTAAGCATAATGTCAAAATTGATAAATTGTAGACATAAAATCTGAATTTTAAGCAATTCAATAGTATAACTGTGTCGGTTTTTAATAGAATCTTGTCACCTGAATTCAATAAAGCAAAAACTATATATCTTATATAATTAATAATACTTAATATCTACAACAATTAAACTCTAAGTTTATAATTTTGTGTGTTAGAATTATATGTGTACTTTTGCAACACAGTTAAAATGAATATTTCAAAATTGGATATTTTATAGTTCATTTATACAAGAAATAATTGTTTCATCCTCCAAAGTATATACTCATAACTCATATTATGTTTTCATCACAGAAAAATATTGGTTTTATCCCAAAAATATTTACAATTATTCTTTTAGCCCGCACAGGACATATACAAGATAGTATCAGTATTTCCAATGGCAAGGAACATACAACTATCGGTCGCAGTTTCATATATTAGGAGTTTCACAGCATGTAAATATTATATTTATGCGCATCCTGTACATCCCTACTTTTAGGTTATGAATTGACAATATATTATATTTATTACATTGTGCACATTGCTCTTGTTCCGATAGCTAACGGACACTTTTGCAAATTGTTACTTTGCAGGATTTTTTTAGTATCCACAGCTAACAATATACACCTCTAGAAGAGAAAATACAGTCAATTGTGTATCCTAATACATAATTTAATAATGCTGTTCCCTAGTAGAAAATGCGAACTGTCTCAATGTATTCACTAGTTCCAACTCGTCCACAGGGTTCCGGAAAATGTATTTCTTTTCAGAAAAATTAATTCAAAATTTCATATATATATATATATATATATATATATATATATATATATATATATGTATATATATATATATATATATATATATATATATATATATATATATATATATATATATATATATATATATATATATATATATATATATAAGCACTATCAGTCTTAACCACAAGATCCTTAGACACAATACAAAATTTAATTAAATGCCTTAGAGTGCCCCTGCAGCTAATTTTTGGCAAAATGAAAGTACGTCGAAAAAGTATATCAGAAAATAAATCTAATAACTACTCAATTGATCATCTGTTGTAACTGTTCTAGTGCACTATATTCATACCTAAAGTACGCACAAATCGAAATTAAGAGCAACAGTTGTTAGTTTTTTATGCAAGCAATTAAAATACTATTAATGGTGTTGAAATTTCGACTGTCTTGACCACATCCCAAACTATGTATCTCCGGTTAAAAATACTGCGACATTCTACTCCAAGAATTGGCATTTAAAGTCGATATACGCGCATGGTTGATCGCGTTTGAAATATGTAGACTGTCTACATAATATAACATCCAATATACTCGTATAGATTACAAAGGGATAAGTGAGCAGTAATATCGCAGCAGTAGTATCACATAAATGAGCAGTGATATCGCAGCAGTGATAACTGTATTTCTTTGTTCTCATTTTCATTACCAAACATTAGTTCTTATAAGACCGAATGCTACATTTACGAGTTTTGTGAACAAATATCCGGCATACAGTATGTTAACAAAATACATTTCTTTCGCAGATATTATGTACTTTTGTCAAGATGGACAAAAGCGACAATATGCATGCATTTGGTAGATTAGTAGCATTCTAGAATATAATTGAAATTTTCGAAAAAAAATAAGATCATATTTTCAACTGCAAAGGTAAAGTTTAATTAATATGCGTTTTTTATGCCACTGAAAAACTTTCTTTCTGTTACGTAAACATATTTTCAAAACAAACAAAATTATTATTACATATTTTGGCTAATATACATCCCTTTAGGGAAAATGAAAATTGACTTAGATTCTTCCATTTTTCTTAGATTCTTCCATTTTTCTTAGATTTCTTAGATTTTTCTTAGATTCTTCCATTTGTTTTAGAAAATTGACTTAGATTCTTCCATTTTTCCATAGCAATAAAAATGGCTAATGCTTTGCCATCATTCGAAATCATATGGCTAATGATTTGTTTAGATAAAACATTTTCTCACTTATGGAATGCAACTATTTACTTCAATTCTGTGTTTATTCATTTTTAAAGACAATTTCTTGTTATCATTTACAACACACCCTTATTGTTTTTCATATCAATTCCTTTTTGTCTCACTAAACAGCACCACCAATTTTATGGTCAGCATCCATTATATTGTTATTCTTGTTTTACGGTTAATCTGCTGGCTTATTTGTATTTATGTTGGGAAGCAAAGACATTCAAACTGATGGTCTGTTTTCCATAGTTTTATTTGCTAGGCATCTCACGTAGTTATTTCGTATTCTTTTCTACACATATTTATGATTTTATATATAAAGTACACGATAATCATTTTAATTTAAATAAAAGTTATATTTTGGATTTTATAAATAATATAATTGCTTTCTTGAAGTAAAAATTAAAATTCGAATTTTCTCCTTACAAAAAATGTATCTATAAATTAAATAATCTTATCTATCTAAAGATTGAATTGTCTGATTTAGATATATTGAACTGATTCAAAACATTCAAAGGATTGCATACTTAACATCAAATCTATAATTTAATGAATATCTACGAACATTAAGTAGATTATGTTTAGTATATTGACAACATTAATATTTTATCTTGAGTCATCAATATGTACCTCTAATCCATAAACCAAAAATCCAACTATATATACTGAAACTCAAGTTCATTTAAATTAATTAAACTGAAGATATTGAGATCAAATACGCACACTTATATTATTTTAAGTAAAATCACTGAATATAAAAAGTAGGATCATCAAAATATATCAGATGATAGTTTGGAACTTCATAAGGTAATAGGGTTGGTTTACTGCTAATCGGCGATGAGCAGCTGTTAACAGAGGCACACTATAGAGTCTGCTGCTCCATAACCCCATATTCAGTAGTATTCGTTGACTAGAGCGTTTCTAAATCCTAACACCATTCTATAATTTATTCAAAATCTATAATTTAAAGATTAGCTACAAACATTATGTAGAGTATTTTAAGTATATTAACAACATAATATTTTACCTTGGATCCTCAATATTTACCTCTAATTCATAAACCCCAAATCCAAATATATATTGAAACTCAGGGTCATTTAAATTAATTAAACTGAAAATATTGAGATCAAATACGTAAATGTATATCATTTTAAGTAAAGCCATTGTATATAAAAGATATGATCATCAATATGATGTTTTGGAACTTCATAAGGTAAAAGAGTTGGTAGGTAATAGGGTGAACAGCTGTTAACAGAGGCAGAGCCTTCTGTTCTGTAACCCCATATTCAGCAGTATTTGATGACTCGAGCGTTTCTAAACACTAACACTATTCACCACTAATGACACCGTCAGAAATTTATGCCACTGTACCCAAAGTTCGGTAGATGCAATATTTCTTTTAACCTTGAGAGTGGCCATTTTGTTACTGCCATCAGACGATCCCCACCCCCCCCACCCCAAGCTCCCGCCCCAATAGGTTGTGGCCGACACACTGTGAGCAGGCGATTCGTTGTTTCGCATTTTTGGGACCAAATTTGATAGACATTTACTACATATAAGCGGGAATTTTCACTAACATAACTACTTGCTAGGGCCAGGACATCTGACCATCACAATTTGTCTCTTGTCGAAGTCGAATAAATCAGCTACATTTGATTGAATACCGATCATGAGTTCACGAAGTTAGTTATTATTGCCATTATAATCAGCTACCCATTCGATGATCTGACACTATGTATCTGACACTATGTATCTGTGGAAGTGATCCATTGCACAGACGTAGGAGGGCATAACGTTTCAGCTGATTTAAGTTTGGCTTTGATATAAGTTGCATTGCACTGATAATTTATGTTTGCGAAACTAATTTTAGATAAATATATTTTAATACAAAAGAACCTTACGCCATAGAAATAGACTCAATCCGACGTGAAGGATAGAAGCGAAAGTCAAGTAAATAATTGCCTTTAAGGGCTTTGTCTTTCCCCCACCCTCAACATGGCGTTTTAACTTTTCCCATTATATGCACGATTAAAAAAATAAATTGTTTGACGGAGTATTACATCAATAGTTTTTTATTGTGCTTCTACACGAAAAAGGTAAATGCAAAAAAAAAAAAAGATCATAATAATTGGAAAATATATTTGTAGATATCTTAACCATTTTACTTTGTTAAAATGGTTAAGATAATAATGTGATTTTATATTTATTAATATCAACATCACGTGGTACATGACAGGCATGGTGTTATGAGCCATTAGTTAGGACTATGCACACAAACAAAGCATGTTTCCTGGATGTTTCTGATTGGATGAATTTCTATCGAGAACGCAGATCGCGAAATTTACAATTTGATGATTTCGCTTTCTTACGTTTATTACTGCCTTATGAGCCTCCATTACAGCATTTCCCTTTGAGTGAGTTGTCTATTACCGAGCAAAGCAATTGTCGAATAGCAGATGAAGAAAGTTAGATGTAAATTGAAAGATGATAAGCAGCCATAAGGCCGTAAAGAGTCAAATTTAAGGAATAGCGCTGCCAATCACGTAATCGATTAGAGAAAAAGCTGCAGACTCCTCCACTAACATGCTCCCTAGCGCCATTTCATAAGGAACACAGAAAATACATTTATCCAATTCATATATAATTATTCCAAAGCTATGAATAACTGTAAATAATAGAGCGAATTCGTGTTTATCCAAAGACACATTTTAGCCAGAAAGAAAAATCATCTATTTTGCAGTGTCAAGTTGATCCCAGGTTCAAATCATCATAGGCCAGCATCATAGCATTTATCTAAATACGTCACCAATTCAAGGTACTTAATACTGTCATATAAGCGTTCGATGCAAATTCAAACAAGTAAAAACTGACAAATATAAGAAAATTGAGTAATGGTCAATCAAAAAATATATCATTCACGAATGCTTGTTACACGCTAAATTATATTCTTTGATGAAACAAGAGGCTTTGGGTTTCCCGTACGTGTCCTCTACCCCATCTGAACTAAACATAATACTTCTGTACTGGCAGTATCATGTGATTTTCTATCATTGCAAATTATTCACAACAAACATAATCTTTTAAATATCATACACAAACTTAAAGGATATTTAAAATAGATCTATCATTACTATTTAATAAATTTTGTATCAAACACAAATATTTTCAGACATTTAGACATTTTAAATTCCTTAAAAATAATATAATATTTTCAAATTCAGGTTTCAGATTCCGAAGTGTAAAAATAAAATAATTTCGTATATTTTACGAAGCGGAATAAATACATTTTTCACAACTTTATCGAGCAGCAATTCCATCGATTCGACACGATGGAACTGTTTCAGCATTCTAAGTGCATACTTATTTTTGGAATGCTGCTCTTATATAATTTTTTCCGAATATAAAACGATTTCAAGCGCTTTGCATCAGAAAGTAATTTTGCAGGATGTATACAAAGGGTTTTATAATATTTTGTTTCTTATCTTTACACTCTGTCCAACGCATTCACACTTAAAAATGGAAATTCTATCTCTTTTCTTTACAGGATATTCTGTTCGAAGAAATTGGTTGAGAAATTAAAAAGTGCTTAGAAAATATTCCACTACGTGTTCAAAAATATAAAATACTTTTGACTATTTTGTAGAAAAAACATTATTTGCTTTTTTTCTTCTTGTCTTTCTATCGCAATTTCACAGTTTCTTGCAGATATTGTATAGCACGTGATACCAATAAGTTTGCAACTTTAAAACTTCATTTTTATTATTTCTTAAATATGTCAAGAACTCACTTTACACTGTTATACAAATATATATTCGAATTTTTGAATTATGGATGAGGGTTTTGTCACCTTTTATTGTACTGTATCCAAGCCAAGACACTGAACAATTTAACACATTTACTATTTGTTGGCACAGTAAGATAAAATTGCGAGTCACCTACATAACAAGGTAATGAATTATTCATAAGGACAGGAATGAGAAAATAAAGTAACTAGAAACGAATTGGATTTGAAAGGCGATAATAATTTGCGCAGAAATCAATTTCAATCATTGTAAAGAATTTCAGTCCCTAATGGAATTCAAACCAAGTCTTTAAACTTGTCTGGTGACGATTTGTCCATTAAGGTATTAGGATGGAATTTGGCTATATTTTAGTGAAGTAAATCTCTACATTTAAATCCTACAAATTTCACATTGAAGTGAAACTTCCGACTTGAAATAACTTTTCGTTCTACACTATTTTTATACAGACTATAAGATCGTCAATTATATACAGCGGCCATAAATTATGAAGTTCAGCCTTGTGATTGCAGAAGAACGCATCTGAAGATACATTGTTATGTATTTGCAAAACTGGATGGCTTATTTTTAATAGGTTAATGATATGGTACGTTTAAAGGTGTATCTTCATTAATAATACAGCTATGAGAATGCGAATGAAAATATTCCTTTAGCATTGGACATTTTCATTCGCATTTTTATTAGTTTAAATTAGCACAGACTGTTTGTTATTTACACTAATACAAATCTAAACCAATCGGAATATACCTCTTTAAAAAATGGAACATTAAATAAGGAACATTAGAAATTGAATTTAAACCATGGAAAACGGTGGTTTAAAAAAGACACTGAAAAAAGTTAATATATTTATTTGAAAAAAAAACACTCTTTATCTCACAATGATGATTTTGAGATACTTCGTTACAAGGTCGAGTTGTACAGACTGCATTGTAAAGATTTTATGACATATATTTTTAGTTGTTAAATTTAGCGACTACATATTGATGCATTTTTAGTTGACTTTGAACTGAGAATCATCAAACCTTAGAATGTTAGCATTAACCTTTTGCTTACGAGTGGGACGCTGTCCCACCCGTAAGCAAAACGTTAATAGATGAAAATAGAATATTAACATTGACAAAATAGAATAAAAAATTTGCATTCACAATTTTAGTAATTTAGTTAATGACATGTCCATTACAACATTTATATTCGCCATCTGGCGGAGTGCCGTGTAAATTTTTCCACATTCTTTGTTTCATTTCTTAAACTTTGGGTCTCTTATGTTTCGTTTTTACCTATTTTTCGTCTTGTTGTGTTTGATGTATACTTGTTCGGACGTGATTTGTTTTATTGAGTTAAACCTCTTGTCTTTTGATGCATAACAATCTTGTGTGTTACATCTCGTTTCAGATTGCCTGGACTGTTTTTCATTCTGCTTTCTGATTGGCTCTCAAATTGAGCTCTTAATCCAGATCTTGGGTCTATAACTCAATTCTGTTACTACTAGTTGCGCCCATTATTGTTTTTGACTTAGGGTTTGATGGTTTTCTTTCATTGACGAAGGAGATACAGCGTATCATCAAAACAGTTGTATGCTGCGTTATTATGTTATTCGTGCTTATATACGCTGTTGAAATTATCCTTATTAACAAAATACTTGAGTGGAAATGAGTTTGCTTACACTGGTTCTCTAAAAATTCAGGATTTTACAAAATCTAGCACATTCAATTATTATGTGCACGAGGAGATACTATTGAGATGTTCCTACTTAAAAAAGTGATACATTATTGATAATATATGGCTTAGTCTGGTGAAAATGGGAAATTATTAAAAACGTACTCCTGATCGTCTCTGGAAATTGATTGTAGGGATGTCAATCAAAAAGTGCTCAAACACTTATACAGAGACTGCTTTGTATTCATCTGGCAGAGTGTTTGTTATATGCTCTAATACAAATCTAAACTAATCGAAATATATTATTAAAAAGTGGAATAATAGAAACGGTGTTTCAAACCTGGAAATAGGTTTTTTTTTTATAAAAGTACATGTTTCATTCGATTTTATAATAGCTTTTGTGAGTGCATACAAAAATTTTTTACTGAAATATCTTAATGTTTTATAACAATTCCACAAATGCCCCGATTCTTGAACCCCTGCAGCCCAAAAATAAATATTATGTGTTTTTTCAATGCATGCATACACAATGAAATATGATTCATTTGAGATAATGCAATTCAAAATATCGTTTAATAAAAAAAAAATCAGTGTTTTCATGTTTACAATTTCTAATATTTTTTAACTGAATGGATAATTTGAAATTTGAGTATTCCGAATTTACCATAATTTTATTGTTTATCAATTTATCTTGGAATAGGAATTACAAAAGTTTTAGTGTACTATGTATATGTTATACGGGAAAACTGCCGTATGGACTATTGTAGACATGTGAAACTGGCTTCAATTTGAGCAATAATTTCGCAATATATTAAATATGATTTAAATTAAGCTGAAACTCATGTAAATCATAGGGTTATTTTTACTCAATATACTACAAGTATTATGCTTTAATAGAATTTTCAATCGAAATATAGAATATACTTTTATGAATTATATTACACATTTAAAAATATATTTATAAATATAGACGTATTTCTAAACATTTTATGTACAACTTGCGATAGAAAAAATACATGACTGTGTAACTTGAGTTTATATATTTATCGTCCATCTCCAAACAGTTACTTTCCAAATAGCAATAAAAAAGAATAGGAGATATAATATAGATTACTTCTAGCATAACCAATCCGCTACATTTTTGCGCTTCTCCGGGATTAGGTGTTATCTGAGATGGAAAAACATAATGTAATTACACTTTTCCGAGGTACTATTTCGTTATTACTTGGACATACGATATGATTGTTTCTAGCAGGATATAAACTGCTTCGTATTTGAAACTTTGATTCTTCTTTGGGTGTTTTTTTGTCTTTCAAAATTTTCAATTTTTATATTTTACTTTCCCTGCAGTAAATACATGGTAATGAATGGGGAGAGTATTGGCATCATGTAAAAAATTACAACTCGAGTTTCTGACGGATCTACACGTTTCAGGACCTCTAGAACACGAAAAAACTATTTTTAACGTGGTGTCTATGTGTGTGTCTATGTGTCTGTTTGTGCAATGTATGTATCCACTCTAACTGAAAAACTAATTTGCCAAATTTCATAAAATTTGGTAGGTTGGTAGGTAAGTCACTTGACCATGGGGCTGATTAGATTTTGATTTAATTTGGGAAAAAGGGACCTGCCTTTTCTGTGAAATGTCCCTCATAAATAGCATGTGTCTAATCTAGCTTTCAAACTAATGTGGTGAGGTGGATTTTTACACATACATACAATAAACTTAAACACATAAATACATTAAGATACTCACCAAATAGTTCCACCAGGCTCAACCGCGTTAAAGCATAGTGGGGTCCGATTGGACCTAAGTACATTGCGTTTGTTAAGATAATTAATCACTCCCTTTTTGTGGCCAACTAACACTTTTATTTATAGAGCACATGAAATCTCAATTTTAAACATTAATATACAAAATTACACAATTACAAAGGAGTTCCCAAATTACCTAAACTTGACCTCAGGGTGCACAGTTTATTTTGCATTAATTTGCATATATATATTATTTATCATCCAAAACTTGTAATTAATTATTTTTTTGTTAAGACACAATGTATATATATTCAAATTTGTAAAACTCCCCTTTAGCATGACCTTGCCCTTACACTATTGGATCACATCAGTGATTTACATTCATATACACATTTTAAAGTCAATATATATAAATTTCATACCTGCACATACGAACTCCACTGAGTGCTGTAGCTGACCTCTGCACGTTGGAATGGGTGGCACAATTAATTGAATGTCTAGTTCATTGCTTCTGAAATGTTCATTGAAAACACTACCAGTCTGCGAACACTATTGCGTATCATCAGGTGACGAAAATTTTTGCCAAGTATTATTTTGGAGATGGGCACACGGTCCACTTTCCTTCTCCTCCTCTTAGATGATGGCTTAAGTCCCAGCGGCTCTTGAGTGAGCATGCGTACAGGTTTTGCCAATATATATACGTTTTCGTAGAGGTTTGTCTGCTGCTTAGGATCCCGGGATTGATGCTCTGCAAATATTCCGTACAGGCAGTATTTCAGTTACCACGGCTTAAATGCAGCTAAAGGAGCAAGGTCCTACACCGCGCCGTTTTAGTGGTAGAGCTGTGTTGCATTGCAACTAATAAAAACAAATGACGATGGGCATACTGTTCTCTTTCCTTCTCCTTCCCTTAATTTTGGCTTAAGTCCCAGCGGCTCTTGAGTGAACATGCGTACAGGCCCTTGCCTAAAGAGTGGAGATCAGATACTTTCTTTGTAGAGATTGGCTGCTGCTTAGGAGCCCTGGATTGATGCTCCGCAAATATTCCGTGCACACAGTATTTTACGTAACCACGGCTTAATGCAGCTAAAGGAACAAAGGTCCTACACCGCGCCGTTTTGGTGGTAGAGCTGAGTGTACTGCAACCAAATAAAACATGACGACCTTCTTCCATTTTCTGGTCGAACTGCCCGAAAAAATATGCGCCCTCGCGCTGAGTTAGGCTCGGCTCGTCTTGGCTACTAGTTGCCTTCTATACCGGACTCACTACGTCGGCTCCTCGGCAAAGGCATTTGCCGCCCGAGATAGGGACCGCGGATGCCGGTTCATGATGCATCAAACACACATGCCGGATCGGCTACACCGAAAATACAAGTGCCCCGCACTTGGAGTGCTCTCTACTCGAGCTCAGAAAAGCAACTAACTATCTTTTACATTTCTAAAAATTCCAGAATTTTAAAACAAGGGGAGCGACAACAAACAGGGAGGAAATCCCCCCAACTCTCATTCGCTGTTCCCGAACGCTATAAAAAAGGAGGAGGTCCAAAAATGCTTCACCATTGGTCTAGAAGCGACGCTCATTTTTTTATGCGTTCCACTAAAATACAAGAACCAGAGGGCATACAAAACCAGGATGGTCCAAAATACCGGACACCGACGCGCGCCACACCTGACAGGGCTCTAAATTTTCAAAGATTTGTAGCTCAACTTTGACATTTTGCTGCAATTAAATCTCTGAATATTTACAATCCATGTCAGTGCGCACACAACCCAAAGGCGCCAAAAAATCCCAATTCCGTCTGTGCAAAGGCCTAGCTATAAACATAAATCACAAAACATAGTATACATTTCAATATATTTACACCATTCCCTTTTTTCCCAGGGTTATGTATCAAAATATGTGAAAATATTGTCACATATTCTCACCCCCCTGAACAGAAAAGATGTCAAGCTAGGTTTACAAAATATTATATAGTACAATTTACATCATCATTATTTGTTTACAGATTTTCCATCACTTTTTCTCAACAGTTCACAATTTTTTTTGTTTACAGTTCGCATCATATACATTTACACACAACAAGTCTATCTGATCTACATTTGTATAATTTCACAATTTTACTTTACACATTTTAATTTACAACGCAATACGACCACAACAAAACAACTGTCAGTCCAGGCGTTCCCCCCACTGTTTATCTCAAAACATGTGTTCGAAGCCATGGCAACGGCGGAACTAGTTTTTCCCCGAACTGCGAGTAGAACTGGAAGTCCAGTTGCCCACCCCTTTTAATCTTCGCACACTGCCTTTGAGAAGGACCTGCTGGTCATTTTGAGCGCCAGTTCTCTCTCTATTTCAAAGGCACAAAAGCAGGTAAGTAATTTTGCATGTTTTTAGCATGTTCTTTAGCAATGTTATCTCTGTGTTTTACACACACTTGAGTTATTTGATGTGGAAATGAATTTTGGCTGTCTAATTTTTACAAGTGAGTTCATTCTCTTTGTCATCTGACCTGCGTGCTACATTGGCGGGAAATCCAAATCGTCACATACACTGATACTGTGTTAACAACAATCCCTGATCTCTCTTTCACAATGTTGTTATTACTTATTTTTAATCTAATTTTACGTCTATTTTCATGTGATTTGAATGTTTATTTTATGTTTTATTTCGGCGCATCTTTGCATGTATTCGCGAGTTAACCCAATTTTTTTTTGAATAACATTTAATAGATTTACCTAGGACACCTTTTAATTTTAATGTTTAGTACTTAAATTGAACGACCCGCGTTTTAAATACCTGTATTGGTTCACTACCATGAATCATGCTTCTAACGCCGCTATATCTATTGTATTTATTTATATTTTTATTCTTAATTTATCTTTTATTGTCATTCACTTATATTTATATTACAATCTGTCTATTGTTATTCCTCTGTGATTCTTTATATTTTTGTACATAATTATTCATTTTTACTATGAGTTCATCACTATGTATTAATGCATTTCCTCTTTGCCTATCTGTGAAAAAATACCCGTGTGTCACGCTTCTCCCGCGCTGCAACGAATGACCTTGAATTTTCGCCTGCATCTTGTCTCGGAACCAGTTTTTCTTACCGAAAGCGTCCGACCTTTTTGGAGTTTGACAAACACTGGCTTTTTCATACCAGCCCGCCGTCAGCTGTTTTTTTTTTTTTTTGTAAGCGGAGCTGCTCTTATTTTTAAAGCTTGTTTGCAATATTCTCTATTTTTATTTTATTTATTTATTTATTTTGATTATATCTCTTTCTTTGACTTGTAATCCTATCAAAATTTAAAAACATCTGTTGTCATAATTTTAAAATATTTTGCAGCGATATCAACGATCTGAACACCCTAATTCAAAATGCCTGTCATCAAGGCCGCCCGGTTTGTATATGGTGAAGTATTTATTTGTTGTTATTGTGCTATACATATACATGTCTTTTACTTTATTTACTTATTTTGTTATTTTGCTTACTGATTCTTTTTATTTTTGTTATTTAAAATTTACTTGCAAGTTATTCCCCCCCCTTTTTTTTTGAAGTTGCTACTGGCCGACTGCCATTCACTACTCTTATGTATATCATTATATCTGTGTATATCTGTTTCGGCTATATATTATCAGATTCATATAAATTTTTCAGCGATAACTTCAGCCATATGTGATGTCCAGATGGACTCGACTGTAAACTTGACGATTTTTTTACAGAAATGGAACAGAAACCTGCCAATTTTGAGAGCTGGAAGTTCAACTACTGGTCGTATCTTTTTATTATTCCTCATTTTGTTATTGTTATCCTTCTCATTATGATCTATTTATTTATTATTTTATTTATTGTTAATTCTACCCTGTATTTGAAAATTATATTTATTATTATTTTTATGTATTTGAAAAAAATTTCTTTATTTGTTGTCTGACTTGCCCCCCCCCTTTTTTTGACTGTACTCATCTTATTTTTCTACACTGCCCTACGAGTTCGTAGGTCCGAAACTCCCTGCTCTTTTCCCCACTTATAGAGTATATGACAATGTCCATTTTTATAACGTAGACTAATTTTTTATTTTATTTGGGAGGTAAAAACATTATTTATTATTTTCTTTTTACTTCAAAATTTTCCGAGTCTCCGGTTTTATTTTGTTCTCAAACATTTTAATTTAAACCTGAACTACTCACTTATGTACATATTATTTATACTTCAGATATCTCTTATTTTTACGTCCACTAAATTATTTACTTTACTTATATTTTCATTTGAATTCTTTATCTTTTCTCATTGTCCGTTCATTTATTTAATATTTAATTGCATAAAAGGGACGGGAATCTATAACTTTAAAAATTTTTTTTTTTTTTTGCTGTACTGCTACTTGATGAACCGCTGATAATTTTCATAAAATGGGCTGGCGCTAAGACTTTTACGTTGTACTGCGTTGATACTTATTGACAACATCACTGCTAACCAGTCAACCCGCTGATAAACTTTCCTACTGTTCTTTTTTTGTTGCTGTTGTTGTTGCAGAATATTACTAATTTAGATATTACTATCCGCTGGACTTGCCTTCCTGCAGACAATTTTTTGAAGTTTTATTAAATTGCGATTTTGTTGACTACCGTGCATTTTGGATAACTATTTACCTATCCTCACACAAGTCTTCGCTACTACACACTTTTCCTCAACACTACAGTTTACACAATATACACTACACAATATACAATACACAATACATACAATACTAATCATATACTTTTGCTGCCCTATGTTTTGCACATACTGCGGCAAGCGTTATTTGTAACACACTTGTGCTGTCTATTTTTTTTTTCATTCAATTTTAATGGTTGCTCTATCAACATAAATTTTCTATTATTATCATTATATTTTTTTCTTTACATTTACACACACTTATCTATTTGTAGACTACCTTCCAATTAAATTTTACATTTTACTGTAAACTACGAAAATTATTTCTGAATGCTTTCCAATTTAATTTCACAAATATTGTAGGATACTAAAATATTTCACAATACTATCTAAGTTAATTTTAAAATCATTGTAGACTGCTACACATATTGTAGAATACTTTTCAATTAATTTTAACTTTATTGTAGAATCGTGAAACAATATTACAGAATACCTTCTAAAATAATTCCATAACTATTGTAGAATACTCAAATTTTTTTTTTTTTTTTTTTTGCAGAATAGTATCTGAATTAAATTTTTAACATTATTGTAGAATGTTACACATATTGTAAAACTCTTCCAAATTTATTTTAAACATTCACTGGCTCTACACCTTGTGCTGCATTTATTTGCATACACTTACTATTTATTTCTGCTCTATAATATTTTAATTTTTTTTTTATTTACTTTAGCAGGTTATTTTAATTTCACTTAACTAATCACTGAACTTGCTAGTCCAATTTCAATACATAATAAATCACTTTCAATTAATCCTAATTTTTTGTTGATCTAAATTTTGTAATTTTAAAATATTACAGTTATAGCCCTAAGCTTTTCACAACATGATTTAAAATTTGCACACACCTAATATACTTTTTATACACAATATTTCCAAAGACGAAAACACACTCTTTACCACAGTTATTCATATACTTTGTACATCCTATCTCTGTATATATTTTTATACAGCATTTATTTTACTTAACTTCTATTTTTTTTTATTTACTTGCGTTGATAATTTATTTAAGTGCACCCCGTCTATCCTTTACACACTAACAGTATATCTTTAAACACTCAACTTCTGTATCTTCAGTATTTGGCCCGCAATTTTGGCTAAGCCTCCCACACAACAAATAATCTATAGCAAAAGCCCGTGGTTCGTTTCCGAACGACACGGCACCAAGTACGGGTAGCGGTGGTCTATGTGGTGAGGTGGATTTTTACACATACATACAATAAACTTAAACACATAAATATATTAAGATACTCACCAAATAGTTCCACCAGGCTCAACCGCGTTAAAGTATAGTGGGGTCCGATTGGACCTAAGTACATTGCGTTTGTTAAGATAATTAATCACTCCCTTTTTGTGGCCAACTAACACTTTTATTTATAGAGCACATGAAATCTCAATTTTAAACATTAATATACAAAATTACACAATTACAAAGGAGTTCCCAAATTACCTAAACTTGACCTCAGGGTGCACAGTTTATTTTGCATTAATTTGCATATATATATTATTTATCATCCAAAACTTGTAATTAATTATTTTTTTGTTAAGACACAATGTATATATATTCAAATTTGTAAAACTCCCCTTTAGCATGACCTTGCCCTTACACTATTGGATCACATCAGTGATTTACATTCATATACACATTTTAAAGTCAATATATATAAATTTCATACCTTCACATACGAACTCCACTGAGTGCTGTAGCTGACCTCTGCACGTTGGAATGGGTGGCACAATTAATTGAATGTCTAGTTCATTGCTTCTGAAATGTTCATTGAAAACACTACCAGTCTGCGAACACTATTGCGTATCATCAGGTGACGAAAATTTTTGCCAAGTATTATTTTGGAGATGGGCACACGGTCCACTTTCCTTCTCCTCCTCTTAGATGATGGCTTAAGTCCCAGCGGCTCTTGAGTGAGCATGCGTACAGGTTTTGCCAATATATATACGTTTTCGTAGAGGTTTGTCTGCTGCTTAGGATCCCGGGATTGATGCTCTGCAAATATTCCGTACAGGCAGTATTTCAGTTACCAAGGCTTAAATGCAGCTAAAGGAGCAAGGTCCTACACCGCGCCGTTTTAGTGGTAGAGCTGTGTTGCATTGCAACTAATAAAAACAATTGACGATGGGCATAATGTTCTCTTTCCTTCTCCTTCCCTTAATTTTGGCTTAAGTCCCAGCGGCTCTTGAGTGAACATGCGTACAGGCCCTTGCCTAAAGAGTGGAGATCAGATACTTTCTTTGTAGAGATTGGCTGCTGCTTAGGAGCCCTGGATTGATGCTCCGCAAATATTCCGTGCACACAGTATTTTACGTAACCACGGCTTAATGCAGCTAAAGGAACAAAGGTCCTACACCGCGCCGTTTTGGTGGTAGAGCTGAGTGTACTGCAACCAAATAAAACATGACGACCTTCTTCCATTTTCTGGTCGAACTGCCCGAAAAAATATGCGCCCTCGCGCTGAGTTAGGCTCGGCTCGTCTTGGCTACTAGTTGCCTTCTATACCGGACTCACTACGTCGGCTCCTCGGCAAAGGCATTTGCCACCCGAGATAGGGACCGCGGATGCCGGTTCATGATGCATCAAACACACATGCCGGATCGGCTACACCGAAAATACAAGTGCCCCGCACTTGGAGTGCTCTCTACTCGAGCTCAGAAAAGCAACTAACTATCTTTTACATTTCTAAAAATTCCAGAATTTTAAAACAAGGGGAGCGACAACAAACAGGGAGGAAATCCCCCCAACTCTCATTCGCTGTTCCCGAACGCTATAAAAAAGGAGGAGGTCCAAAAATGCTTCACCATTGGTCTAGAAGCGACGCTCATTTTTTTATGCGTTCCACTAAAATACAAGAACCAGAGGGCATACAAAACCAGGGTGGTCCAAAATACCGGACACCGACGCGCGCCACACCTGACAGGGCTCTAAATTTTCAAAGATTTGTAGCTCAACTTTGACATTTTGCTGCAATTAAATCTCTGAATATTTACAATCCATGTCAGTGCGCACACAACCCAAAGGCGCCAAAAAATCCCAATTCCGTCTGTGCAAAGGCCTAGCTATAAACATAAATCACAAAACATAGTATACATTTCAATATATTTACACCATTCCCTTTTTTCCCAGGGTTATGTATCAAAATATGTGAAAATATTGTCACAACTAATAGCCCAAATTACTCAAAATTTGATTCATAAGTCACTTGTGGAGTACTGTAGTACTGGTTTGATTTCAGTACGATTCGAAAAAAAAATGTGCATTTTTTCGCGAAATGACCCGCAAAAGTCGTATGTATCCACTGTAGATGACAAAATTACGACGGAATTACACAATATTTAGTAGATAAGTCGCTTGTGCATAACCGTGGTTCTGGTTAGATTTTTGTACCATTAGGAAATAAAAATAATCACTATTTTTTTCGAAATGATTCGCAAATCTGAAATATCCGATCTGAAAAAAAATACTTATGCTCAAAAGTATCAATTGAATTCTTATTTTATACGTGATTCTTGGCGACAAAGATAATACAACCAACTGCATTTCTATAAGATGAACCATTCTCCAAATATTTAATTTTTTAATTTTGAAGAACTAAAGACGTTTTTCACGGATTCTGATGCTGATTAAATTTGGATGTGTTTCGGAAAAATATAATCGAATCTTTTTTTGCGAAATGGCTCGCAAAGATAGTTTTATAGGTATGTCAATAGCGAAAATCTGAAATAAACGACTAAATAGTTTAAATATATTAATTAAGTACTTGTTCTTCAGGTGTGATTTCCAACAAAGCGAATAAGACTGACATCACGACAGTTGAATGAACAGTTCTTGAGATATTTTAATTTTATGAATTTTCGAGGAGCTGAAGCATTTAAAGTGAATTAATTGTCCAAATGAAACGAAGATGCATTAAAAAGGCAAATTGGATATAATATCAGAAAAGTATCCATGATAATTTCTGCAATTAATGCTTAATGAAATAGAAAAAGGAATTTGAATTTGCAATGAAAGTCATGTGCTGACCACATCTTATATTAATTTTCCTACAGCACATATTACATGTAAAGAAAAGGTGTGTGATAGGCTTACCTATTCTTGGATTTCGATCAACCAACATTTTCTAATCATCATTAAATAGAATCAATCATCTTTTCTATAATACATACTGTCTATTTATGTGCCTGTTATTATGCAAGTTTATGAGAGCTATAACTCTAAAAAACATCGAGAAAACTGTAGTAATTAACATATCTATTATAAGGAAATAAAATTCGAATGTACTACTAAATTAATTCAGAAATGAATTTAACTTTTTAAGTTATAACTTTTATCCATAATATTGTAATTGCGTTGTATTTGTTATTATCCATTAACTGCCAAAACCCACCTTGAATATTTAGTTTCTTTGCTGCACCTAAAATATCTGAAAAATAAACATATTAATGTAAAATAATAAATTATTTTTCAAATTAGAAAAAGTATTATTTTTAAATTAATTTTTGAGTAATCAGCTTTTTATATTTCAATTAACATAGCACAATTTTCCCATACTAATTTGACACAAGTTTTCATTTTCAAGAAAATTATTGCTAACTTTTGCTATTAGATTAAAGGTTTGGAAATTTGTGCACAAATGTAATAACACATCATTTTTCATTCTTTATGCAATAATATAATATACATAACTTAATATCTCAAAACATTATTTTACTCACAGTGCAAAAAATAACTCACAATACCTGGAAATAATAGTTTTAATGGTCTCTAGTCCTTATTTGGAATAATGTCAATGCACAACTCGGGGTTAGCTTCCTCCATGCAAATATACAGGATTATCGAAATTATTTTTGTATCTTAACACCACCTCGCTATGCGAGTTACAGAAGTTCGCACAGAAAAATGTCATGAATGTCTTTCAAAAAGAACTTAAAGCTCCCAAACTGTGTGACCATGTATTAACAGATTGCCTAATACGCCAAACTTTGGAGCATTTTACAAAAATTTGCAGAATCAATTTTTAAAACTGTCTTTCAGAGTTTTGAAAAGTCTCTCTCTGAAAATAAACTCAACTTGATGAACAATCCTTGGTTCTTTTCATCACTTGCGGTCATATTTTATTTCATATTGTTTTTTCTTTTCAGTTATTGATAAATGTCTTTATGGGGTGGACCAACTGACCATTACCAATTGTTTTTTCTTAAAATTAGCATTTCATCATTTCCAGAACTACGTGACGGTAATTTTATGATTTGTTGTAAATTTATCAACATAAACTTGCCAAACTTCGGCGACACCGATAAGCATGATAGTTTTCCTATTTTTCCACTTTTATTTCTTGGCACTTGTCGTTGTCAAATTAAAGGTTTGAAATTGTCCTTGTTTTTCTAGAGCACTTATTGTCCTATTCTTCTTTTGATACGTCTTATAAACTATTTTTGTTATTTATTAAAAAATGCACTCTTGAATATGGCTTTAAAATTAAGTTCTTGATTCTATATAGGGTCATTACACAAATCCGATGAAACTCAGCGCGGTAATTTCAATACCTTAACATCAAATATCTATTTTCAAGGTGAACAGACTAGGCAGTGACCTTCAATTTATGGAACACTATGTTTGCTAAATTCGAAAATACTTTATAAATATATATATATATATATATATGTTACGGAAACTGTTATTCTATACATTATTTTGTATTTAAAAGCGAATGATTTTTTTTTGCTGGGAACTAGGCAGATATATCGAGTAAGATCTTGAGTGATATCGAGAATGTGTAGACTTTCGATCCAAAATAAAAAAATAAATAAAAATATTTAATTAATCAAATGCAGTAATTATTTGTACGTACTTAAATAACTAATTAACGTACCCAATTTTATCGCTTCACTACTTTTGTGACCGTGCAAGAAAGAGAGCGTGATAGACAATTTAAAGGGGACTATGAAAGAGATAAGGGGCTTTTAGGCCGCCAGCAGGCACATGACTTGCTAAAAAAATGATTGCTCCTCTACAAAAACTCGTTGTTATATCTTTAATAACAGCTAGCTGGCAAATTCCTGCTACTATTGTAATAAAATCGATGCGCTATCATGCTCCAAAATCTTCGAGTACATATTTTTTCTTTTCTAAAACATATGTTGTGTTGATAAAAATATGTTTTTTCTAAAACATATGTTTCTGGAATTTTTAAGGGTTTAAAAGTCTAGAAATATATGAATATAATAGCTACCTCGGGTGTTTTTTATATTTTCTCCCCCCCCCCCTTTAAAGCGAAGGCGTCTGCATAGTTTTGTAACTGGTTTCACTACTTCGATAAATACTTCTGGCCATATCCATACCCATTCTTGGCATTTGAAAACTCGCGACATAGCGGCTAACCCCACCCCCTCATCCGTTACACACATCACTGCCTTTCTTCCATCTTATCTTTCTCTAACTCTACTAGGTTCTCGTTTATGACCTAGTATCTCCCATTCTGAAGATTTGGAGACCGACGCAACTATGGTAGTCGCCTATCCAAGCACTATTTAGATGTAAACTCTATCTTAATTATGAAACCCCTTCCCCTATTATATTTTCCCTTCACTAGAAGTTTAAAGGAGGGATTATATCCTTCCTTGGACGCTTCTTTAATCCCGTTCTTGAAATCTTGAGAGATAGACAAAGAAGTGAAGTCTATATTAAATATTAGACCTGATATTTTTGAAATCTATGAGATGTTTCAAAGTCAAGTATCGCATTAATGATTGATTTAAATAAATTCTATTTCTATAAACTCAGTATTTAAGTTCCAATTTATATAAATGCAATATTTCAAGCAGTGTTTCATTTTCCACCTGTTACGTAATCTGCTATCTTTTATTTTATTAAAAGATATGTTCATGAATATTTTTACTTTCCCTGCAATACATGGTAATGTATAGGGAAAGTATTGGAATCATGCCGAAAATCGAAACTCGAGTTTTTGACGGATCTACGCGTTTCGAGACTTTTAGAATACGGAAAAACGATTTTTAGCGTGATGTCTATGTGTCTGTCTATCTGTGTGTATGTCTGTCTGTCTGTGCAGATTTTATATCCACTCTAACTAAAAAACTAAATGACCGAATTTCATAAAATTTGGTAAGTCACTTGTGGGCGGGTCTGGTGCTGATTAGTTTTGGGTACGATTCGGGATAAAAGAATCCCCCCCCCCTTTTTTTTTTTTGCGAAATGGCCCGCAATAGACTGTATCCACTCTAGCTGAAAAACTATAGGACTGAATTTCATAAAATTGGGTAGATAAGTCGCTTGTAGGTTACTCTAGTGCTGATTAGATTTTGGTATGATTCTGAAAAATATAACCTGCCTTGTTTTGCAAATTGGCCAGCAAAAATCGTCAAAATCTAAAATTAAAAACTACGTATGCGCAAATATATCTATTAAATGCTTGTTGTATACGTAGTCTTTAACGAAGAAAATAATAATAACAACCTCATTACATTAGGGCTAGCCGTTCTCGAGATATTTATGCTTTTTCGTATTTTCTCTACGCTACCTTTGAAAATAAGTCCACTTACCAATTGAGAATGAAAATTGAATTAAAAAGGAATTAAATTTAATTAAAACAAAGAGAGCGTGGATATAAATAAATCTGCAGGGAAAGCCATGTGCTGTCCACATGAGATTTTTATTGTTAGTTTTATGACTTTAATGATTTTGGTGTTCGGCAAATGTTCCTTATAATTAAAAGCATTCCATGATTTCGAAAATGTTAAGAACCACTGGTCTATTCTTTATAAAAAAAAATCAGTTATACGTACTACATTTCTCTTATAAATACTTATTCATTTAAAAAAATAAAACTTAGGCCCAAAAGCTGCAAAACTGTAAAGACTTCATGAATGAAATGTGAATTTTCGACTCAGCAAAAATGTGTCTCAAGAAACGTGTCTATGGAACAGTTTGTTCGATCAGTCTGTTCCGAAGAAAAGTTATTGTCATATTTATTACGTATCATTTTGCTGAAAATGTGTATTTTTTAATGCTTGTAAGCTAAATGTGTTCCTTTACGTGGTATTTTGTGGCAAATGTAAAATAAGACACAGTAAAGTTAAACATTTTTTTCCTATAACAGTGAAGTTTGAGCATCATATTTAATAGCTTTTTCATTATATTGCTCAAAGTCTGTAGCGTATCTATGTATGCATCTATCTGCTTATATCCAACATTAACACAAAATAATATTGCCTAAACTTGACTATAATATCAAATTAATTATGGCGTTAGGTGTTGCCATAAACTAAAAATTTGAAAAAATGACTGTATCAAATTACAGCTTGGAGTTGTGAGGTCTAAATAACCTTTCGGTTATTATTTCCCTCAGTTTGCATTATAGTTAATGTTTACATAAACTAACACGTCTAACTGGTGCCGTTGACAGACCAATCACACAGAGCTAATCAGCATTTTCTGCGTTCCTGCGGTAAAATAGGAATATGTTTCGGATAATGATAGTTTCAGTGGCTTCTTGAGTAGTTTCTGCGTGAATAAAAGGGTTCTTGAGTAGGCGATGAAGGATTCGAGTAATGAGTGAAAGGAAACCCAATTCGATACAACGATGACTAAGAAGAGTCTAGTATTCGGTGTGTGGCCGCAATACTGGGCGAAGCTACATTATACCTGGATAAGTGTATAAGCTTTATAAATGCGTATCCATGTTAGAATTATCTCCAGTCTAGAATATTGCAGTATCTTGTATATTTGTCATTTATTCTTAGTGTGTGCAATAACAATTAGTATATATGTTGTCCGTTGCTTTAAACAGAAATCTGCTGCAAAATATGTCCCCAAAATACTGAGCTGTATTTTAAATAGTGCCGTCCTGTGTTATTGCCTTGGACCGAAAGTTTGAACTATCAAGTAATGTTTGAGTTAAGTCACTTTTGACAGATTAAGTAAAAATTCTTTACAAATTCATCGAAGGAGGATACAGAGAAAATTTAAACTTTATAAATGTTCAGCAAGCATCACCAGACCATGGAATTAACATGCATAAGAATGTAAAAACATACATAATAATGTAAAAACACTATACATAAGAATGTAAAAACACTTCATATTCACGAGCTTTGATCATATATGTTTAACTAAATGTACACAAATTTAGTCAAATGTGATCAAAAAAATTTACTTATCTGGAAATATTATGAAGAAAAGAACTAACTCCCTGTTGAAAGCAATGTCCATGATTTGGATCGCTGTAGTTGGTGAAGTAACGTCCAATCTCTTCTCAATCTTGCTCTTTTGAAAAATCTTGGATGAGAGGGGCGTAGCACTGCTCTACTCCTTTTGTTACATATTTTTGTTTTTTTAATACTACGCCTGCATTCTCTTGCGTTATCTCAATACTCCTAGTGAGGATCTCCCGAAGTGGAATTTGGCTCATGTAATTTGCATGTACCTATATTTTATTCCGATTAATAAATTTGGGGGTTGGCACCTATAAAGCCATTAGGCCGTAAATCGACGCCAGTCTCTCTGGGATTAGTTGATTAGTAACTTGCCTTTTTGACCAAATGTATATTAATTGTTCTTCAGGCTCGAATGTTCATTTGTCGCTTAACATGTAAACAAGAAGAACGGCATGAGCCACTTAAACATGCACCACATTATTTTTTACAGGCGTTTTATTTTTAAGAAATACCTGAAACGAGCATTTAAAACATTGATAAAAATATCTTTTGAATTTGACAGCCTTGTGAATTGCGTTTTATCTATTTTCCAAAAGTATCGAAGATAACATAGTTTTGTATGATATCACTAATCTAAGCAGAGAAATGTTTGTAAACTAGCACATACAAGATGTGTTCCAAGAGACACTTTCTGCAAAATTGACTTGACAACATAGTTCTACACGGAAAACTTTGCAGTGCATCTAAGAACTATTATACATTTATAAAAATATATTATTAAATGACATAAAAGCCTCATTGTCACCTCATTGATTCAATTTATCTCTATAGGATATACATGTAAAAGCTAGTCTTATTATATGATGACATATTAAATGCATTTTTCACATTAGTAAGTAAAATATAATTTTCCATCAGGATATCCACTATCATTGATATTTACGAATAAGATATAAACAACAAAGACAGAATATGCCAAAGTTGCTAAATCCTAGATTCTTTAACATAAGGATTCCTTCTACGTGTTCGATTACAATCATATAAACGTTTACTTAATTCCCCTGAGTCAGTTTTTCTCTTAAAATTTATCTAAATCGTTAAAAAAGTATAATATAAGTAGTTTAAATATCAAATCTCAAAAATTCCGGCATTTATATTGTCTCAAACGGTATTCTGTATCATAGAATCGCCAATTGTTTATTTTATGGAAAAGTTCTATAGAATATATTCTTTTGTTTGACAAACGCTTCAACATGGATTTTGGAAGGCAAAGTTTTATAGACGAATATATAAAGGGAATATGAATTGCTGACTGAGCAAAATCCACAGTATCAAGGATATGTTCGACAAATAAGTCCAGATGTTTGTTTTGAAAAAAAGTTACTGCCACATATATTGTAAGTCGTGCCAATGTGAGCGTCTTTATTTCAATCAGCATGTGTTTTCGCTTAAAATGAATGAGACATATTTCTTTGCAGTGTAAATATTTAGTTGGATAACCACATGCCTTTAAGTTAGTCATTGTATGTATAAATAAAATTCAGTGGACTATATTAATATATTTCTTCAAAATAGCAATTTTGATTATATTAAAAACTTAAGAAAACATTTTTCTGATCAAATTCATAAGAATGTTAAGTGTTTAGTTTGTGACTACATATTCAGTTCAATCAAACATTGCATTTAAAAATATTATGCATGCTTTAAACTTGACTGGATAGGCGATTTTTAAATTTCCGTTAAAAAATTCCGTCATAAGGCCAGATCACGTTCTTCACTTTATTGCGTAAATCTTTAAATGAATGTCCGACTGTCCGAAATTAATCTCATTATTACTTTCCTTATATACATAATGTATAAGGAAAGTATTGCGACGGGGTCGAAAATTCGAATTCGAGTTTTCGACGGGAGAGCGCGTTTCAAGCATCCCTTATCACGAATCAAACATTTTTGAAGTGATGTTTGTGTGTGTGTGTGTGTGTGTGTGTGTGTGTTCGTGTGTGTGTGTGGGTGTGTCAGTTAGTCTGTGAAGACGATAACTGACGAACGAATGGTTCGATTCGAACGAAATTTGGTACAAAATCACAATCCGTAAACACTGGAAGCATATTGTTTTTATACGCAATCGAATGTTCAGAACCCCCCCCCCCTAAATTTTCGAGTGAAATTTTGAAAAAATCGTCAAAAAATCAAAACCGCTAACAAAGTTACACAAATAGACATTTCTTATGTAATTTTTCATTATAAAACTATTGACATAAATTTTAGAACGCTAACATGAACCGTTCTCGAGATATTGCACATTTTTCAAAAAAATTATCAAGAAGTTACACAAAATTAAAAAAAAATGTATGTCCTATTGAAAAACATGTTCACTTTTTATAAGTAATACAATGCGATAAATTTGGTGATATCATTCTCGTGGATCTAGCTCGTTCCATTCATGAAAAATATACTTTGAGTAATACTTCTGTATTTGAACGCCAATAGTCATTTATTTGCTGTGAGAATAACTTATTTCTCCTTCCATAATACTTGGCGAGATTTTAGTGAAGAATTTGGCGGAATGTCGCAAACTTGGTAACATTTTTAATTGTTGCCAAATTAACAAAAATCTCGCCAAATTGATAAAAATGACGCTAAATCAATGAAAATGACGACTAATTGAAGAAAATTGAATATCTTGGAAAGAATATAAGTATCTACTACAAGAATAACATTTTTCTTTACTGTAGAAGTAGTAAATTCATTGGATTATATAAGGACAGTCATGTGTTGCCCACATCAGATTTTTTTTTAAAGTTGAATTTCGACTTAAAGACAAAAAGAAGGTATATTAAAGAAAAGTTAGGGATTCAGTTTATGACTATGAACTTCAGGTGTCTAACATTACATTAAATAAAGGACTAAAGCGAAAACAATTAAAATATATTTTATTGATTTTCTATTTATAGTGATCATTATAATTTTTGACAAATAACGTTACATTTTTCAGTTATGGATACTACTTGGATCAAGACGTAGACTACAGTCTTGAAGGTTATAACAGTTGTTTTGACTCGGAAAGATCACAGAGAGAATGAAGGAGGTCATATAAAAAATCAGACAGAAATTACCATTCCATTTTCACTCCAAACTAAGAGGATAATAGTCTGTCGAACATAAATATTGAAACAACAGAAAGCAAGGAAATTAGTTAATGAAGTGTAGAAATATATAAGGTTCTAATCCTAAAATATCACTAATATGGGAGGATATAACACACAGTGATCAATGAATGTATAACAAAATTTTATGTGCTCAAATAAAATTGACTGTTGGTCTTTATTGATGTTTGAAACTGGGAACATGGCAATGCCAAACTTTCCTTTTAAAATGAGTAATCCAATTGGAACATATAAACCGTTTTTCGCATTTCAGAGAAAGTCCAATCGAAATGAGTTGTTAAAAACAGTTTAACTGCTACCTGAATTTATTTCAGGCAGATAAAACCAAATTCAAGAATCTTAAGATATCAAACATTATGCATCACTTACTGTATGTGCCTTCAATCTGTCATGATTTATATAAAACTCTCCCTCACTTTGATTTAACAGAATAATGAAGGAGATATTTTGCCCAATATATGCCTCAAATGATGGTGAAAGGTCCATGAAGTGGATGAGAGCCTTTACACGGGCCGGGGACATTTTTACAGGCGTTGTCTTTTGTGGTTCTGCGTAGATCAATAGACGACGTTCAAAAGGCTCAAGGCAGGGTGGGTTTAGTGAAGTGCCCAGGAGAGGATAGTAATACCCCCTTTAAACTTCAGGCGAAAAGGAAGATCAAGAAAAAAGGAGTTCATAAGATGAAAGAAGAAAATAAAGGGAAGCTCGGGTGGAAGACAACATCATGCCGATACCCGAGTCTTCATAAAGAACGAACTGAGGCCCAAGTAGGCGCCCAGTAGAGAAGAGGAAGAATGGGGAGACAGGGGTGCACCAAGAGAGGTGCAGGGCCTTGAGCAATGAGAATCCGACATAAAGATAAATACAATATAAGAATTTAAGGAAAGCTTGTGAATAACGCGAAATTTCCCAAAAGCAAGGGAGAAGCACAGAAAAAGCTAGAAGGTTGCACCATAAATAGAGAAGAATAAGACTATGTTAGACGAATCCGCTTTTTAGGGCGGAAGTAAATATCACGTACCGGTCTTCCAGGTAACGACCGAGGGCGCTTTCGCGCCTTTGGGTTACGAGGATGGTAACGATGGATACTGTCTAACGTAGGGTTATTGACACTTCTCAGACCTCTATGAAATTTGATAGATAACTTTTTGACATGTGCCAAAACAGGCCTAATTTGGAGGTCTTTATGCAAAATTTCTAACCGGACGTAGGTCGGAAGATTTGCAAACGAACGCAAAGCGTTATTTTGAATAACTTGAAGTTTCCTAAGGTCAATCTCAGCTGCGGTCCCCCAGATAGAAGAACCGTACGTCATAATTGGACGAATATAGGACTTGTAAAGTAATAACTTATTACGGATTGACAAGCGGCTATTTCTAGCCAAAAGGGGACGGAGCTGGATGAATGAAAGCTTCACTTTCTTGCATGTTTCAGAAATGTGCTGCTTCCATGATAATTTGGAATCTAAGTACACTCCAAGGCACTTATAAGAAGATTGCCAGGGAATGGGCTGGTTATTAAGAATTAAATTAGTGTTTGGGGATTCCCTAGGGGGTGGGAAGGTAACTGCTGCACACTTGCTGACATTTACTTTGATGCGCCATTTTGTAAGCCATTGCGTCATGTCTTGCAGATAATTTTGAAGAATGCCGTGCACGATGTGTGTCTGTTTATGTTGTGCGATCCGGGCCGTGTCTTCAGCATAGAGGCTAAGAGAGACACCGGGGGAACGTGGAATATCATTAATATACAGGTTGAACAATCTGGGCCCAACAAGAGAACCTTGAGGGACCCCGCTGAGAATATTCCTGGGAGAGGAAAGAAAGTTAGAGACTCGTACCACAAAGCTACGCTCTGTAAGGTACGAGTGAAGAATTTTAATTAGATCAGGAGGAAAAGAGCGTTTGATAAGCTTGAACAACAGACCATTTCTCCAAACCTTATCAAACGCCTTTTGGATGTCAATAAAAACTATACAGGTACTTTCTTGTATGCTACGAGCTTCATGAATAAGTTCAACGACCCGTAGAAGCTGGTGTTCAGTAGAGTGCTTCTTTCTGAACCCATACTGCTCAGGAATCATAATATTATTCAGGTCGCAAAACTCATCCAAACGCCGCAGTATCACATACTCGAAAACTTAGAGAGACAGGAAAGAAGAGAGATAGGTCTATAGTTAATAGGATAAGTTAGATTAAGACCAGGCTTGGGAATGGGTGCAACAATAGCAACCTTTCAGGCCTTCGGGAAGTAGTTAAAATGTAAGAGAAGAGTAAAAAGTTTAGCAAGATAGGTTTTAAGAAGATTAGGAATGTTTTTTAACATGTTAGGAGAGAGAAGATCCTTCCTAGGAGCTTTATTCTTCTTCAGTTTTTGAATACGGGGAAGCAGTTCAGCATAAGTTACATCAGACATAGTTCTAGGTGTAGGTGAAGAGAGGAATTGTTCAACCTTGGGATCAACAATCGATACCGTTCTGGCATCGACAACATCATGATGTGATTCAAACTGGCTTCTAGGACTGTCTGCAAGCAGTTCAGCCTTTTGTGTGGTAGAGATGGCCCTTCCATTAGGCCCCTCAAGGGTCGGAATGTGTATTTTGTGCCTACGATAAAGTGAGGCAGCTCTCCAAATGGTGTTGTCTGTAGTCGTTAAGGACTCAATATGGGTGTTTCACCGTGCACTAGAAAATGCCTTAAGACGTGATCTCACCTGGGCTCGTGAGAAATTAAGTTCACGCTTAAGGCAGGGGTCTCTGCTGGCCTGCCAAGCTCTACGAAGCCTGTTTCTTTCTCTGATTATCTCCCGGATGCCCTGAGGAAGTCTATAGTAGTCAACTTTAGTTTCCTTGGGCCGAGAGGACGCTGAGTAGGCATTACGAAGCATGGCTTCAAATTTATCTATCTCCTCGTCCAGTTGGTCCGTGGAGCTAGCAACAGGAGGAGGTGGAGTTTCACTAGCAAGAATACATTTAAACTTGGTCCAGTTAGTTTTGAGCTTGGCATTATTCCTGATATCAAACTTATTAAGCTCTATAGTATAGATAATTGGGAGATGATCTGAAGCTAGTTCGTTAAATGCCTCCATGCAATAAGAAATGTTGCTGGTGATGGCGAAATCAATAACATTGTTGAGATGGGTGGGATCACCCGGAGCTACAATCTCATAGTTGTGGTCGTCGGCCCAGCGTTTAAGCTTGGAACCCCGAACATCAACTCGAGGACAACCCCAGGCTTGGTTTTAGCGTTAAAATCACCAGCAACTATTACATGGGGCGAAATTTTGAAAAGGGTATTTAAATCAGCAATGACAGGACCAGCTTTAGCATTAGGATGGAAGTAGACAGACGCAATGGTCAGGATCGGATTATTCGACAAGTTGAGCTCTACAACAGTAGCCTCACCAGCTTAAAGAGGAGGAGTAGGAATACGATAATGACTGATTTTATTACTGATATAAATAGTAGTACCTCCCGCAGGACGATTACTAACATGATTCCAGTCATCATTGTATAAATCATAGTTAGCAATTTTACAGTTTTTCCCTGGACTGAAGTGGGTCTCTTGGACCAAGAACAGATCTAAGTTATTATTTATACAAAAATCCCTAGCTTCCTGGATTTTACCTCTAAGTCCATTGGCATTCCAGATGCCAATGGTAGGATCCTTCAAGATTCTTAAGGGCACAACCATGGCCAAAAAGAGGGGGGCTAACCTTTGCTAACAAGAGCAAATACGCTCTCGTATATTATGTTTACTCTATCTATTTCGGTCGGAGCTGACCTCATGGCAGGTAGGGCATTTTTGAATGCCCTGCTAGTAATGTCCATGCCATACCTGTCTTCAAATCTGAAGAGATAGCTAAGGAAATCATCAGCAGCTTGACTATTAATGTTGGCTCCTTGGAGTGCTGCGAATTTAGGAGTGGCATTATCTGCCTTTTTGGGGACTTCACTACGTCCTTCAGTGGCAGCGGCGTATGACCTCTGCGGGTTCACATGCTTTTTGACGAAGGTGGAGTTTACAGAGGGAGAGGATGTAGTTTTAAGTTTAGGGAACCTGGGACAGTTTCTGTAAGAAGCAGGGTGTTCTCCTCCACAGTTGACACATTTACACGGTGCCTCATAAACTTTGGTGCATTCTTTCGTGAAATGTGGCAATGCACATTTCACACAGTTAGGTGGCATATGGCAAGCATTGCTCGTGTGAAAGAATGATTGGCACCTGTAACACTGGAGAACCTGCTTAGGTCCACGGTATTTCTCAATTTTGACAATTATATTAAACAAGCTGGTAAGTTTATAGATCTGCTCATTTACAGGGGTCTTCGCAATCTGCACATAAAACAACGGCATGTTGACTCTATTGGTCTTTGGGCCTCTTGCCAATTGCGTAACGCTAATCGGCTTAAGACCCAAACACTCCAGTTCTCGTGCAATTGCCGTAGATTCAGTGCAGATTGGAAGACCTCTGACTACAATTTTTAGGGGTTTTTGGTCATCTAAAAGGTAAGATTTAAAATCCACCTTGTTAATTAAGAGAAAGTTTTGTATTTTTAGATATTCATCCCTAATATTTACATGGACTTTTATGAAGTCCCCTGATCCAGTTACTTTAGAGTTTAGATTTGGTACTATTTTCTTTAGATCATTAATTAGGTTAGACCAGTTTTTGGTAATGGCAATAAAAAAGGGGGGAGGTTTACGTTCCCTTTTGGGGGCTTCACTAACAGTTTCTTCTTCAATTCCATTAGTTGGAAGAGTAATTTTTGAATTATTTACAAATTTAGTATTATTTACAAAGTTTGAAGTTGAAGGGTTATCAATTAGAGTAGCTGAGATTAAACTGGCAGTATGTATCTTTTGCGGTTTCTGAAAACTGTCTTCATCTATACTATGAGGATGTTTCTTAGCACTGTTGTTATTTACAGATACATTAACATTTTTTACTTTAACTTTACTACTATTAATGTCCGGGAAGGAGGTAGTAGTCTGGATAGGAATACCAGAGGACATCAAATAACTGCCGGAGGAAAGCCTCCGACAGGACTCACCATATCTCGGCAAGTTGTGGGCCTCGATGAGCTTTGATAAGGTCAGCTCACATATATCTATGATTTCCTTCAACTTGTCCTTGTCCAGATTGTTATCAGCTTTTCTCCATAAGAAAGTCTTTTCATTTATAAAATCTCTTAATCTGGCAGCTTCATCTCTTGGATTAGCATTGATAGGTACTTTTGCATGGTAGTCGGCCTCTTCAATGGACCAGTCCGTCATTTCTACGCTTTCATCAATGTTGGACATCATATTTGTCGCTCCAAAGGTAGGGTCTGGAGGCTTGGAGGTTTCAGGCGAAGGCGACTCATGGATTGGAACGCTGTTGCGTGATGGCTTCATTCTCGGTGCGGAGCTCAAGAAAAACACAACCTCTTAGCTCGGCGTCAAGACTGCGAATGAGTTGGTTAATGACGACGTTCAAAAGCGTGGATCGACAACGCTATTGGATTTATAATAGAGATTTGTGCCCCGTTATAGGAGCGCCCTCTATCGATTCACACGGAACTATGACAAACAGGCTTGGATAGGGCACCAAGATTTTAAATATTATTATTTACATAAAGTTTATTGCGATAATTCTTTAATTAATCTACACTTTTGTACAATAAAACACGTTGTTAACCTCAATTGTATCCATTATGTTTTAATCGTTTCATTACTGTTTGCAGCCAAATTATGTAAGTGTATATAGTCTCTCAAGATTAATTATAAAGTCTATATTTTCCTTCAAATTGTAAAGCTATTTTTTAGAAAGGTTAAAAAGGAATATCAGAATCAATATGATTTTTTGCTCTTTCAATTGCTGTTGATGCTTCAACTTTGAACTTACATATTTCTCGAAATAAAATTTTCTGCAGTTGTATCCCTTAGCATGTGGGTTCCCTAAATATTCTTTAAAATAAGCTATAGAAATTTTTCGGAAAATTAATTTGTTTTAATAAATGCATATCGGGTATTAATTTATCTGGAGCACAATGAGTAAAATATATATAATATCACAATTTCTAAAGATAAACTTAGAAAAAGAAAGTAAGGAAAAAAGCAGTATGTATTAGATATGTATTATGTTTTCTTTCTTGCAACAAAATTATAATTGCAAACGTTTTAACTTTGATTCTGGAAATCACAGAATCCCTTGTCTTGATTTGCAAAATTAATAAATTCACAAATGAACAAACATGTCCATTTTATTAGAATTAAAAATGAAATGAGTATGAGTAAAAATAAATTAAGCAATTTTATTGTTAAATAAGTTCATGCTACTAATTTTAGTGTAATAAAAATATATAAATTTCATGTTTTAAAAAATGAAAATTCGAAGCAAATAGAATTTTATTTGTATATCTATGACTACTAGAAGTATTGCAGTTTTACATATTTTCTTCATGTAATTTCCTACTATCGTGATTGACAACTAAACAACCTTCATTAACATTTACAAAAATGCTACATCTAGTCATATACTCACCGCACAAAACATAAAAATATCCTCTTCGAAAAAATCTGTAATTCTTTAAAAACGAATGGTCTTGCCCATTCATACAAATGTTTTAATGGCTGATTATTTTTGCTATATAAATAATAATTTTGTTTCTTCATTTACTAATCAAAGCAAAACATCAATAACATGCAATATTTAAGTAAAGTTAGAAAAAAAATGTATTATAGCATTGTAATATGCATGCAGTACCTGTTCAAAAAGTTAAATTTAAGTACAAATGCCAACATCCACAAATTTATTGAAAATCTCTGATTACCAAATAAATCAAATTTACTCTTAATTATATAGGGTATACATAAAGGAACATCGGGGTTTTAATTTGTTATAGTATCTCTTAGATGATGTGTACAATATTGATTCAAGGCCAAAATCAAAGAACAGAGAAGATAGCGGGTAGTTTATGTTGTCAGTGCAGTTTTAGTTGTGCACATATCCCAATCTTTCCCAGTCTTTCCCACCTGACAGCCGTAGTACTTGCTGATTTAATGTTTGGGAAGAACTCGCCTATCGATTCGATGTGTGCAGCGTTAGTAAAGGATCTTTCATTGAAGTGCAGGGAAAAACTGTAGGTATTACTCTTTCATTTTATTTGTAATGCATTATTGTAATTAAAAGTGAAAATATATTAAACAGCTACAAAACCCAGATATTCCTTTATGTACACCATGTATATTAATTGCCATTCAGAATGAAACATCTCGAAAATTCGCTATCATTTCCAATATCAGCCATTGTGATTTGCTATGGCAGTGTATTTCAAAGCTGGCTATGGAAACGCTATGGAAACAGAGAAAAAACAAAAGCTTGCCATCTCGCTGCTTCTTTTCGAGGTCCTGCGTCTGATGTTTTACAAACGCTTCCGACCACGAAACGTCTTCTACGATCCAGGCCATCCGACCTACCCAAAGCTATAAGGTATCTTTTTCAACTGCAGGGTATTGCCACCTAATTTAGATCGGAACCCAGTGGTGGTGGTATCCACAGGCCGTACCGTATTTCCCCTACCGCCAACCTCTAGGAAGAATTTACGGACCTGCATGTTTAACGTGATTGTACTCAGCGTGAACACGGCGACTGTTTGGGAAGAGGCGGGGATGGCACTCGAGTTTTCCGAGTATAATCCCCGCGCAATAACCACTGGGCTGTCGTGCTCTCGAGAATCGGCTGGACATCATAGTCCTGGCAAATGCTCTGGAACTCCGTTATGGGGAGAATAATTTGATGATACCAGCAGAGTTTAATTAATTGCTGTCTAGCCGTGAAAAGTTTTGAGAAAATATATCAGAGCAGGCATCGGATATTGAAAGATATCTGTAGCTATCCTTTGCAGACTACCCTATGGGATGTTAGAGAAGGACTTGCTGCCAAGTATTTTATGCATGTTATTTGTGACCCAGAAATTCAGCACTCTGTTCTTATGGCCGAATCCAAGGATCTGAAAACTGCACTGTCTCTAGTCAGCAAAGTTGAAAACTCTCGGCAGGCATCTCGCGGGCTGCATCGATTACTTGACACGGCTGTGGCTGATAACACTTCAGAATTTGAGATGCTGCGCACTATGAAGAATTTAAAGGACATGCAGCTGAGACAAAGTAATGATAAATTCAAGCAATTATCTGGTTCATTCGCAAAGTACTTGCAGAGAAACAGAAAGTATAAGGAGACAGTGACCACTATTTGAGCAAAAAGATAATAGGTTTTTTGAGGCATTCCCTTCGAAAATGCCTCAGGAAATCTAATCAGAGTCCCCCTTGCTGAGCGAGGTTCCCGTGGGAAAGAAATACCACATTAAAAAAAAAGTCCAGATCTCATCGTTGCACGGATGAGATAATGGCCTTTACGTCATGAGTCGTGTAAACAACATTGTGTTCCAAATGATTCTAGACATGTGTGTGTATGTAACCTTCATTAAAAGCTCACCAAATAAATGGCGGACTTCTTTGTACGGCACCCTCCATTTATGTGAACACAGTTACTGAAGAAACAGCGAATACGCATGAAAAATTGGAATTTCTGTCGGAACCGAGCTTTTATCCTCATATTGCTTATGCTGAGGACATTTATGACCCATGTATTCTTGGACTGAACTTTTTAAGGAAGAAACCATGGATTTGACCTAGTCTTGAAAATAATGAATTACGGACAAAAATATTCTTCTGTTTGGAACAGAAATAGGATATATCCTAGTGTGTAACAGAGTCACTGGCGAAGAAGTTTTGCTGTCCGCACGTAGCAACAGTTTTATGAGAGGAAGCCAGTAAGGCTCAAAGAGACATGGATTGCCTTAACAGACTGGTGACAAGTTTCGATCGAGATATAAGACAGCTGTGTTGTTATGCTAAAATGTTTATAATATGTGCATTGCATGTAATTTAATGATTCGTTTTTCATAAGAATGTTTTAGTTTGCATTTTATAAAAAAATGGCTATATTTCATGTAAATTTGCACCACGAAACAGACTTATATAACACTACCGATGTACTAATACTGCGTCCTTTTGCAATTACTAAATGTACGTGCATCCCCTTTACCACACCATCAACTACACACCCAAGTACATTCACTTCTTTCTGGAGAATGCAGTGAGCGTGTCTGAGAAATGTTTCAACATATAGTTAGCTTATTTGTAGAAGATTATATCTCCCTTCACATTTTTTAATCAACTACATCCGAATATAGAGCAGTTGACTTGATTACATGACTATGCATGCTTTAGCTAATATAACAAATAAATAGGCAAAATTCTAAATTATATAAGATTTACTTTACGATATAAACTTTACGAAAACTTACGAAAGTTACTTTACGATACTTTACAAAAATATTTACGATAGATGAAATTGAAACAAATTCTTTTCTTTTTATCCATTAGTCATACTTTCAATCTTGAATCTGGGGTAAGAGCTAAAGATTAATAATTGTAAATATTTGTTCATATAGTTACATATATATTTTAAAATTTAATATATTTAATGGCAAAAACCCTAAATGAATATTGTTGACAATAAAATTTTAAATACCGGTATTTGTTTGAAACTGTAGTAGTAGTAGTAACGTTTTAAATAGTGAATTTTAAACAATTAATTATAAGTGATTAAGTAAACCTGATATTTAGTGGTTTAGAAGATTCCATTTTATAAGTTTTAAATGTTTCGTACTTTTCCCAAGATAATCACCTACTGTTTAATAAAAAAGTGTTTTCATGTGTGAGTATTCACATTTCTTTTAAGGAACATATATATGTGTACTTACATACTAACATACAATTTCTAACGCATTTTAATAGTGCAGTATTATATTTAGTTATAAGAATATTTCTTTGCTTTTTGAAAAGTAAACTTTTTCAACATCTATACCATCAAGACTTAGACCTATTATAAAATATATATGAAACACTCCATGTTCAAAACATCTAGACAAGAATTCAACTCAATAACTCTCTGTTCCAGAATCATTCTTTAAAACATTATGTTCTAGAATTCTACTTTGTTCAGGAATTTTACTTAAAACGGAAACAGTTTATGGTCATAAAAGTCAGCATACGTAACTCAAAATCCATATAAAATTTAAATTTTCTATAGACGCAATTAATATCAGGTACAATGTGTAATGCATAAATGCATTGCGGACAAAATAGTTTGACGTGTGGTTCAGTCTCAATATCTCAAATTGAGTTCGAAAGTTATACCTTATACATGGCATCATAATTTGCTCATAAAGCCTCGATAATTTCGCTTAGCTTCCGGGTTCGTATCATAACAAAATTATTTATTTTATAACTGACAGATCCCGTCATGTGTGGAGTATATTGAACCTTTATTGTAAAACATCATTTCCGACACGTGGTAAAATTGTGCCGCGACACGTGGTAAAATCGATAAGAAATTACGTCGTTCATGCACCCCACCACTTCAGCCCCCGGATAGTATGGGGATATGAAAACAGTCAATTACCAATATCTATTAATTGATTAGCGTCAACTTATTTTACAAATCTCGCATTTCAGCACAGAATTCTCAAACACTACGAAATATATCCGTTATTAAATTTCACTTTAATGTCACAAAAGTATAAATCGATATTATATCTGTTAAAGAATATCATGTTTTATACATTTTGGCATTTTTGCTATACTTTTATACATTCAGATCTTAATAATCGTAATAATAATAATATGCTGAATATATCTATTTACAAGAGATAAGAAGTTCTTTATCGCTGTTTCAGCTATGTTTCTGTCCCCTCTTTACTTGCAAATACTAGTTCTCACAAGAATGTAATATTATCGAGCTTCGGGGACAAATATGCACTATACTTTGTTTGAACAAACATCTTTTTGTCTGAAGATATTTCCTAATAAAACACGTATTTTTTGGCTTAAGATATGGATGATCAAGGTAATAATTGTGTTGGTAGAATAGAAGTATATTAGAAAATAATTGAAAAATTTCGATTTAACTACATAAGTGCCTTAGACTACATGAACAATGATGAACTTTAAAAAATGATTACATTCAATTCATTCAAATTTCCTTTCGGCAGTTTCGATATAAAAATCCGTCATTCTTATACATGTCCTTTTAATGTTATCACTTCTATTGTTCCTTAAAATTATGTCTGCTCCTTAAAATTATGTACCAAATACCATTTTTTAATCCCCCACGAATTTATGTAAGTTACATATGACCAAGGTTGTTGTGATTGTTAAAAATTATTTTTTTACTTTTTAGTGTATTTTAACAAACCGTGTGCTTTTTTATATATTTTTTTTATCTTACGACTTATGATTGTGTAATCAATTGCGATTGTCTAATCGCCTTTTACGATTGTGTAATCAATATTTCATCAGATATCAGATCAAACTTTCTTATGATAAAATTGCAGATGTTCTTTACGTATAAAAAAGTCAATTCATAACTCGTCATGAGCAGTATCACGTGTTAAATTATTATCTTTTATATAGTATATATAGAATCCAAGCAGAATATTGGACTCATTTTAACTATCTTACAACAATGGGATATTTGGGGACAATTCCTAGCATGATCTGTGGGGATTGAGTGGTGGTCAGAATGGTAGGGATCACCACAAATTTGATGAAATATTGTATTGCCATCGAAAATACATATGTGTTTTTGTTGTTGTTGATGAGACCCAGACCGTCCGACCTACCAGAACGGTGTTACTGTAAAATTTCAAGAAAATCGGCACCGTAGAAGTGGATCAAAAACTGATTTCAAGATTGATCCAACACAGAGAAACCAACCTAAATACAACCATGTAATAAAATGATCTGCCAACCTAAATAAAGAGCCCAATATATATTGTATCTTCTGATTTTATATACACATGTTGCTAATAATGCCTGACCTCAAAACCCTGTTTTTACTGGTATGTTGATATTTTTTTTTACTTTTTCTTTAAACTTAGATAGGTACGAAAAAGTTAGACGAATTCACCCACTTCACAAATCATGATAAGTGTATAATAGTAACTTTACCCAACTCATCCGTATTTTTTTGGCTTTTTCTTTAAACTTAGATAGGTACGAAAAAGTTAGACGAATTCATCCATTACACAAATCATGATAACTGTATAATTGTAACTTTACCCAGAACTATCAATTAATTCCAGACGATAAAACTAATTTAGCGTAATAAGTGCGGATTTACATTTTAAATGTTGTTTGTATGTAATTTTTAAGGAATATAAACATATTAAAAGTGTTTGCATTAGAAAGCAATTTTGGAGGATGTGTAGAGAAAAGTTTTGAATATATATTTTTCCATATCATCCGCTTTCATTCTAACACATTCATACCTGAAATTGAAATGCAACCTTTTATTTGTAATATATTCATATAGAATAATTTGAGGGAGAAATTAAAAATTATTTTGAAAAATCCCACTACGCGTTTCAATATATAAAATACTTTTTGAATATTTTAATAAACAATGAATTATGCTTCTTATTTTCTTCCGTTGCAGTTATTTCACAGATCTTTAATACATTATTTAAACGTGACTTGAATAATGCATTTTAAACTTCTTTTATATTCTTCTGTAAACACAATGTTTTAAACTGAATATAATTTTATATTGACATTTAAATATCATGGATTTGGGATACATAATCGCTGTATGTATACAACTTTTATCTAATCTGAATGTGAATCGCGATTAAAATAGTAGGTAATTTCGGGCTTATATACAGATTCCTGTACTTTTTTAAATCAGATGTATAAGAAAATTAGGTGCCAACGATTATTTTACGAGCGACGTGTGCGTTATAATATGACTTTAACATTTTTATATTAATGTAGTCTGTGCATATAAATGAGCACAATTATTAATTTTATTGTAACAGTTTTAACATAGTAGTGCAAGACATCGATAAAAAGTATCTAAATTTTCATAAATATACGATTAATTCACCTATAATAGCAATATTTTATGCTTTTATCACATGAATTTTGATTTTAAAAGAAGTAAATTTACCATATGTTGTGATAAAAATATGTGCTATATACATCTAACGTTTTAACTCTTAATTATTAAAAAAAAAAATCAGCAGTGGCTCCAGTTCAATGGAGCTGAAATGGTTTTGCATGAATAGTATATATTTTGTGGGCGGTTTGTCTTGGATTTTTTTAAAGTGTTCAAAAGAGTGATAGAGGAGTGGGACAGCCCAGAGAGTGGTAACCAACCGGGAATTGTACTCAGATGACGCGAGTTCGATTTCCGACTCTACCTAAACTGTGACCGTATTCACGGGCACATTAAATATGTGGATTCGTAAGTCCTTCTGAGGGATTTGTGCTGGAGGAAGGAGGTACGGTCCCTGTGAATGCCGCCCCCACTGTGTTCCGTTCTACGTTGGGTGACACTGTCCCGGCTGTCTAAACATATACCTTACAGCTTCATGTAGATCGGACAGCCTGAGTCGAATAAGAAGAAAATAGTGAATGAATTTCAATAGAGGTAATTTCGAACATTTTCAAAAGAGTTTAAAATATTGAAATAACAAAATTAAAGCCACATCTTCAAAGTAATTCAAAATACCAAAATTAGAACCACCACTATCGTTAAAAATATTAAAATACCAAAATTTTAACCATTGTATTTTAAAAATTATAGACGTAATATAAAATACACGTATATATCTTTACAGTGCTTTAAAAAGTCTTCAAATTTCTTCTTACAGTTCATTGCTAGCACTCTTAGTTTTCGAGATATCAGCATTTCAAACTTGAAAAACGGAAAACCTTCAATCGTCTTGAAAATAACAAGATAATTTCTCATAAACTATATTGGTTTTGTAAAAGCAAATTATTAATCGTGAAACTAGTGACTGAATGTCTTCTAGTAACCGCTTTTGTCGCTTACTGTTTATAGTTACTTTTTATAGTTTAGACGATCGATATCTTGAGTAAAAGTAATCAAAGTGAAGCAAAAACTCGCTCGGGCAACACTGTTTTAATATTAAAAAAAATTTAAAATATTAAAATATTGGAATTATTTTTATATATTCACTAACAGGGCCATTTTTCTGCTAAAACATGTCAAAATAGCTTTCATTTTTATCCATTCGGTCCGATGACATATAAATTGTTAACATTTTTCGTGCACTGTGATTTCAGTCAGAGGTATCTCCACCATAGTTGCTATTCACATTGAAAATATGTTATTCACAGGCAATAATGCAGAGAATGGGAACTTGCTAGATTACATCAGAGGGAACCATGTTTTTAATATCAATAACTAAGCGTATAATTATCGCAGACATCAAACTATGACCTATTAAAATAATTATAAAGTTTTTACAAATGAAATGTGCTTTTCTAATTCATAAAGGGGTTTGCCTAAATCATCGTATAGATAAATTCGACTAATTTATATTCTGTGAACTATTGTTTAATACTTTATCAAGACCTTAGGGAGTATTTTTACATTGCAGAATTAAAAAAAAAATACTATACTAATAGATGAATGCTGAAAATTGTATACGTAGAATGCATAAAAATCAATTTGCAACATCAATGGATACTATGCATATTTTTCAAAGAAGTGGTTTCTGCCTTAGTAAATTTAAACACATCGAATTTCAATATTTCAATAACATTTTATACACTAATATATTCGATGCAAAAGTGTCAAATCAAATATTTTAGTAAACTCTGTTATCGTGTGGCGATTGGTCAGCAAAATGGCGCAATCGAAGAACAATCAGCCGAACTCCCAATTGAAGAACAATCAGTTTTGAATATTTTTGAATCATTTCAGGCGTTGTTGTTGTTGGTGGTGGTGCCGTGTTCACACGAGTCAGTCGTTTAAATAGATCCATAAGCGAAGACCACGGCCTTAGCAATCATAATGATGCTATGGTAGTAGAGCATATCCTGTGGAAATTCCACGATGTTTTGAAGCCTTGAAAAATGGTTGCCAGAGCCTCGAGAGATTGGACTTCTGCAAGGTTATTATATCTATAAGGCTACGCCACTTCAGCTCTAGCCAATGAGAGCACGTAAAGACGCAACGTCACTTGGAGGTAAATGTCAGGAACGGCCCGGTAGACTCCAATGATAAAGAATGCTAACAAAATTAATTTAATCATTTATTTTTAATTTAAAATATGAAATAAATACTCAAATAACATTAATTTTACTTGAACACAACTTAATTATGCAGTACAGGTTTTTTTTAGAAGGGTACATACATAAAACTGTATTTCCCTTTCTGAAAAATATATATCATCTGGAATTTCGTTTCGCTTTTTGAAACCAGTCAATGTTATTACAAGAGGCGATGTTATTTTTAAGGAATTTTGTTTTAAGTACACGAATTTACAGAAATATGTTCGGAAAGTTTTCTAAACAAGCAATCATTCTAAAATTTTCATTAAACACAAATAAACATCGCGTAATTTCTTTCTCAATGCATATAAATAAAGTTATTTTCGATTATGTTATCTCTAATAATTGAAAATCAAAACAATAATTAAAACGCTAACACTAAGAATTTTATATCTTTTTAGGGGGGGGGGACTTCTGCCTGTTGGTCCGCGGAAGGTATTTCATTTTCCTTCCACCACCCGAAGGAGGCATTCCCCTATCCGCCATCTGGGGACTCGCCCTATAGGGGTTATAGGCTCCCCTGAGGATCTGAGGCGTTATATTTATTATAATGCTTCTTAATGGCCACCACCACCACCACTCATTGATGGTTTCCCAAATATGTTGTGTCTTCTCAAGAACTGAAAATCGTAACATCAAACGTAGAATAATTTAAGCTTTATAACAAATTTTGCAACAACTTGTGAGATAATTTAACTGTAAGATATAACTTGTAAGATATTATAACTTTTAAATCATTGAAATATTAATTTAATAGCAATAGCAACTACACACGTGTTTCTTGCCTTCCCGGCCGTCCAACTAGTTACTCTAAGTCCTCTGGACGAGTCGGACGGTCTGGGTCTTCAACACGTGTTTCTTGATGCAAAAAATGGCATTTTAAAGGAAAATGGTGTAAAAAAATTCTATATTCCAGTTCCTTTTCAAATGAAATAATATTCGATCGAAAATGCATTCGTATCATGAAAACATTTGCCTATTAATATATATATAAAACAAGAAATGTTAATCATGCATAAACATTGATTATGAAACAATCTCCAACTGAAATGCAATTCTATTTAAGCATCTCTGAAATGCGATACATTCAGCGGTGATATTTTTTAAATTATCACAAAAGTACTATAAGAAATTTTACTAAAGACTTAAAAGTAAGGAGACGTCAACTTCATTTAAAGAAAACACCAATATCGTTAGAGGCAATAAGTAAAGTGGCCCTGGGATAAAATAAATAGACCAGCACTGTATGCAATTCTATGGCAAAAGGCTTGAGACATTTTTTGAACTGTCAATCTGTAAAACTAAATTATTAGCGCAATGCAAATTAGAACTGAAACAATAAATAACATTGCTACATATTCAAAGTTATATTTTCTTCCAATTTATTTTAATCTCTATATTATGTATTCTATCTTACAACTAAGAAAAAATACTGATTAATTATGCTCATAATAAAGGAACCTTTAATTTAAAAATAATCAAAAATATATATATTATATATCTACGCCTTTTTGTGCCATCTAGCAATAACAACTACTTTACTAACTCTAGTGACAACTAGAAACAATTCAAAAAACATTACGGCATTTTCAAACGTTTCTTCCATATGAGTTTTACCTCGTTCATTCTTACTCTATGCTTAAAACTTCATCATAAAAGGCAATGGTATAAAATCGTCTGCTTCTCTATGTAAAATTAATGAATAATTCATTCATATCACTTATGTTCCAGACTCTAGAGCTAAATTATTTGGAGTTAACAAAATTCAGCAATTCTTACACAACTCATCTCACATCTTGGTTTGTTTACATTCTGCATACATTAAAATAACTTTAGCAATAATTTTTAGCTTTTATAGAAATAATCAAAGTTTTGTAATCATTTAAAATAAAAATATTGCAATTGCGTAGGCACAGAATTTAGATACACAGATAATATGCAAAAATAAAGCTGTTTTAGGACGGATGTAACACTAAATATAAATATAAGCGTTCCTAAAACAATCACGATTTCACTAAACAAAAACCATGGATGTCATAATTTGTTTTGCAATGATTCACACGATCTCTTCATATGATATGGCTGTAATTATTTCAATTTTTATTTAAAAACTACTTAACATATTAAAGGACATTTTCTTTACACATTTTACGTTATAATTTGAATAATTTCTAAAATTATCAAAGCAATTTGTGAATTTTGACTCCGTTTTAAAAATGTTCGATAAATTAGATCCCATAGGGTTCGATGCATTTCATTTTTCCATCCCGGGTAAAATTCAAAACAAATTGGGTGATATTATTCTCTTACATCTCAGTATGTCCCACAGACCGTCTCAACAACATACTGAAATTTCATCTTGATGAAGTCATATTTACCGCAGTTATCGTGCGAACGGACAGACAGACAGACATAATGAACAATGTCATAAACACTTTACAACTATGCTGGAAAGTGTTATAAACAATTATGTAAAGTTGGTGTTTTGCTCAATGAAGTAAAATATAAATTCTGAGTATTATGTAGACATATTTTAAAGGGTGATATCTGTGCGTTTCCAATCATCCATTATATAAAAATTTCCAGTAATGTACATTTCCAGTCATGTATTATTTGGTTATTATGAAATTATTTCATAATTTTCGACATTTAGCACACATATTTCAAACAATTTTACAGTTCTAAGTTAATAATGAATTTTAATAAGGACATGTTAAGTCACACGCAGCAAATACGATATTTCTATGTATAAATGCAATTTTACAATAACAAAAATTCATAAATATATATTATCTGTTCTGAAAATATTACTTGTTTCTGTATTATAGCTTCTAACTGTTAATACTGTACTTTATGCATTACGATATGAATAATATTATGCTAAATATATTTATTCACAAAGAAGTTCTTTATCGCTCTTTCAAAAGGGATGGCTGTGTTGTTTTTTCATATCTTCACTTGAAACCACTTGTCCACATAAAAAAAATGTTAGATTTACGATTTTCGCTGACAAATATCTAACATACTTTGTTTGAACAAAAGTCATTTTTTCGAAAGGTACTATGCATACTTCCTTAATAAAAAGGTTATTTCTTTGGTTGGTATGAAAGGGTAATAACGTATCTTATGTTTCTAGAACAAGTGCATTCTGGAACATAATTGAATAAATTAGTTTACATATAGCATTTATCTAGTAGTCTCAAATAATAAAATAAATGACCTACAATATGCATGATTTATATAAATACATTTATACTTTAAAATTTAATGTTGGTAAGAACATAATGATTAAATGTTTCAATAAACATAAACGCTAAATGTTTCAATAATTACAAATAAATCAAATATATTGAATTTTTTTTAATAAAAGTATATCATTATCACTCTACTTAAAATTAAAATATATTTAATGTTTTGAAAAATATTATTTTGAAAATAATAGTTAAACACTTATTTTTCATAAAATAACTAAGTTTAAAATTTAACAGAATTTGAATGCATTAAATAATTTTAACTATTTACCATTAGAATTGCAGTAATATAGCGAAACTACCAACTTAACAGTGCCGGAGTTTGACCCCCTGTCTAAAGCTAAGTATAGCCAACATCATAGAGTTCTAATCATAGTATTGAATAATAACTTACGAGCGTTCTTTACAGTACTACCTTTCCCAGTGAGTTTCTTATTGCCAAACAAAGTTCTTGCTGGGTTGTAGATGAGGTGTGCGTGTTAAGTTTAAGGGCGTGCTTGTGGTGAATTGTGTTGCCGATGAAGAGAGTGCAGAAGAGTCCTGAATTATTCGTTCAATTACAGCTTGGCTGCATCTCGTTGGGAGTACAGTAGTACAGAATGTACATTTCTACAGTGCATATAATATCTTTGTGAAGCTGAATAATCTGAAATGATTGAGTGAAGGATACTTCGAGCTAGTTCAAAGTCACTAATATATCGATTATTCTTCAATAAATATTACTCCAGGTCAGATATTTGCTTACTCAGATCACTCCAGAATCACCATTTTCTTGAAAAAGGAAAAACACCAACTTCGCAGTGTCTAAGTTTTATCTTAAGTCTAAACCGTGGTACTCCAACATCAAAGCGTGCAGCCGTCTCCAACTCAAGGCCCTGTATACTGCCTTATGAGCATTCGCCATAAAATATATTACAAAATGCATATTACATTTGGGTGAGGTAATGTATGAGTGTAACCGCGGCTTCTGTGTTTATTGATAACATATTTCTGGAGTAAAATGAGATGAAAAGGTGTGTTTGCATTTTCAAAATAAAATTACTTTCTCAATTTAATGTCATAAAATCATTTACTTTTTCGCTCAGTTGAAGAGTGGTGAAGTTATGTTTTAATAGCTTGTGTATGCTGCGTTTATCTATGTAGAGCAATAATATTCTGTCTTGAAAGTGTACTTTAATTGTAAAATTCAGCAATATAATTCATTCATCTTATATAAATTATAGTAACAGTGCTGGTTACAGTTACACTTTAACCTTTAGGGTTTATATTTGAAGCAAGTGCAACATTGAAGATCTGGAGATAAGGCCATTTTCTATACATTCACTGTGATATATAAATTTTTAGTACTTCTTTGAAATAAAACAAGAATAGGAAAATTATGTAACTATAAATGTTCAGAAGGCGTTTTAATCCCTCTTCATCGAATTAAAAACAGTGGGCGCTTAATAAACGCTGAGAAAATAATGCGTCGTGGCAGACAAATAGCACAATAGCAAAAAGAAATTTTATAAACATACAAGTTTGTGGTGAATTTTACACATAAATACAATAAAAGTTAAACACATAAATACATTAAAGATACTCACCAAATAGTTCCACCAGGCTCAACCGCATAACGTATAGTGGGGTCCGATTGGACCTAAAGTACACTGCGTTTTGCACAAAAAATAATCACTCCCATTTTTGTGGCTATCTAACAATTTATTTACAGAACACATGAAATCTCAATTTAAACATTAAATACACAATACACAATTACAAACGAGTTGCCAATTTACCTAAGCTTGACCTCAGGGTGCACAGTTTATTTTGCATTAATTTGCATATTTACCTGATTTATCATCCAAACTTGTAATTAATTACTTTTGTTAAGAAAACAATATATATATATATTCAATTTTGCAAATCTCCCATTTAGCATAACATTGCCCTTACACTATTAGCTCACACAAATTAAGCTTAAACATTCATATACACATTTTAAATCAATATATAATTCTCATACCTTCATTACATACGAACTCCACTGACTGCTGTAGCTGACCTCTGCACGTTGGGATGGGTGGCACGATTAATTGAAGTTTGGTTCATTTATTTGAATAGTTCATAGAAAACACTACCAGTCTGAGAAACACGGTGCGTATCATCAGGTGACGAAATTTTTTGCCAAGTATTATTTTGGAGATGGGCACACTGTCCACTTTCCTTCTCCTCCTCTTAAACATCGGCTTAGTCCCAGCGACTCTTGAGTGAGCATGCGTACAGGTTTTACCGAAGTGGTACGTTTTCGTAGAGGTTTGTCTGCTGCTTAGGAGCCCGGAATTGATGCTCCGCAAATATTCCGTACACACAGTATCACAGTTACCACGGCTTAAATGCAGCTAAAGGAGCAAGGTCCTACACAGCGCCGTTTTAGTGGTAGAGCTGTGTTGTACTGCAACTAAACACAAACAAATGAAGATGGGCATACTGTTCACTTTCCTTCTCCTCCTCTTAAACGTCGGCTTAGTCCCAGCGGCTCTTGAATGAGCATGCGTACAGGTTTTACCTAAAAAGTGGAGATCAGATACTTTATTTGTAAAGATTGGCTGCTGCTTAGGAGCCCTGGATTGATGCTCCGCAAATATTCCGTACACACAGTAGTACAGTTACCACGGCTTAAATGCAGCTAAAGGAGCAAGGTCCTACACCGCGCCGTTTTGGTGGTAGAGCTGTGTGTACTGCAACCAATTAAAAACATGACGACATTCTTCCATTTTCTGGTCGCCACCGCCCGAAGAAAATGCGCCCTCGCGCTGAGTTAGGCACGGCTCGTCTTGGCTACGAGTCGCCTTCTTTACCGGACTCACTACGTCGGCTCCTCGGCAAAGGCATTTGCCGCCCGAGATAGGGACCGCGGATGCCGGGTCAGAGATGCATCAAAATGCATGCCCGATCGGACTTCACAAAACCACAAGTGCCACGCACTTGGAGTGCTCTCTACTCGAGCTCAGAAAAAGCAACTGACGATTTTTTACATTTCTGAAAACTTCAGAATTTTAAAACACGGGGAGCGACAAAAACAGGGAGGAAGTCCCCCACTTCCCATTCGCTGCTTCCCAAAACGCAATAAAAAAGGCGGTCCAAAAATGCTTCGTACCATTGGTTTTTGAGGCGACGCTCATTTTTTATGCGCTCCACTCAAACACAAGAACCAGAGGGCTTCAAAAACCAGGGTGGTCCAGAGAACCGGAGCCCGACGTGAGCCACACCTGACAGGGCTATAAATTTTCAGAGATTTGTTGCTCAACTTTGACATTTTTGCTGCAATTAATTCTCCGAATATTTACAATCCATGTCAGTGAGCACACAACCCAACGGCGCCAAAAAATCCCAATTCCGTCTGTGCAAAGGCCTAGCTATCTACATAAATCACAAACATTGTATACATTTCACTTACATTACATCTTCCCTTTTTTCCCAGGGTTACGTATCAAAATATGTGATTATCATATCGCAAAGTTCATAGATAATGGGGTTATGAAGACACGAGAATCATGGTCCTCGGTGTTCTTACCTTTTCTAACCATATTATAGGTTTATGACAAAACCCTTTTACAGTTTATACTTCTGACCATCTATAAACTTCCCTTTAAACTTCCATATTCTGATTTTAAAGGGTTGGAGTTATACGACCACATTATCACTGGATTGTTAAACTAAACGCATATCTCTATTAGGGTCACACATACGTATTACTGATGCCTTGGAATTATTTTTTTATCCTCTGAGACGCGTTATTTACCATAATGTTTTTAATGGTCATTAAAAGTTGCTTGACGTTTTCTCTTAAAATTATGCTGACACTTCAAAAACTGAAGATGGTAGCATCAAACATTGAATTTTTTAAACCATCATCGAAATTTTTTGTAACAATCTGATTGATAATTAGTCTATTTTTATTAATCATTTAAAATCATTGAATTATTATCTTATTCGGAATGACTACTACAGAAGTTTTTCTCGGTGTAAAAAGTCGCATATTTAATAGTTCAAGAAATTTCATATTTTATTTTTATTCAAATGAATTAATAGGCGTATCAAAAAGACATACGTATCATTCAGCCATATTTCAATTACCATGTATAATTTATATATTGAAGTTGATGTGTTGTGATCAATTCAGTGAAAAAATATATTTGAGTATTATGCAGACAGATTTTAAAGGGTATAAATTGTACTTTTTAAGTTACGCGAGTTGACGACAAAAGGACTAAGCCCGCTAGTATAAATTAAAAATATATTTATACATTTAAATTGATGTGATGAATTAAGTAAACGGAATATATATCGAGTATTATGTAGATAGACTTTAAAGGACATAAACTGTGCTTTTCTAATCATTTGCGATTATTTGTAATTTACCTGTCATAAATTATTTGGCTAGTTAGGACTAATTTAACAATTTTTTGAAGATTAACAGATATATTTCAAAAATTTTTAATACGTAGAAAAAAAATAATTTTATAAAGAACATATAACGTTACGAAGCGGCATATGTAATATTTTTATGTTAAACATACAATGTTGAGAAATTGTAATTTCGAGAGATATATTGTGATAAAAATATATTAATTATTTGTGCATAATAATCTCAAAATGCAAATACAGGGCTTATACACTATGATTTATGCTGAATATATATATTTATAATATTATGCTGAATATATTTATTCACAAGTGTTAAGAACTTCTTTATTGTTACGTCAGCCAGAATGGATGTGTTTCTTTTTCCCCTCTTTACTTGCAAACACTAGTTCTCACAAGAAGAAATGTTAGATTTACGATTTTCGCGGACAAATATCCAACATACTTTGTTTGAACAAAAGTCATTACTTCTAGAGATACTATACTTTCTTAATAATAAGGTTATTTCTTAGTCTGGGATGAAAAGGGTAATAAAGTGTCTTGCTTTGGTACACCAAAGTTATTCTTGAATATCAATGAATACTTTCGTTTATATTAGCGCATTTCCTCAACTACAGGAATAAATGACAATAAATATGTATTTGATGTCCATCGATGTTTAAATTTAACTATTAGAAAGAACGTAATTATTAAATGTTTCGTCGTGTATTACAGAATAAACACGTAATATTTAATATTTCTATAAAAGTATGTCGTTATCACTTTACTTAAAATTGAAATGTATTTAAATTATTGGAAAACAGTGCCCAGGAGAAAGTGAGGAAACATACATATATTTATATATATATATATATATATATATATATATATATATATATATGTATGTATATATATATATATATATATATGTATATGTATATATATGTATATGTGTATGTATATGTGTATATGTGTATGTATATATGTATATATATATGTGTATATGCATGTATGTATGTATATATGTTTGTATATATGTATGTATAAATGTATGTATATATGTATGTATGTATATATATGTATGTATGTATGTATGTATATATATGTACATAAATATAAACTTTAAAAACTTTTAAACTAATGTTTGGAATAATATTACCAATAAGGCAATGTATACCAGTTAAACAATAAAATAGTATGCGCAAAGCAACAATAAAAATTTTATGCACGATATAAAATTCAATCAAAGAATTAACAGTACCGAAAAGTGGTTATGGGGGGGTTGTGACCCCCACTCCCCGTTTAAAAGCATGCTTTGAGTGCCGCGACAAACACTCTCGGAAAACCGGCCCCGTTCATAGAAAGTCCTTGCGACTAAAGTAATTGCGAAAATAAAGACACAGAAATTAATCAATCCAAAAGAAACACCTTATGTGAAACCAATCGAATCCACCTCACGCCAACACCACCAATGCCATCAATAAATCCATCTAACTCAACACACAAACGTTCTACCCCATCCCCTTCATCACTAGAATAACTCCGAGAACCTAGGAATCTCCGTTTATATACTGTATACCGTTGCCACAGATTCAACTAAGTCCGTAAGTCTAAATTTGCACTCTTGTATATCGATATTGTAAAAATCCGATGCGATACCACAAAGGAATCCCCTGGGATATCCAACCCTACGGGCTTCCCCAAAATATCTCTTCAAACACGAATATTGGTCTTCTGTCTTTGTGTTCAATCTTCTACTTCTGATCAGATAATTCCTAATGACGTTTCAAAACGCTCGTTTATTGAGATTAGATGTCCAAGGAACAAGATAATTAATTTCAAATTTAAAATCGTTGCGTTTATCATAGATGCTAAAAAATGCTTTATGATGTTTTCCGTCTCGCTTATTATTAACAATACTGAGATCCAAAAAATTAACGATTCCGTCATCTTTTTTGGTGTTTTCGATCAGATTTAAACCACTTGGATAAAAACTAAAATCCACCGCGTAATCCTCTTTCTCGCAAGTTGTCAACACATCGTCAACGTATCTTATGAATATAATTTCATTTAAGATGTATGTTCCTGATTCATAGCAATTCAAATAGATATCTGCCAATATAGATGAGCAACTACCCCCTCATAGGTATACCAAATTGTTGTTTATAAAAATCCATGCCATTAAACAAAACGGTTTCGAAATGAACCATTTGTACCAAGTTTTGATATTTATTGTAATTCAGGAAAGTCTGTAAATCACATTTTTCAAAAGTTATCATTAAAATATCGAAAAGGTCATTTGTGTTTATATTGTTAAAAAGATCTGAAAAATCGTAACTTTTATAGTAAACTTCATATTCAAAACTTGTCACATTTTCCAGCGTTTTTTTAACTTCAAAACTATTTGATACAATATGAGCTCCTTGTTTTTTTATTATGGGAATTACAAATTTTAAGATTTTAAGTAATGTATCATTAGCCGGCTTTAAATATGTTTTGTATCCGACGGTTACCGGTCGGAATTTTATAGGTTTCTTGTGAAGTTTTGGTATGAGGGTTAAGTATGGAAATCGCGCAGTTGTTTCAGATCATATTCAATTTTTTATAGATTGCTACTATACGATTTTCGATTGATATTCTTGATATACACAGTTGTTTGTACATAGTGTCATTCTTATAGTGTTCCAGCAAAGTACTATGATAGAATTTCCTACATGTAATAGCATAATTGGACGTCACTTTATCCACGTAAGTGACAATATACCTGTCCTGTAATTCTCCTATTTCTTCGACACCAAATCTTTCACGATGTATATTATCAGAATTCTCCCAGTAACACATGTTAAACGCTTTAATAACCTGATGCTTCCATTCATCGAAAGTTGAGATAGGAACATCAGTTTAAAAGTTTTTAAAGTTTATATTTATGTATATGTTTTGATTGCTTAAAATGAGCTGCATTGCGCCATGAGTTATCAAAGGTTTTTTAGTCTTCTTGTAAATTTTTTATCTTCACTCTCTGCTGGAGGCGTGTTGGGGATGTGGGTGACACTTTCGGAGTTTGGCATCACATTGAGGTTTTTCTTAGCGTTAGGTTTTTGCATGTATACTTCTATCGGTGGTTTTAGAACATTTTTATATTTATTCTTGTAATTATAATTATATTAATTCCATGTTGGATGTTGTGATTTCAATTTGTCTTTTATACATATATTCATATTTATAAATGGTTTTATCTCTGAATAAAGCAACAAAAAATTGATAAAAATTACAAATAAAATTCTGATTTTACCTTTGCATAAAACAACATAAAAAAGATAAGATATTGAAAAAAGTTTTTCCCTTCGGTCGTAATCTTGAAACTTGGTCTACGTTCATGCTATGGAGTGACGAGTTATTTACAATAAGTAAGCCAATGTATTGAAGCAGATCTGTTTGGTGCAATCGAAAGCATGAGCAAATATTTTTATACTCTATTGCACGAGTTAAAATTGTTTTTACACTTCATGACATGGCAAAAAATATGAATATAGCGACTGGCAACGTCGGCACTAATATGACGAGTGCTCGGTCTACCAATATAAGGGTAATTGGTCGATCGTCAAAAAATGACCCTTCCTCTCACCTTATCTATAACTATTTTAGACAGGTCAATCACAGTAGGGGGAATATGCAAAAAATCGTCGTTGAAAAAAATAAAAATGAAAAAAACAAAACTTTAATGGTTTACAATAAATTGAATACTCATGAGTAAATAAATACTGGAATACGGAAGAGTTATTACAGGTATATGTCTGTGTTTAAATATACGTGATGCCGTTCTAAACGATGTAAATTATGCCCTAAAGCAAACTCCAAACAAATTATAAACAGAGCATACACACAAGAATTTTTGTAAAACTTTTAACTGTATTTACGGCATTAAATGTAACATCTGTAATTTAACATATATTGGTCAAACTAAGAATTGTCTCAATACCCGTATTAATCTCCATAGAAGTCAGGTTTATAAGTTATTAGAAAACCCTGCAATCGAGGCCACCTTCGAGTTAAGACACTTTGTTGAACATGGGATTGATAACATCGAGGTATCCATTATTGACATCGTTACTGACGACAATATAAGATTTTGGTGGGAGAACCATCATATTGTAAATATGGGTACCATTTTCCCATATGGTTTAAATACAGTGAATTATGAAAAAACATTCAATAGCGATTATTATGGAGACATCTACAGTGACACAATTGTAAAAGAATTGTAAAAAAAATTGTAAAGATTGTAAAGATTATCAATTATAATAAATTTTGTTGTGAAATGAAGAGGGAGGACATCGGGAATTGCGATTGCGATAGTATGAAATGTTATATTGAACCCACTTTGAAACATGTTGTTACCAGTAATTTAGATATAATACTTTCTGCGGACTTGAGAGAGCTTATGAAAAAAGGAACTAAATACAGATTTCAGGAATGTTGGAAAGTAGTCGAGGGTTTCAATGAGGATGTAGAAAACTTTATTTATATAAAATGGCTGTTAAATACAGCTTTCCAATCTCAACTTTCGATGAATAGAAACATCAGGTTATTAGAGCATTTAACATGTGTTACTTGGAGAATTCTGATAATATACATCGTGAAAGATTTGGTGTCGAAGAAATAGGAGAAGTACAGGACAGGTATATTGTCACTTACGTAGATAAAGTGACGCCCAATTATGCTATTACATGTAGGAAGTTCTATCAGAGTACTTTGCTGCAACACTATAAGAATGACACTATGCTGCATCGCGCTTTTATGTCTAGTTACTTTTTTGGTACACTTAGTACACTTGTATATTTTCGTTTTATGACATACACACACACACACATATATATATATATATATGTGTGTGTGTGTGTGTGTGTACATGTATGGGTATATATGTATATATATATGTATATAGTTATATATATTTATATATATATATGTATGTATATGTATATAAATGTATATATGTATATGTATACATATATATATATGTATAGGTATATATATATACATATATATATATATATATATATATATGTTATATTTATTAATTTCACAAGTTTGTCGTATAATCGTTTCAGATTTCAAATTTTTATTTCATACCATTTTATATTCACCTTTGCTATACAGACCATTCTCAGTAAATTATCAATCTCTGGTATATATAATACAAGTAAATTGAAATTGTTTAATTATATATATATATATATATATATATATATATATATATAATAGTTTGAAAATCCAATGAAAGAAAAGTGAGAAGCTGTAACTCGAAAAACCTAATTTTCTAACAAGCTTACAAAATAAAAGTATAAATCTGCAAATTTTCAATGAAATAGAAAAAAATACAAATTTCGAATCTTCAAGTTAAAGAAAATCATCCAAAATCAATGGTATGAAACCGATAAAAGAAAAACAAATGAAATCCAAGCATTAATGCTATACACGTGGACAAGGGCTTGGCCTAAATCATGGATTTGTTCACTTTTGAAAAACTCTTCCTTGGGTCCAAGTATTTTGTCGAAGCAAACAGACAAAATGTATGTTTCTGAAGAAATAGATAGATTATATCTATAAATTATATCTACTTGGACAACATACATAAAGAAGAAAAAATAAAAGAAACAAGAATACCTGAAGGAAAAAAACACTACAAATGCTCGAAACTGTCGAACTCGGGAACCTAGAATGAAGAGTCCAGTGTTGCCATTCGCAAAGGAAAAAGAAATGATCTACTGTTGCCATTCGTAAGAAATAAATAACAGTAATGCGGAAAGACAAGAATAAGTGTTAATATACAATCAGAGCTACTAAAAAGTGGGGGTAAAAATAGAATGGCCAATGTTTAAGAGGATGTAAAAATAAAAATATTATTAATACCAGAGAATGGAGATGTCAGGCTAATATAAAAACCATGAATAGAATTTATGAAAATCCAGTTAATCTAAATTTTTTAACTATACCATTTACAGAATACGAGGGATATTTATATAATTTGCTGATAAATTTTAGATTATTTATATGTATAGCATGACATTTTTTATCAGGTAATCTATAAATTCTAAAAAGCTGATTAAGTTTAATATTTCTAAACAATAGAATCTTATTGCAGGAATTAAATGGTAAGATTTTATTAATGTTAAAATTAAAATAGTATTTTTATCATATAAATTAGTAACAATTCTATTAGAAGATTCAATAATAAGATTTAAATCCAAAAAATTAATATTATTACTAATAGTAGCTTCATTAGGAATTAATTCCGAATTGTCTGGATAGAAATCTATGTCTATGACATAATTTTCAGTAATATATTAAGCAAATTAGATCATCAACATATCTGTATAATGTATATATATATATATATAAAATTCTTTAATTTTTAACAGATTTTTCTAACAGTCTTGTCAAATTCTCTATATTTTTAACTAAAACTCAACAAAATATTCAGAATCAAAAGTTTTTGGATGCCTGGCGCTTTCTGCTTTACTATTAATAAATCTATTTTTAAAATGTAAGAAATTTTATATAGTTATATTTGATTTTCATATTTGATGTTCTGACAAAAAAAATTTATGAATACTAAAGATAGAAATTTTGAGAGAGCTTTATAACTTGAGACAGCTTTTGCTTGTTAAATCCATTCGTGCCATACCGTATTATCTTCTGTTAATCCATACTTAACATTTAATGCAATTTTTTATCCAATCCAACTTTCTAACATCTAACCAAGATTTCCCTAGTTCACAGCTTGTTTGGTTCCCTGTCATAACGGACTCAAGCACTAAATAAGAGTAAAGGTCATTGTGATAACTATTAGTTTATAAAGTGTTAAATAAATTTTAGTAAATGCAATAATTTTTATCTTTTCTATTGCTTCGCAATTATTGGTGTTATTATAGTCAAGTATTTGAAGTATTTTGATAATCAATAGATATTTTAAAATAATGTATATTGATTTATTTATACATTTGTTTTTAATGAAAATAAGATCTTGAAATAAAAAAAAAACAGTGTAAGAGAATAAGACCTAAAAATCAAAGAGGATTAGGCCATCAAAAAGGATAATAGCAATGAGGATGAAAATTCAAAGAAACGGGTGAATTGAACATGGCGTAGGGAATAAATAAGCAAATTCTTTTACAGTTGACATTACAATCATAAATATTGAGACATAGAACAATTGGTTTTTCTCTATTTAAAGTATGTATTGTCAGAATTACACGAAACATTATATTTAACATAGTTACTAGGTGACAAATATCTTGATCACATAAAATGCGGTTATTGCCATTTAAAATTTAGGAAAATTATGTAAAATTAAATATTAATACGTATCTAATGTAAATTAATATTATTGAATTTAGTAGACATTATTTTGAGTAAAATGTTAGTTTGGGTTTGTAATTACAATCCGTGAATAAAGTAAATAACGAGCTGTTTCTGGTTCATTTTTTGTCCAACTGCGCTTCCACTATCATTAGCTTCATCAGTATTGCAAACTATCTATACCATTCTGTGTCTGGGAGAAAATAAATTATTTAAAAATTATGCTTCAAATAACACACGTCAAAATGTAAGGTCAAGATAACATTCATGTAAATTAAAACACACGCATAATATATATTTTCTACTGCGTATTTATAAAACACCCTAACTATATAAAATGTATTTTTAAATAGTAAAAATGCATCAAATATAATATGAAATTTGTAAGTTTATATGTAAAATGTATTTATTCTATTTTAACCTTATATTTTACGAAGCAGAATAAATGCATTTTTTACAACTTTATTCAGCAATTTCAATCGATTGAAGCCAGCTTAGCATTCTAAGTGCAAAATTATTCTTAGAATGGCGTTTGTACATTAGTTTTCTGAATGTGAAACGCTTCCAAGCGCTTCACATCAGAAAGTAATTTTGCAGAAGGATGTTTACAAAAGGTTTTAGAATAATTTTCTTTCTATGCAGCTCTTTCAATCCAACGCATTCACACTGAAAATTAAAATTATATCTTTTCTATACATTATATATTCTACAGAATGAAATTGAGGGAGAAATTTAAAAAATACTTAAAATATAAAAGGACGTTTAGATATTTATGCAATATATATTCTAATGTTTATTTACTTTTTTTGCAGTGATATAGATTTTGTTTAATTTATTACTCGAAAATATAGTCGCCGCTGCTCAGGCCTTATGGCGTAGTGCCAACACCCAACAGTTTATTTATTAATTACATTTTCGTAATATAATATAGATAAATCGTTATTTGATTTAAGAAGATTCGTTTTAGAGAATTGTAAGTTTTTGTGAACGACATTATAATTGACGCTTTGATAATACTCCCGTTTATAATAATTACAACGACAAAACTAATTCTGTCGACCCGTATCGTAATGGATCCTGAAGTACTTGTGTTCCAATTTTCATGCCGTATGACTCCTAGATTTCCCGCTACACTCTGCGCATACACACGTCCTCTTTTATTATATATTACAGTACCAGCGCAGACCATCTGCGCTCTTGGCATCTGTGAAATTTTTTAATATTGGACTTTGAAAATTTTAACTCATAATTTTAACTGAAAATTTCAATTAAAGTTTAACTGATACTTACTTCAACATTTCTTTTGGTCAGTCGAAATCTGTCAGGTTAATTTCTCATAGCTTCAAGAGCAGTTCCCTTCACACTCCATGATATTTTATATTTACTATAGAAAACTATGGCAGTAAATTATTTCGGCGTTAATTATACATATTTGCAAAAGTGAGGCTTAAGTCACTCCTAGGCCGAACGTATGAGAGGCAAACACCCCTAAATTGCCTCATTGCGTATATTAATTGACTGTAGTAAGGTTCGACACGATTTTCTCCTACCGAAATCAACTTTTATGTAGGTTATGTTTTTTTTTCTTGTAAATTTTGCAAGAAAATTTGTGAAACATCTGTATAAATAACCGATTCCATGCATAATTTAAAGTAATTTGAGATATTTTTGTAAATTTTGAAACAAAATCTTTAAATGATCTGCATTGTTAATCCAAATGATCACAATTATAGCATGTTACCTTTCATTCTAAAGGGCTTGAAGAAATTTCTCGATTGATATCAAACTTGACAATGTACTTCCTCGGGGGAGAAATTCGTTCTCCTAAGAGAAGCTAATAACGTCACTAACAAACGAATTGTATGGAGAATATTCTTCACTATAAAGATTGAAAGAGTTAAGTTGCATGATGGGGTCTCAACAAAAACAACATGCCAAATACCCCGGCTGTCCAAATGGATGCTCTATGTCTTCGGATGAGGACTGTCTGGGTCTTCAACATGTCAAACACAGCACTCTCTATTACATGTTCAACGCAGTTAGAGAACATCATCTGCGATTGACTTCTGCTTCGAACACCATTTCCATTTGTCGACATTAAACATAATTTTAGTCCCTCTCACTTAGGAATGTCCTTAGCCCCAGACAATGTATTCTCGTTTTCCAGCTTTGGGGGATCATGGTAAGTGTGACTTGTCGTCACAATTGCTTAAAAAGCAAGTATGAGAGTCACACCATGTACTTCCTTTTACCATTTAGAAACATAATTCTGACGTCACCACATGTACAAATTATATAGTTAAAATTATGCAGACAAATTAAAATAACTGCCTCAGTTGGAATCATATATTAGGGGCACAAGTGTAATATTAAATAGTTTTTCCTTCACAATAGAAACACGAGGGTGGTTTTCAGTACGGATACATAGAACAAAGCATCCTACTTCTGTACTAGATGTGTACACACTTTTCATCTTTTCAGATAACATAAAATGCCTACTGCAAGACAGACACTTGTATAATATTTTTGGATTCATGGAAGAGAAATGAGAGAGGTTTTCAGAACGGATACATAGAACAAAACACCTCACATGTATCTGAAATTTAAACGATTTGTATCATGGCAGCCAAAATAAAATGACTTCCGTCGGACAGGATCACCGGTTGCGCATACTTGTGTACTATTTTTCTCTTCATAGAAGAAAAGTGCTTTCAGTACGGATACATAGAACAAAACACCTCACATGTATCTGAAATTTAAACGATTTGTATCATGGCAGCCAAAATAAAATGACTTCCGTCGGACAGGATCACCGGTTGCGCATACTTGTGTACTATTTTTCTCTTCATAGAAGAAAAGTGCTTTCAGTACGGATACATAGAACAAAACACCTCACATGTATCTGAAATTTAAACGATTTGTATCATGGCAGCCAAAATAAAATGACTTCCGCCGGACAGGATCACCGGTTACGCATACTTGTGTACTATTTTTCTCTTCATAGAAGAAAAGTGCTTTCAGTACGGATACATAGAACAAAACACCTCACATGTATCTGAAATTTAAGCGATTTGTATCATGGCAGCCAAAATAAAATGACTTCCGCCGGACAGGATCACCGGTTACGCATACTTGTGTACTATTTTTCTCTTCATAGAAGAAATGTGCTTTCAGTACGGATACATAGAACAAAACACCTCACATGTATCTGTAATTTAAACGATTTGTATCATGGCAGCCAAAATAAAATGACTTCCGCCGGACAGAATCACCGGTTACGCATACTTGTGTACTATTTTTCTCTTCATAGAAGAAAAGTGCTTTCAGTACGGATACATAGAACAAAACACCTCACATGTATCTGAAATTTAAACGATTTGTATCATGGCAGCCAAAATAAAATGACTTCCGCCGGACAGGATCACCGGTTACGTATACTTGTGTACTATTTTTCTTTTCACAGATGAAAAGTGCATTCAGTACGGATACATAGAACAAAATGACGTAGTTCTGTTTTAAAATTTACACAATTTTCGCCGATACAGACAGATTAAAATGACTCCATGACAGACTTACTGGTTATGGGTACACATGTAAAAAAATTTTCCACGGAAGAGAGCAAAGAGTGGTTTTCTATACGGATACATATATAACAAAACCTCCTACTACTGTACCGAAATTTACACAATTATCATTATTAAAAATTATTTCCAGCAAATACAATGATTCAAAAGTTATACCGAAACATGAATAATCCTAAACATCATTTTATTTATTCCAGCTATACTATAAATACATGCCCACGTAGGTATGTATGCATGTATGTATGTATGTTCTGACTATTCCGAAGCTTCTACTCAGCCTCGAAGTTGGCGCTTTCTCTACGTTGTTATGTCGGAATTCAAACCAGCTTAATTTCTATAAAAGTGTGTAAATTCATCTAATGAAATTCTCAATCACCTAATTATTCTAAGCCATTTAACTTGTATATTTCTGTCTGGAAACCCCCTCTGGTCAATTATTTATGTAATTTGTGTTTTTCTAGAGTAATTTAACAATTTATACCATATACCGTAATTAATCTGAAATCACTTTAAAAGTACTATTTCGGTCGAGCACTCGAAATCCATGTTTCTAGTTTTCAAAAAGGTCAATTTGATCACATTTCTAAAGACGGAATCCGGAACTCCTCAATTTAGAAGTTAGAAGAAGCACCAGCACCATCATTACAAGCACATGTGATCTAATAGGCCGCAAATAACCCACATGGGTACACCCTCCTGTCCGGAGAAGTAAATCTCCAAGATGACCTGCCTGAAAACACAGTAGAGCAAAACACTTATAGAACCTAAATCCTTACCTCGAGGAACATCATCTTGAGAAATAATATCAACATCACAGATAAATCAATAATCAAACCAGTAATTGAAGTTAAATTTAACATTATTTATTGCAACGGAATTAAGCACGGGGTTATCAGAAACATCAGCTGAATCTTAATCAGTATTATCCATAGGACCCAGGCGCACAAAGACCTAAGATAAACAAATGCCACAAGCTTCCATAGCTTCAAAGTGGTAGTAATTCAATATCGAAATAAAAATCAGTGTCATAACAATAATAACAATTTCATTAAATCATATGGTATGGTCAGACAAACAACAGCGATCAAGCACTCGAAAATGGACTTTAGTTAAAATTACGTATTCCAAAATTATAAATTTAGAAGATAATTAAATTTATTTTAAAAGTAATAAAAATTCGACCAAAGTTGGATCACAGTACGACCAGGAGTCATCTTCAGGTGTTACAATCATACTGAGGTGCCGGGAACACCAGGGTTCCGAAAACAGGAACGGAAGTGAGGCTTGTTCTGAGTGACGAAAAAAACTGGAGGCGGGAAACCAAGAAGAATCTCGGGAATCAACATGTGGACCCAACGAAACAAACTTCGCCATTCATGTAGAAAAGGCCGGCTCATGCAGGTTTATTATGAGCTAAACATGGTCCGACCTGGGCATACAGCATCATACAGCTTCTCGCTTCAGGCTCCCTCCGTCAAGGCAAGGTCTCAGACTAGGCATGGTCTGGTTCAACTTCGGACATCTCATCTTTGATCTGGCAAGGCCTCGGATGGTTTACGGACATCTCTGGGCCACATTTCCCCGCACGAAACAGTAATAATAATACCTGGAAACAATCATCCACGACGGTAACCGGAAAATAACCGAGCAGTTTCCTGAAATCTCTAAAATGTTCAGACCTGTCTGAAACCCCATGATAACCTAGAAAGCTAAAACTGCACATGTATAGTCTCAACTAAGGAGCATAGCCAAAATCAGCGAATTTTCGATTAAAACAGCAATTTTCGACTCCTAGTGCCATATATAGTTCAATAAAATAAAACATTAAAAAAGTTGCAGTTTAATTTTTAAGATTGTTAGTTTCACTGTATTTGACAGGACATACTAGTATATATTTAGCTTCCTCCGAACAGCTGTTTTCCAAACAACAATAAAACAGAACATAAAGTACAATACAGATTACATGTTACGTAACCAATTCGCTGCAATTTTCCACTTCTCTAGGATTAGGTGTTATCTGAGATGGAAAAACGAAATGTAATTACAGGATGTGTTATTTTGTTATTGCGCAGATGTACGATATATTTATAGCGGAAAACAGGTATATGTTAATTGGGCCCTACATTTTGTAGATGTACTCAGCATTTTTATAATATAAGTATAAACTGTCATTGTTTCTTTTCTTGGGCACAACAATCTGGCAACAAAATATAGTTTGGTAACATCAATAAATTGGTGAGTTAGACATGGAAGTTTTATAAAAGTATAAAATAAAGTGAATCCCGATCATGAGCAACTTTTCTTCGACGCATTTAAAGAATTAAAATTTTAATAGAAATGAAAAAGTCACAAAAATTTCTCTTGGGGCTTGTATGAATGTATCGCTTTACCAAATTATGTAACTACACGTCGATTATATATTCCGCTATGACGGGCACAGATGGACGTAAAAACATAGACACATATGATTTTTATTATTTAATATTTAGGATTAGAAATATTATTTATTCGATATTGAGAAGTAATTTATTGCATTTCTTAAATGGCATGTGCTTTTATTTTTAAATTTTTATCCATCTTGTACAAATATTTGATGTGAAACAAAGTTTGTAATTGATGCCAATACCACATTTATTTTGAGAAAAAATAATTGTTTTTAATATATGCAAATGTATCTTCTTAGATGGAAGTGCAGATTATACGAAAAAGTCGAATAAATTCAATATCACAAAATCAGATGGAAATTTCGAAATATTATGTAAATAAACCAATCATTGATTTTCTTAGCGATTTAATGTATGGTCATTGATATTCCATATGTAAACATTACTGCGGCTGAATACTATGCACTGATTAATAGAATAATATACATACTTTAAGCTGAATGGTGTACAATCTTTAAAATTACACTTCCTCAGTCTGTATGTTCTATTGCAATTACACAATATCGTATTTGCATTTTGGGATTCATAACACTAGAGCAAAAATTACTAAAATGCTAATATAGTCAAATACCTGAAGAAAAAATAAAAAATGTGCTAGAACTTTTAGTTTTCAAAGTAATATGCCATTTCAAAGAAGCGAAGATTTTTACTTTAAGAAAAAGTTCTTATATGAAGTATTTCTTCGTTTCTTAGAATGACAACATACATTTTAAAAGGCGAAGTTTTTCAAAGCGATCGCATACATGAAATATGAATTGCTGACAGAGTAAAAACTACACTTTCAAGAAATCCTGTCTATAGAATAGTTCGGTCTGTATGTTTAAAGAATGTTTTATCTTCCCATTCCTTTTTACTTTATACTGGAGTGAGACTGCATATTTTAATAGCAATACGTTTTCTTATTTAATAATATTAGTGTGATGGCAGACTAAAACAGCTGTGGAATATTTCATATTAGTTATGCTGTGATACCAAGGAATAAAAACATTAAGACGAGGTCTACGCAACAAAATGTTAGCTACAGCTAACAATACAGCAAACCGGCGGACGTCAAGACTTGATGTTTAATACTAATTAATCCATGATGTAGCAATAAGGAAGTCCCACATATATAGAAATATCACTTAATTCTTAGAACCTCATGCATTTACGCCTAATGTATCTCCGACCAGTGAGAACTTACTCACACCTTTTGTAAACCATGTAAAATTTTTAAGTTAAATACATTTTCTGCGGCTGCTGGTGAGTCTGTCGGCTCTGTCGGTGGTGCTGGTTGCCTTGCGGGAGGGTCTCTTGCTTGTTGGATGGGGTTTCGCCCGTTTCCGTCGACGTTCCTCTCCAGCATTCGTCTTATTCTTCGACCCAGATCGTCCGACCTACCCGAAAGTGTAAGGTATCGGTTTGGACGCCTGGGAAGTACTACCAAATTTATACTAAAATTTAGTGGCGGAGGCATTCACAGGGACCGTATCATCCTTCCCCTATTACCAATTTCTCGGAATGACTTAAGGACCCACATGTTTAACGTCATCGTACTCCGCGTGAACATGACGCCAGTTTGGGAAAAGGCAGGAATCGAACTCGGGTCGTCCGAGTGCAATACCCGAGCGCTAACCACTGGGCTGTCGCGCTGACCGCGCTTGACCGAGTGTTGGCCTCGTCCCAGGCGGTGCGCCCGTTCTGTAGTAGGGTTAGCGGAATTTTTCTTTTCAGTGGGGTTGGGTGGATCGTTGACTAAATTTGTTTTGGCGATGGCTTTTTCCCGGCTGTACACCAAAGTGATTTGAGTCCGTTGTTTGTAAGTCGTACTGTCTGGGTCGCGGGACTTCCTCGCATAGGGTGCGACAGATCAGTTCGGACAACCCGAGTTCGACTCCCACATCTACCCTAACTGTCGCCGTGTTCATGCGGTGTACGGACGTGTTAAATATCTGATTCCGTAAGTCCTTTCAAGAGATTGGTGGTAGGTCCCAGCATGGTTATTATATCTATAATGTTGGACCACTTCAGCTCTAGCCAATAAGAGCAGGTAAAGACGCAACGTCACTGGTAGCGAAATGTCATGAACGGTCCAGTAGACTCCAATATTAAAGAATGGTAGCAAAATTAATTTAATATGTTTTTAAATGTAAAATATGAAATAAATACGCAACTAAATTTCAGTTTACTTGAACACAACTTAAATTTACAATACTGGGTTTTTTTGAAAGAGTACATACATAATAAAACTGTATTACCCTTTCTGAAAAATATAAATCATCTGAAGGTTTCGTTTCGCTTTTGAAAACCGGTCAATGTTATAGAAGCCGATGTTATTCTTAATGAATTTTTTTTTAAATACGCGATTTTACAAAAATATGTTCGGAAAGATTTCTAAACAAGCAATCATTCTAAAATTTTCATTATACACAAATAAACATGGCATAATCTATATATACTAATTGCCAAGTGTCCGTCTGTCTGTCTGTCACGCTTTTTTCAGGCACTTCCCGTATAGATAGAGACTTGCAATTTGGTACACGGCTCGGACGTTCGATAAAACCCCCTGGAAAAATCGAATTTTTCGAAAATGTTCTCTAGGGGGGGGGGGGTGCTGCACACCAAAACGTTCGAAAAGTGAAATCATAGGAAAGCATGCTTTGCGATGAGATACAAACTTCAAATTTGGTGTATGGGTAAACCGTTCGAATGGAAGAAAATGTGCAATTTCAGATTTTCAATATTGTCTAATTAAGGGGGTGCCGCAGACCCAAAACGTTCGAAAAGTGAAATTATATTAAACTAGGCTTTGCGATGAGTTAGAAACTTCAAATTTGGTGCATGAGTAAACCGTTTGAAAGGAAGAAAGTGTGCAATTCAGATTTCCAATATTTTCTACTTAAGGGGGTGCCGCACACCAAAACGTTCGAAAAGTGAAATGATAGGAAAGCATGCTTTGCGATGAGATAGAAACTTCAAATTTAGTGTATTGATAAACCGTTCGAAAAGAAGAAAGTGTACAATTTCAGATTTCCAATATTTTCTACTTAAGGGGGTGCCGCACTCCAAAATATTCGATTTACCGAATAAATGAGAAAAGGCTACTTTAAAATTTGATAGCGGCTTGAAACTTGCTATATGGGTTAATCACTTGACGAAAACACCCAAGAAGAAAATAGTTTTCCAAAAATGTTCATTTGAGGGGGTGCTCTAGAGTAAAACGTTCGAAAACTGAGTTGATAAAAAGCCATGCTTCGGAATGAGATAGAGATATCAAATTTGGTGCAAAGGTAGATAGCTTGGAAGGAAGAAAGTGTACAATTTCAGTTTGCCAATATTTTCTACTTTAGGGGGTGCCGCACACCAAAATGTTCGATTTTCGGAAAAAAGGAGAAACGTCCTTTTTAAAACGTGATAGAGGCTTGATATTTGGTATATGGGTGAATCATTTGATAGAAAATACAATACGAATGGAGTTTTTCCAAAATGTACACTTAAAGGGGTGGGTACTCCACATAAAAACATTCGAAAGGTGAAATAGTAAAAAAGCATGTTTCGCGATGAGATGGCGATTTCAAATTTGGTATATGGGAAATGGTAGGAAAGGAAGAAAGTATGCAATTTCAGTTTTCCAAGATTTGTTATTATAGGGGGTGTCGCACACTAAAATATTCGATTTGACGAACAAATGAAAAACGCCTGCTTTACAATGTGATGAGGCTGAAATTTAGTATATGGGGTAATTATTTGATAAAAAACCTAAGATTATTACGGTTTCTCAAAAATGTTCATTTAAAGGGGGTGCTACACAGAAAAACGTTCGAAAGGTGAAGTGATAGAAAAACATGTTTCGCGATAGGATAGAGACTTCAAATTTGGTGTTTGGGTAAACTGTTCGAAAGGAAGAAAGTGTGCAATTTCAGTGTGAATTGATAAAAACCATGCTTCGGAGTAAGATAGAGATATTAAATTTGGTGTTGTTAAGGTTTTGGTATTTTAGTTTGGAAAGAAGAAAGTGTGAAATTTCAGATTTCCAATATTTGCTACTTTAAGGGGTGCGCAAACTAATATGTTCGATTTTCAGTATAAATGAGGCACGTTTCCTTTTAAATGTGATAGAGGCTTGATATTTGGTATATGGGCCAATCATCTGATAAAAAACCCAAGATAGAGTTTTTCAAAAATGTTCATTTATGGGTGTGCTTCACAGAAAAATGTTCCAAAGGAGAAATAATAAAATAGGGGTGCCTCTGGATGAGATAGACTTTAATCTCGTGTACGAGTAGATAATTCGAAAGGATTAAATGCGCAAATTAATTTTCCCAATATCTTCTTTTTTAGGGGGTTCTGCACACCAAAATATTCGATTTGTCGAATAAATGTGAAACGTGAATTATAAAAAAATTTACATTATTCAAGGGTTGCTTATTGCAAGACCGTTGATTTTCAACGGGTATTCGGCTAGTTTCTTTCTAAATGCATATAAATAAAGTTATTTTCGATTATGGTATCTCTAATAATCGAAAATCAAAACAATAATTAAAACGCTAACTCTAAGAGTTCTATGTCCTTTTATGCTCAAGTAGTAAACGATTAAGTTATGCTTTTATAGTGAAGAACTTATATTATTGCAAAACATTTGATTTTTTTTTTTTAGATCAAAATAGTGAATTTATATCAAATCGAAATTCATTGTAAACATATAAAAATATAGAAGCAAATCGTTTAATACACACTGTGATATATACTTTCAGAATAAAAAATAAAATGCATTATAGTACATTGATTCATGATGAAAAATATACGAGCAAGCAAATTATATCATTACATTTATTTTTAACTTACTATGGTTAAACATCTTTATCATACTTTTTATTTTCAATCTTCAGATACACACCAGACATTTCACACTAGCAAATCAACCCAAACAAAGTAGAAATTTTAAAATAACCCTACTTTATATCAGTTGATCAACTAGTATTTTGGCAAGTTGCAATAGCACAATCGTTCGGCATATCGAAATTAGCTCGGCAAAACTCAGAAAATGAACAAACACGTCATTTTATGATAGTAGAAATAATAAGTTAGACTTAATAAAGATTGTTTTGTTTTATACAATCCAAAGTTTACGTAAAAAGATACGTAAGAAACGATAGATCAACAATGACCACGTTGCATTAGAGATAATAAAATATTTCGCCAGCACTCTTAGGTACTGTTACGCCGGTGACCGCGCGCCTGCCGCGCCACCTTGTGTCGCGCGCTGCAAATAAACTTCATCTGACGTCGCAGCAGACAGCAGAGGTTAGTATGCAAAGGAGTGGCGCCCCTTGGTTCCAGTGAATGCTCACACTACGTTCCGGTCTAAAATCGGTGGCACTTTCCTGCCGTCCAAACAGATACCCTACACCTTCGGGTATGTGGAACGTCTGGGTCGAAGAAAGAACTTCCTCATATCAGCGTATCACCCAATGGCCCCAAAAGGATGGAACCAGCAGCGAAAGTTAGAGAGATGCAAATCGGAGGAAAAAAAGACAATTTCATATAGAACAGAGCAGTTCATGCAAAAGGATGGGACTTAAATAAGATGTGTGCCTATGTAGAAATTCACTCATGAAAATTTGTTCCTACAACGACTGTATGATGCCTGCCTCTGAAGATGGCATAGAAAGTTAAATGTACCCGTTTAATCTCTGAGGTCATTAAATTTTAATTACGAATTTGACGATAAAATCTATCAAAATTTCAGTCTAAGTAGGTTATCACAACAAGCTCCGAAAGTTTAATTGGAAAATTGAATGATTGATAATATATAAATTGATAATGGCAAATTGATGAATAAAATTGCAAATGAAAATCTGAATAATTCTTAATAATAAAAGACAATGTCTGTGTGTCTTATATACTATAGGTTCAGCGACCGCGCGTCGGAGAGCTACGAAATTTGGCAATCAGAGACCCGTGGGGGGAGGTGACACGTCAAAACCGATTCTTAAAATTTGAATTATTTTTTGTTATTTAATGTTATATGCGATTTCGACCGTTTTCTCCCTTCTTCCCTTTATTTCTCCACCATCCAGACGTCGCAGAAGAAAAAACAGTTACACGACCGGAAAGAGCAGTCAATTGCGAGTAAAAATACATCAATTTCAAATCTCAGTGACACATTCTAATATTTTTTAAATATTTTAAAACAAATGTCACTTTCGGCTCAAACGAACTTTTGTTTTTAAATCCTCGCAACGGGAAAAAGTTCCGAGATTTTCGTCTAATAATTTACATTTTTAGAACGCTGATCTGATTTTCTTACAAGTCCAATTTGGTAAAGAAATAATAATAAATAGCAGCCCGATCCTGATTTTAAAGAAGTAATGATCTTCAATTTCTCTGTGGTTTCTCGGTAAGTTCCAACCGACTTCCCACTTACCCTGCGAGCGCAGCCAGGGACGTCACGCCGTTTCCATGGTGATTGTGAATCGGATCGGGTTATTTTAAATAATGGAATTAAGAGCTTAGCATATGGTCATTATAAAATTTAAATGATGGAATTATGGTGGATTGAATTGTGGTGTTGTATTGTATACATCGGGTAAAATTATTATATTTATATTTTAAATGATGGAACGATATGAATTTTTTAAATGGATATTTTAATTTATGGATATTATGTATTATGTATATATTTTAATTTATGGATTTTAACATATGGTCATTATAAAATTTAAAGGATTGAATTATGGTGGATTGAATTGTGGTAATGTATTATATACATCGGGTGAAATTATTACATTTATATTTTAAATGATGGAACGATACGGATTTTTTAAAAGGATATTTTAATTTATGGATATTTTAAATGATGGAACGATGGAGAATGAGGATGATGAAATCGGAAATCCTTCCGACAGCTTGGTGATAGGGGAAGGAGGATACGGTACCTGTGGATGGCTCCCGCACTGGGTTCCGGTCTAAATTGAGTGAATAAAAAGACAGTTATGGAGATTGCCACGGAGGGCGCGGTAGCCCAGTGGTTAGTGCTCATTAATTGCATCCGGTTTCGATTCCCACCACAGACAAAACTGCCGCCGTGTTCACGCGGAGTACGATCACGTTAAACATGTGGGTAAGTCCTTCAGAGAGGTTGGTGGTAGGGGAAGGAGGGCACGGTCCCTGTGGATGCCTCTCCTACTGGGTTCCGATATAAAATGGGTGAATAAAAATAAAGTTATGGAGTTTGTTGCGGAGGGCCCGGAAGCCCAGTGGTTAGTGAGCGGGAATTACACTCGGTAGGCCCGGGTTCGATTCCCGCCACTGCCAAAACTGCCGCCGTGTTCACTCGGAGTACGATCACGTTAAACTTATGGGTCCGTAAGTCCTTCCGAGAGGTTGGCGGTAGGGGAAGGATGGTAGGGTCCCTGTGGATGCCTCTCCCACTAGGTTGCGGTTTAAATTGCGTGGATAAAAAGAAAGTTATGGAGATTGTCGCGGAGGGCGCGGTAGCCCAGTGGTTAACGCGCGGGAATTGCATTCGGTAGGCCCGGGTTCGATTCCCGCCACTGTCAAAACTGCAACCGTGTTCACGCGGAGTTCGATTACGTTAAACATGTGGGTCCGTAAGTCCTTCCGAGAGGTTGGTGGTAGGAGAAGAAGGGTACGGTCCCTGTGAATGCCTCCCCCACTGGGATCCGGTCCAAATTGTGTGACACTTCCTGGCCGTCCAATTAGTTACCTTACACCTTTCTGGTAGATCGCACCAGCGAGTTTACCAAGGTCAGAATTTTCAAGGGTAGCGAACAGGCTAGTCGCCGAGGGCGGCTAATAATTATAGTAAATTCAAATAATAATTTTAGCAAATATATAAATTTCAGAAACATTTTGTCAACACTTTATAGTGTTGCATATTACTGTTCATCTTTTAAGAATGATTTTATTCACAGGTTGATACCGAACGCTGCAAACAGGTTGGTTATTTGTTGAAAGCATGATATTGTATACACGGTTGTGGGGTCAAATTAAGTTGATTAAGCACATAAAGAATATTAAAACAATAAATTAAATAAATTAAAATTCATATTTTCACTACAATTAGAAATTTATTTATATTTATAATTTTTCATGGGGTGTTTTTACGGTTGTACTTTATATTGTAATATTCGCCTTTGGTGACCAGTCCGGTTGCTGTTTAAAATAAGTCGCCTTTTGAAAATTTCTAAAATGTCTTTAGTACGACGCAACTCTATCCTCTACGCGACTATGCAGTTGCCCCCGCCCCCAGTATGTGAACTCCTATAAAACCAGTAGCGGCTCGTCAATAAGTGCTGCAGAGCTGCAGCACCCCCTGTAATTTATTTCAAAATGTATATTTTTATTTATTCAACGCACTTGTATAATTTGACCGCATCGAGTTGGCACTTGGCACCGAACGAATGCAGATCGATGTTCATAAACAAATTTTTGCGATCAATTTCCGTACGAATGTTCTCAAAGCGTGTGGGAAAAGTGTCTTTCGAGCTGCAAAACTCACAGCTCATTTTCTCCACTAAAAGGGTTGGTGCGCATGCTCAGAGTGGTGCGTACGGGGGCAGGGATTATTCGTCGTCATGATCGCGGCGTGCTGCATCCGATGCAGCTCAATCTAGAGCTTTATTTGTAAGGCACGCGTTTGAATTCCTGTTTACGAGTCAGAAACTGTTCGTTTATGTTGTTTGTTTGTGTCTTTTGGAATAAATGACGGTTTAATTAATGTCTGTGTGTTTAAAAGATAATTCAACGATGAGTGTGTTGTCTTTGCAGAATTTTTTTTTCATGATTATCTTTGACTGAGAAAATTTGCATTAAAAGTAATGGTCGTCCTCTGCCGGACTTAAAAATTATTCAGACATCGTCAAGCAGAAAGTGTGCATACCAAAGAAAATTTAATCGAGACATTTATGCTAAATACGACTGGTTATGCGGTTGTTACTCAAGAAATACGCTGTTTTGTTTCCCATGCTTGCTTTACGGTGGGAATTCTGCTTGGACAAAACAGGGGGTAAAGGACTTATGTCACCTACCTGAAAAACTGAAAAAGCATGAAAGCTCTGTGAAACACATAAGAAATGTCATTGATTTGGCTATGCTTGGGAAAATAAATATCGCTACCCAATTAAGCGAAGGATATAGGTTAAGCATAGTCAAGTACAGCGAGGAAGTGAAAAAAAAAACAGAGAGATACTCTAAAAAATAATAGACTGCATTAAGTTTTGTGGAAAGTTTGAACTACCATTATATACGTGGCCACGACGAAAGTTCTGAATCTGCTAATCCTGGAGTTTTTCGAGGATTACTAGAATTTGCTGGCAAGCTTGATGGAAACTTAAAATCACATTTTGAAACAGCCTCTGTGTTCAAAGGAAACTCAAAGACAATTCAAAATGAGTTATTGGATTGTATTTTTAAAGTTTGCCGAACTGAAATAATTGATAAAATCAGTCGTGCAAAATTTCTAGCTGTCATGGCAGATGACACGACAGATGTTTCTGAGAAAACTCAGAAAGTAATTGTGTTTCGCTACGAAAACGAAGGCGAAGAGTATGAAAGATTTTGGGGATTTTACAACCCCTAATCACAAGATGCAAAGGGTTTGTCACAGTATATTTTGGAACAACTGGATGTGGTATTGAAAGATGACTTTGAGAAGCGTATAGCTCAAACTTGTGATGGTGCTGCTGTAATGAGTGGAGAAAAGAGTGGATTACAAACCATAATTAAAGAAATTTGCAGTAATTTCCACTTTATTCACTGTTATGCACATCAGCTGAATTTAATTATGGAAAAAGCAACATCTCAAAATTCACAAGTGCGTATATTTTTCAGTAGTTTAAACGCAATACCAACTTTTTTTCTCGATCACCACAACGCCTTTCTGTACTAGACTTAGTTTGCAAAAGAATCCCACGAGGTTTCAACACTAGATGGAATTTTAATTCTACGGTAGTCAGTACTGTTTACGAAGATATTAACGAGTTAAAAGAATGCTTTGAAGAACTACAGAAATCAAAGAACGCTACTACAGTCCAGGCAGCTTCGGGACTTCTACGTATGCTGAATGACCAAACTTTCCTCTTTTGGCTTTCATTCTTCCACCGTATCATGCCACATATTGACCTGCTGTATTATCAACTTCAAAATCGCAATGCGAACTCTTCTACTGTTCATTCTGCGTTAGAGTATTTCTATCGTGCAATTTTATTAATAAGGGATCAAATCACTTTATCCCCATCAGAAATATTAAGACAATCAACTGAAGTTAAAAAGCGAAAATGAAATGAAGATCTCACCATTATGGCTAAAGAAGTCTGTGACACAGTTTGTGTCCAGGCAAAAGGACGATTTAAATTCACTGGGCATCTTTCAGCTGCAAAATTGTTGGCGTCCGAAAAATTTTCTCATTTTTCTGAAGAATTCCCTTTAAAGGAATTAGATGAAACAGTATTAGCATATCCTATGCTGAAAAAAGAGAAACTGAGAACAAAGCTTTCTGTTCTTTATGAACGAAAAGAATTTTCAAGTTCTGCAATTTTAAACATTCACAAATTGATTGCAAGCAGCGGGCTTCAGAATTCACTTGGTGAAGTGAGCTGTTTACTAAAAATTGTCCTGCCAACACCAATGACAACATAGGAACCAGAACGATGTTTCTCTACGCTGAAGAGAATAAAGACCTTTTTAAGAAACACCATGTCTGAAGATCGACTATCAGCGCTAGCTATTCTCAGTGCAGGGAAGAGCTTAATGGACAAAATTATAAACTTCAATGAAAAAGTTATTGAAGAGTTCGTTCGTCGAAAAGACAGGAGAATGTCCTTTGTATATAAATAAATAAAATATGTATCAGTATGTTTTTATGTAAATTATATTATATTACTGCATTAAAAAGCCAGTTCAGTATAAGATACAATTTATTTCAGCCCTACCACAAACTCAACTCACGAGCCGCTACTGTATAAAACCCTCCGTATCTAATACTTCTCATGTGATTCCGTAGCTCCCAAGTAACTTATAAACAAAAACAGCTCCCAAAATGTAAAATAGACACATTTCTGCGATGGACAGCACAAAATCTGTGACACTAAAAAAAAATTTTTCCGTAAATAAGCGGAGAAAACACATCTTCCAAATATTTACCGAGACTGGGAGTGCTTATGAAAGGAAATTGTATCTTTATACCTTTTAAAATGTGCTTCGTTTAATGGAGGCAAATATCTATTTTTAAATGATGGTGAAATTAGGAAACAATTTGGAAATATTTTAGTTTTAATTTTTGGATAAGGTCGTTTATAAAATATACATATATAATAATAAAGTAAGATGTCTATCTATGCGTTCGTGTTGTCTGCAGCCAAATTTCTAAAGCGACCCCATAGCCACGAAATTTTTTCACAGGATTAACTCGACTCTCGAAATGAAACGCCATATCGAGATTCTTTCGTTTTAAAGTTAAAAATTCTATAGCCAAAATTTGGTCACATACTAATGCAGAGGTATTTTGATTGGTACCGCCATCTATTGAACGTAGTTTAAACTAATTGCCAAAGATAAATCTATTTTCGATTTTACTTATAAATGAAAAGGCTATGACCGTCACCTACAAATGTCCAGGCTCGTAGGCCGACTGCGAGTAGAGATCTCCCAGATGGCGATCTGCGCTTCTGCTATTTTCGTGCCTTTTATTTATTCGTTCGATTTAAATGAATAAAACATTTAAGTAAAACAATAGTATTCATTAAATTTATAACTTTAAAACTTTCAACACTTACAAATCGTCGAACAAATAAAATCATACGTAAGGTAATGCTGTATTTATGTTTGATCACATGTATTTCGACAATTTACGTTAAAATGGGTGATTTAAAAGATTAATATTAATGTGAATTTCTATAATTAAAATTTATAATTACGCAAATTCACTCTAGGAGCAAAGATTAATGGCTTTCATTCAGTTAGTAATGCTTTAATAATAGTTTAAGAAAGAACCCTAGGTATTGCTTAAACAGGCATTTTATTTATATAATTTTTCAGTACATTCACTTACAGCTAAAATATGCTGAAACTAAAATGATTACTAAATACTGTATTTTTCTTCATCCATTTTCTATAAATATAAGATAATCTAAAAAAATAAACTCAGAATTTTTAAATTCTGAATTTGAATAGAAATGTTGAGCAGGATACCAGAGAGATAGATTACACCTTAAAAGCTAAGATTTTAAAGACTTGTTCAAAAAACATAAATTTAAAAGATCTATTTGAGATCATGATCAAAACATTTTATGACTACAATTTACATCTATTTATCAACATCAATAGATACAAAAACCTCATCAAATTTGTTTTATATGAAAACTTGCTTTACAACCGAGACTCATTTTATCAACAAGTGCAAGGTATCCCCATGGGGGTGACTGCTCCTCCATGTTGACCGATATATATCTGAATAAATATGAGATCGGAACTCATTATCTAAATGAAATATCCTTTTTCAGGTTTGTAGACGATGTGCTTACTGGAAATTTTAAAAGTAATTATCAATTTGACTTCAGCTTTTATCCAGCAAATTTGGAATTGATCGAAACAAAAAAATGAGGGAAGATATAATAGAGTTTTTAGATATAGGCATTTATTACGACACAGAAGAAAGTATTTGTTTTAAAATGCATGATAAAAGACCGACCTTTGATGTCAACATAAACTATATCATCAACTGGAATACCAACTTGAGCGTAGGAGTACTACGTAACTTAATACTCAATCATCTTAATAGATTTAAAAGATTAAATACAACCAAGAAAGAACGCATTATATATGTGAAGGTAATTTGGCACGTGAAGCGACAAAACAACTTAATCTGATTCATTTCCTAAAGCATTATTATGAAAAATCATACAAAAAGTATGATAAGAACTTTTATGCAAAATTCTATGAGCTATTATATTTACGTCACGATGTATGCAAGAAGTTTAACCGTAACACAAATCTTAAGCGTAACATGTTATATACGGACTTGCACGTAATGAAAAGTCATTGTTGATATGGATGGTATAGGTTGCATAGACATCCATGTTGTCTTGCTATTCGTATTGTTCCATTTTATCGATCTGGGTTTTCATGTTCGGTTTTCAGCGGTTTGGATTTTGCTTTTCCAATGTTGACAGTTGGAGGATTGATTCAGACGATTCTGGTTCCGGGAACGTTTCCTGGGTTTAATTGCATGCTTCAACCGGGAACAAGCCATCGTAATCCCCCTTAGCCGTTCGACTTCCCTATAAGCATCCCCATTCTCCTTTTGTTTTTCTTTCATTTCTTAATCATTTGATTCCATATTTGTGCCTATATTGTATGTGCTGCAATGCGCCTTATAATAATCTGGGCATTTTCCAGTTGTAAAATTTCTTGTAATAGTTATACTTAACTAAACATTTTTATGTTATATATATATATGCTTTATAATTTCCTCTTTATGTTTTAATTTCTTTTATTTCTTTGTATTTTGTAGAAAATTTTGGAATAGTGTATTATGAGTTACTACTTACATTCTAACATAGGATTTACTAATTTATATATATATATATATATATATATATATATATATATATATATATATATATATATATATATATATATATATATATATATACATATATATATATATATATATATATATATCTTTTATCTACGTCAATTCTATTGATTGCATTTTATGATTTAATCAAGATTATATATATATAAAAAAATTAAAGAATTGATTCATTTAAATATGAGTTGGTGTTGTATGTGTTGAGTGTTATTCCTCAATACTCGAGAGCTATAGGAGTTTTACATACTCCACCTTAAGTGACGGCATCAAAGGCAAGTATTTTTATTTAAATAATGGGAGGAACGATTTACCTTATTACAGATAATATAATTTTAATATTTTGAATGACATATATTTAAAATAATAAGTATTTTAAATGACATGAGAAGAAACAATAAATGGTAATCACTTACTTTGATGGAACATGGATCATCCATGTTCTGTAGTACAGTAGTTATTTATATCCAATGTATTACGATGAAAGTAATAAGGGATTTCCATGATTTGATACACATTTAGGATAAGATATGAAAACAAAGAAAATTTAACATAAAGAAATTGTGTTTAAAGTAAAAAATCCGTTGACCGTTACATGCACGAGCCAGCTACTCAAGGACATCCTTCTTTGTGTGGGCTGGTGGGGAGAATTTTCCAGAGAAGAAGGTCAGGGGATATCTGAATTTGAAATTCGAAGGCCAGCTTTGGGCCTACGGACTATGATGCGGTCTACATTGGGGGGGGGGGGGGTGCTCTAGCTTCTACAATCGGGGACGCTGCTATGACAGGCTCTTTAAAATTCACGTCCAACACATTACTATGACAAAAACTGTATGCTAAAGACCCGGAACACTGAAATATGTCTAATGATCAAGATGGGCGTTTCAGATCTTGTTTGTCATTCGCCAGACTTGGCAACTTTTTTATTGCTTTAAATTCTGCTGGTAGCTCCGTATATAGTGTTATTTCAAGAAGAAGACGTCTCCAAACTTTATATTGCAATAGAGTTACATTTGCAATATTCTGATGAATATTTTCGGTTCCAATAATTTATTGATATTTTGAGTGTTCTTTTAAACCATATTTAAATTTTAATTATGTTATTTCTCATATTTCATAAAATCTTTATGCCATCAAAGCACAATTATTTTTCTAATGATGTGCCTTTTTCTAATGTTTTTAACCAGCTTAGAAAATAAATGTTTATTGCATCATCTTTAAAACTAATAAAACTAAGTTCCTTGCCTTAACCAATAGTTAATACATGTTGCTCATTGATATCATTTTGGGAGTTTTGAGGAAGAGTGAAAGACTTTAATGAAAAAATGTCTAACTGAGAAATCAAGAATAGACCCGCAGTCAGATTGCTACAGACACCCTCAAGATTTCGATTATTTAAAATGTACTTTGTAAAGTCAGTTGTTCATAATTTACATCAGACTTTCATCTATAAGATATCAACTCTGGCATCTTTTGAAACATATAATGACTGAATTTATTGAGGTCTTGCCTTAATGAATACTGTTCAACGCTGGGTATATTTCCTAGTTTTCGCACAATACCTAGAATGCTATTATGAATAAAGTAATTGTTGATCAGTTGTTGCGGTATTTTCTGTTCATTTTATTTAGAAATATATAAAAAGAGATAAATCTAATTTATTGTAAAATAGACCACGTCACATTTACCCTGTTTTTTACAAAAATATGTCAAAATTATAACTGTCAAGGAACGTAAAATAATATGAAAATATGATGGCACACACAAAAATTATTCCACGAAAATTATTTACCATCCTTCAAACTCTAGTTAATACGCTTATTCCAATATCCATTCCTTTGAAATCATTTTTCGATATAATTCTTTTTAAATCCGCAAAGGATTTCAATTCTTCACAACTTGTATGAAGATGTTGGAATAACCATGATACGGTAAACATTTTATCGATATTTCAAACCTGTGGAACATGTTATTTTCAAATAAATTCCTGTCTCACTAAAGAAGTTAATCGAAGTATAAAACAATTCCATCGAAAAACAACAGTTCACTATTCATATTTTACGGAGTTATGGGCATAAGTAATAAGCTGTGTAAGAGTTTATTTCTTGGATCTCAAATAATATTTACCATAAAGATTAATTTAAAAATATATTCTAATATAAAATACAAATTTAAATTTTTACACAGTGTTATTATATAAATATTAGAATGTTAAGTAATGTTACAACACATGTATACTCTGGTCTCGAAATTGTATTCTAAAGATACAAGACTGTCTCTGATATAACAAACTGTATTCAAAGCCATATTACGTGTACACTGGAATATGATACAGTTATAAGCTTTCTATGTATCTAAGGAAAGTACAAAACAACCTTCATTATCAGCCCATTCTTATATAACCTCTATAGTAAGATTCAGCAAACTTTGCTATTTGATGAAATTTTGGTTTTCTAGTAAATTTTCCAAAACATTCGGGGATATTTCCCCAAATTTACTTCCAAAGTCAACTGGCATGGATTTTGATATAATGACAATTGTGTATTTAACATATTGTTTGCCAGTATGCAGATATTTAATTGGGAAATGTTTGGGTAATGGAAACACGCCAATGGAACTAAATCTGATTTCATTTTTAATAAAGTATATTGTAATTTGTGGAGAAATATACAAACACGTTCTTATAAAATATTGATATGCCTACTAGGCAAGTAAAAATAAAATTACAAATATCGATGGGGATTACATATTAACGCAGCCACGCATATAAGCTTTCCACTAACTTTGCCAAAGTAATTTTGGAAATAAACAGACTGTTGACTAATATCTCGAAATATTTAACTGAATACTAATTGATAATTTTCGTTAACAGCACATTATATAAAAACTAGATTTTTATTTTAACAAACATATAGTTACGGTAACTTGTACTGCATTTCCCGAATATTATTAGAAAATGAAACATAATTTAAAATTTCCTATATCAAATTTCTATACTTGTGCGATACCTGAGGAAAAACATAATCCACATAAAAGTGAACATGATACAAATCTTGCAAAACGAACGAATTTATGACTTTCTTATGTATGATAGCAGTAAGGGGGTAGTCACAGACAGGCATCTTTCACAAGCTGCCCAATGGAATTGGTCTGGCCCCTAGTGCAATTACTTATGCGGATACAGAGCTAAGGCGGACGAATTATGATGTAATGTGGGCTGAATCCAAAATTAGAATCCAAGGAGTTCAGCAACTGAAATGTTCTTATTGTGAAGAAATTTTTTACATTACATCCGAACAATTGCTAGAGAGTTGCTGCATGATATTTTACTACGGAAGCAGTTCCGGAATCCTCGCCCAAAAATGCAGTGATGTCTTTCCAGAAAGATGCTTGCTTACTGTTTTCTCTGCTACAGTTTAAACCGAAAGTTACAGTGGAAGAAAAGTTCCCGTTTGTCATTCTGTGCTCTTTTAAAAGGTCATTATCTAAATCTATACACCTCCTTTGGGTGACACCTTAAACACTAATTAGGCAATGCGCTTTAAGAACAATATCTAAATTTTGCCATTTATAAACTGAAACGTCAAGTTTAAAATAAAAATTTTAAGTAATCCATGGAAAAGCGGGCGGGATAGTGATATTGTATGATATTCACATAATTATTAAATAATCTATACAAATAAAATTAAAAATCTGTCTGCATGTGTGTATGCTTATCTAATTATCGCCTGAGCACGGCTACACCAAATTTGATGAACTTTTGACGGTAACCTTGGAATAATCTTAATATTTAATGCATGTTTTAAGTTTCTAGGTTCAGAGTTTGTCTAGGCATTAATAAAAAACGAACCCTTCATATACCTAGCATTATACAAATGATAAATTTTCTGCAAACTTAGATAAAAAAAAGTAAAAATTCGGTTCTACACTAATATAATAATATTTTTTTGGTAGTTCCATCTATTAAACTTTGCTTAAAGTAATTGCAAAAGGTAAAACTATTTTCGATTTTACATATGGTAGAAAGAAGATATATAACCTTCGTTGTATATAACCGGATCTTTCAATTTCGGCACATAGTACACATTATCGATGACAGAAACTGAATTCAAAGGACCCGGCAGACAGGGATATCTCTAGCGACCCCGTTGGACATATATGGTCCTGTTTGACATTCCCCAGACTTGGCAAATTTTTATTGCTTTAACTTTTGCTGGTAGCTCCATCTATAGTGTTATTTGAAGATGAAAACGTGTTGGTTCCAATTTTTATATTATAACCATGAAGACTATTATAACAGAGTAAAATTTTCAATATTCCAATGGATGCTTTCGGTTCCAAGAATTTATTGATGTTTTGAGTGTTCTTTTAAGCCGAATTTAAATTTTTATTAGTTTGTATTGCATAATTCATAAAATCTTTATGTCATCAGCTACAGCACAATTATTTTTCTAATGATGTGCTTTTTTCTAATGTTTTTAACCAGCTTAGAAAATAAATGTTTATTATATCATCATCAAAACTAAATTCCCTGCTGTAAGCTATAGTTATTATTTTTTGTTCATTGACATCATGGTTTTGAGGAAGAGAGAAATATCCGATTAAAAAAACATGTCATACTGAGAAATCAAGAATAGACCTATAGCCAGGTTTTTACAGACACCTTCAAGAGTTTGATTATTTAAAATGTACTTCCCAACATGGGTTGTCCATACTTTACACGATACTTTCATTTATCCAATGTCAGCCTTGCCATCATGAATTTATTGAACCTCTGCCTTTATTGAATCCTGTACAAAGGTGGGTATATTTCTAGTTTTCGTATAGTGTGTGGAATGATATTATGCAATGAAATAATTATTGATCATATTTTGTGGTATTTTCTGTTCATTTTATTCTGAAATATAAAAAGCGAGATAAATACAATTCATTGTAAAATAGATCAAGTCACATTTATCCGGTTTTTACCAAATATGTTTAAAATATTATACCTGTTTAAGAACGTAAAATATTATAAAAATACGATTGTAAGCACTCAAATTATTTCACGAAAATTATTTATCATCTTTCAAACTCTAGGTAATACCGCTTATTCCAATACCCATTCCTTTGAAATAATTTTTCGATATAATTCTTTTTAATTATACAAAGGATTTTAATTCTTCGCAACTTGTATGAAGATGTTGGAATAACCATGATACGGTAACCATTTTATCGATATTTCAAATCGCTGTAACATGTTATTCCCAACTAAATTCCCGTCTCACAAAAGAAGTGAATTGAAGTATAAAACAATTCTATCGAAAGACAGTTCACTATTCATATTTTACGGTGTTATGAGCATACATGAAAATTTGTGTAAGAGTTCGTTTCTTTGATCTCAAATAATATTTGCCCTAAATAATAATTTTAAAATATATTATATTTTGTTACTCTATTATTAATTATATTATTATTCTATTGCAAATTATTCTATTATAAATATATTCTATTATATATTCTATTATAGATTATTTTATAATATATTCTATTATAAATTGTCCTATTATATATTATATTATAAATATATTAGATTCAAATTTACAAGTTTAATTTTTTACACAGTGTTATTATATAAATATTAGAATGGAAAGTAGTGTCACAACATATGAATACTCTGGTCTGCCAGATGTATTTTAAAGACACAAGACATTCTTCTAAGGTCTGGATGTAACAAACTGTATTCAAATTCATATTAAGTGTACACCGGAACATGATACATTTATTAGCGTTAATTAACATGAATTTTGATATAATGACAATTGAACTAAATCTGCTCACATTTTTAATAAAGCAAATTCCATTTTGTGCAGATAAATACAAACACGTTATTATATAAAGTATATATATATATATGCTTACAAAGCCAGTAAAAATAAAATTGCAAAACCCGATGGCAATTACATGTTAACACAACATACCACTAACTCTGACAAAAGCCATTTTGGAAATATACAGACTCTTCACTATAACGGGAAATATTTGACTGAATACTACACGGTAATTTTCGTTATTAGCACATTCTATAAAGTGTAGATTCTTATTACGACAAAAATGCAGTTATGCGAAATCGTAATCTTGCAAAACGAACGAATTTATGCTGACAACATAATGATTTTTTTATGTACAATATCAGTTGTCAAGGAGGCAGTCTCAGACACGTATTTTCCACAAGCTGTCCAATGGAATTGATTTGACCCTTCGTGCAATTACTTATGTGAATACAGAACTAAGGCAGACGAATTATGTAATGTGGGCTGAATTCAAAATTACAGCCCTATGGCTTCAACAACCGAAGTTTATATAATGTGGAGTTACAGTGTGTATTTCTACATTCCACTCGATCGATTGGTACAGAGTTGCCACATATTTTGCTACGTAGGCAGCCCCAGAATCATTATCGAAAAATACAGTGATGTGTGCCCGAAAACATGGTCTATGTTTCCGGGCACACATCACTAATCATCTTCACTAATAACGGAAAATATTTGACTGAATACTAAATGATAATTTTCGTTATTAACACATTCTATAAAGTGTAGATTCTTATTTTGACAAAAATGCAGTTATGCGAAATCGTAATCTTGCAAAACGAACGAATGTATGATGACAACATAATGATTTTTTTATGTACAATAGGAGTTGTCAAGGGGGCAGTCCCAGACACGCTTATTTTGAGCTTTTCTGCTACAGCCTGAACCGAAATTTACAGTGGAGGTAAAGTTTTTGTGTATCATGTTATGCTTATTATCATGTTATGCTTATATTGCGGCTTGATGTGTACTCCAGTCAGAGGATGGGGACCTCGGTCGTAGTGTGGGCTGCTGCGTGAGTCCTTGTCGGTCTCCTGGCGGCATGCCTGAAGACCTTGGTGTCGGCGCGAATTGACGGGGTTTCGAGCTTACTGGCGTTGATTTTGTGCGTGATGGCAGCTTTGCCTGTGTGACTGTGCTGTGGCTGTATGATTGTTGGGGCAGGATTGCTGCCGTAAAGATAGATCATTCTTTCTGTATACCTTCGGGTGGGACGTGTGTCGCTTGTGCTTATCATGGTATGCTCATTTAAAATGTCATCATCAAATCTATACTTCCTCTTTTGGCAGCACCTTAAACACTACTTAGGCAATGAGGGCTAAGAACAATATCTAGCATTTGTAATTTATATATATAGACGTGTTGAAAATTAGTAATTTCAAGTAGCCTTTGGAAAAGGGCATGTGGTAACCACATTGTATGGTATTCATATAAATCTTAAGCAATTGATATAAATAAAATTAAAAATATCTCTGTATGTGTGTTTCATCATCATGGGAGAACAGCTGAACAAAATTCCATGTGAATTTTTTTATGTATGCTTGGAATAACCCCAAATAAAATTAATTCATGTTTCTAAGTTATAGGTGCAAGGTTTCGTGATATTAATAAAAATCGAATTGAATAATTATACAAACTATATATTTTATTGATAAAAACTTTAGATGAAAAAATTGATAGCATGTTGTTAAGCAACGGAATTAAACCCAGTGAGTTTATACATCAGATGGTTTTTATTAAATATTTTCCGATTTAAATAATTAGGAAATGTATACAAAAGTAAATTTTATGGGAATTACATTTTTATCTGAATTATATCATTTACGGTTTTGGGCTTGAAAGGTTAAGGGGATTATTGATATTTTCTCTTTCATAAGTTATTTGTTTTATTCTGGCAAATATTTTCCAAGCTCATATACTGCGTTTGCTATTTTAGCGCTTTTACTTTTGCATTTGGTTGATCCAATTTTACAGCGATTTCATTATGACATATATTGATCAAATTTAATACTTTTTGTAAATTCATTTACAAACGGGACAGGATGTTTTGTTCTTTAGATCTGCCTATGAAGATAATTTTGTACAGCGAGAACAGTGATTCCTATACTTATTTTCAGGAGAATTAAATTTAAAATTTTAATAGAATGTTTTGAATTACAGTATTATTTAGAATAATATATACACTTGCATATAATTGTGTGTTTTATGTTCTTTTATATTATATATTCTTTACGAAGAACGCGTATACTACTAGTCAGCAAAACAAAATTAATAGTACTGACGCTGTTTTCTCTAGCCATTGGAGCCGTGTTATTATTTTTTTTCTTGCTTCCTTACATGTAGACTTCTCAGAAATACTGTTTATTATCCAGCTGATAAGTTTTATCTGATTATCTTGAGCATTTCGAAGATGTCCAAACCCCAATTTGATATACCTGTTTGTTTCATATGCACAATGTTCAGAGAAATATAAAACAAATACAATGGGAATAACGCTTTTGTTATGCAAATAATTATCTATTTATTATACAGTTAATATTGCACGTAATTTTGAATATCACACAGAACTTTTCATAAATGCAATAATATTTGTATATAATATTTGTATAATTTTTGAAATATTACGATGCTTACATTTATTGACAAGAAAAATTGGGAAGAAAAATAGATATCAAAATTAATGATAGTGCGGAAGAAAATACAATGTGCAAATAAACAGTTTCATGTCGAGCAACAATATCAGTGTTTAATCCTTATAACAGATATGCAAGAATTACAATGCTTTAAATTATAGAAATGTCGAAGCATATTTTTCGTTTGCATATATATTCTTTTTGAAACAAATGCATGTTATTACTTTATTTAAAGAAATATTTTTGTAAAAGATAATTTTAACAGAATATGCATTAACCCATTACTATTTTACTTCGTTATTCTTTGTTATAGCTTAATCTGGAACATGGATGATTAGTTATCAGGTATGTTTGAAGTATTGTTTATTCGTATGATACAAAATTTAAAATATTATTTTTAACATTGAAAGAATTTGCAACTTGCTTAAATGTAAATTATTTGCTTTTAACTGCTATTTAAAAATATTTTCCTCAAAATTAAAAAATAAAGTAACAGTTTATGGAGGTTGCAATGAACGATGAAAAGAAAGAAAAGTGACAAAAATTAAATTAAATTAAATATGCAATTATACTTATTCTGATATAAGTTATTAGAAGTCACTCAAGAGAGGATATTTACCGCTGACTTCAGGATAGCCAAACCACATCTCCAACAAATATATTAAAAGAATGATTTTTCGGACCATAATTTCAGCTCTTGTCCTTCAAGGGAGGGTTTTAACCTCTGACCACTGGATCACAAAACCGTATCTCTACCAAATAGATTAAAAGAAGGCTTAACATCTCTTAATTTGAAGTCTTGTCCCTCAAGGGAGGGTTTTAACCTCTGACCACTGGATCACAAAACCGTATCTCTACCAAATGGATTAAAAAAAGGCTTAACATCTCTTAATTTGAAGTCTTGTCCCTCAAGGGAGGGTTTTAACCTCTGACCACTGGATCACAAAACCGTATCTCTACCAAATAGATTAAAAGAAGGCTTAACATCTCTTAATTTTAAGTCTTGTCCCTCAAGGGAGGGTTTTAACCTCTGACCACTGGATCACAAAACCGTATCTCTACCAAATAGATTAAAAGAAGGCTTAACATCTCTTAATTTGAAGTCTTGTCCCTCAAGGGAGGGTTTTAACCTCTGACCACTGGATCACAAAACCGTATCTCTACCAAATAGATTAAAAGGAGGCTTAACATCTCTTAATTTGAAGTCTTGTCCCTGAAGGGAGGGTTTTAACCTCTGACCACTGGATCACAAAACCGTATCTCTTCCAAATAGATTAAAAGAAGGCTTAACATCTCTTAATTTGAAGTCTTGTCCCTCAAGGGAGGGTTTTAACCTCTGACCACTGGATCACAAAACCGTATCTCTACCAAATAGATTAAAAGAAGGCTTAACATCTCTTAATTTGAAGTCTTGTCCCTCAAGGGAGGGTTTTAACCTCTTACCACTGGATCACAAAACCGTATCTCTTCCAAATAGATTAAAAGAAGGCTTAACATCTCTTAATTTGAAGTCTTGTCCCTCAAGGGAGGGTTTTAACCTCTGACCACTGGATCACAAAACCGTATCTCTACCAAATAGATTAAAAGAAGGCTTAACATCTCTTAATTTGAAGTCTTGTCCCTCAAGGGAGGGTTTTAACCTCTGACCACTGGATCACAAAACCGCATCTCTACCAAATAGATTAAAAGAAGGCTTAACATCTCTTAATTTGAAGTCTTGTCCCTCAAAGGAGGGTTTTAACCTTTGACCTCTAGATCGCAAAACAACGTCTCCACCAAATAGATTAAAAGTAGGATTATTATCACCCTAGTTTCAGGTCTTAGTCCTCAAGGGGAGCTTTAATATCTGACCACTGGATCTCAAAACCGCATCTCTACCAAATAGATCGAAAGAAGAATTGTTATCGCATTAATTTGAAGTCTTGTCCTACAAGGGAATGTTTTAACCTCTGACTTCTGGATCTGAAAATCACATATCCAACAAATATGTAGGATGATTCTCACCTTTATGTGAAGTCTTGCCCTTAAGGGAGGGTTATTTTCATCCTAATTTTAGGCCAAGACTCTTAGTCGTATAAAATTCGTAATTTTCCATTTTTTTTATATAGTTTCTTATTTTTAATTATTTCATCTTTACTAAGATAGACTCGAAAGACACGCTGGGGAAGTTCAAACATAAAACATGTTTCGATAACTCTTTTAACCGAATAATTAAATTTATTCTTGTGCAATCTATTACAAAATGCCGTAAACAATTTTTACAATTCTATATGTGAAAAAATTAGAAATTCTAACTGAAACGTTAAGTATTCTACTATACAAGAAAAGAAACCAGTTACATAAATTACATAATTAATTTAAATGTTAACCGTGTGAGAAGCAATTATACAATTAAAAAATGAATGGCTGTATGTAAGCTAATTTATGTAATGCTAGAACAACACTAATGGTATGTTCTAAATCATAATGTAAGAGTTAGCGTGATTCGTAAAGTCTTCTTGTCCAACTGGTATACAACCACTGATTTTTGATCTGGCCAGAAGTCATTCTAGCAATCGCACTACAGGGTTGAAATTCTTACATATTACCACCTACGTAGAACTTACACTATTCTCTAACAGATTTCAGATAGATGTGAAACTGAGGATCTGAATGATAATTTCCATTTCCACATTTTTCTTACAAGCTAGAATCTTATGCGACCTTGATACTCACAATTTGGATAGTAGCATCATAATTCCATGGGTGTTTTGAAAATTCAAAACTGGGTTTCTTTTAAACTTGCATACCAGCTGCAGTGTTATGTAGTTCGGGCGAAACTGTAGAGAAATTATTGTCCCAGTGAGTATTCGAACCACATATTTTGGACAGGCTAAACGATGCTCTAACCATTGAGCAACTGGCATGAAATATTTAGTAGTTATAGTCAAATGGACCCTTGCACACTAATTGCATGATTCTGTTGATTGCCAAAAGTTTACATCATTTAATAAATCTATGTTAATCTGAAATTATTCTCTCTAAATATCTTTGTTTAGCATTTGAGAACTACGAAAAATAAATTTTCCCCTTCCCATAATTCGACATATAAATGGTTATTGGCAGGTTTTTCCCCACAGTGAAACCAAATTAATTCCAGAATATATTTAAAATACAATTCTTACAGCTTTAAATTATTACGGCTTTAAAATATATATCCCTCTCACTTTTGTTTCATACTACATTTTCACTATTTTTTAATTAATTTATTCTCTCATACTTCAGAATACATAATAGATAAACTACTGCTTTTACGAAAATTTTCAATTGCGAGATATTGATAACAATTTTTGTTTTACAACCTCATGAATACGTTTTGAATATTTTTAAGTGATATACGTCAGTCGGTGATAACCGACACAAATATTAATGGATTTTCACGGATTATTTTATTCGAGTTTTTTAACAAAGCATGTAGAACTAGATATAATTCTTTAAAATTCTATCATCAACTTCAAAATTAATTCAGAATTTTATATTTACTTAACATGATAGCATAAGACAAAGCTGGGTACAATTCTGCATAAAAGGGTTATTAATGGCTCAATGATCACAAAGCTTCACAGTTTCAATCATTGTAGTGTTCGAGACAAAATGCCCCCCCCCCCCAACACACACACACACACCGTAAGGAATGGTTATCCTTCGAAGACTGGTGGACGTGAAATAGAGCTGTTATAATTGTATTACATAGAGATTTTAATTTTATTATTTCCTTTTAACTTTCCCTGCAATGCATGGTAATGTATAGGAAAAGTATTGGAATCAAGCTGGATTTTTCGGCGTGACGTATGTGTGTGTGTGTGTGTGTCTGTGCAATGTATATATTCACTCTAACTCAGAAACTAATGGACTACATTTCATTAAATTTTGTAGGTAAGTCACTTGTGGGTGAACCAAGTGCTGGTAAGTTTTTGGTACAATTCGGGATAAAAGAAGCAGCCTTTTTTTTTACGAAATGGCCCACAAGATTTGTCTGTATCCACTCTATCTGAAAAACTAATCACATTTTATAAAATTTAGTGGATAAATCTCTTGTGGGTTATCTTGGTGCTGATTATCTTTTGGTACGATAAGGAAAAAAAGAACGTACCTTTTATTGCAAAACGACTGGCGAAAATTGTCAAAATCTAAAATAAAAACTACGTATTCACAAACATATCAATTTAATATTTTTATACTTCATTTTTAACGATGAAGATAATAAAACCAACCCCATTACACCAGGACTAGCCGTTCTCGAGATATTTTAGATTTTTAGCATTTTCGCTAAGCAACCTTAAAAAGTACATCAAGTTACCAAATGAGAAAGGAAATTGAATTAAAAGTGCAAATTCAGTGTTATTTTAAATAATTATAGGTGTGGGTGTTATTTTGTGCAATTAAATTCAATAGAATGAATTATTAAAGAAATAAAGAGAACGTGAATATGAATCTGGAGGGAAAGTCATGCGCTGCCCACATCTGATTCTTTATATTCATTTTTAATCTGATAGATTCATCTTATTTGAAAAAAAGTGACATTATAATCCATTTTGTTCTTGCTTACATTTTCTTTAATGCTTCCCCTCACCAAAAGCTTTATTTTAAAACTTTGAAATGCAACTATTAATATAGATATCCAGGCTTGGAAAATTCAAAATACTGAATATCTGGATTTTAATTTCGTTCCTGTGGTTAATATCTCATATATTATGGAATGCCAACTCGCATCTTACACAACACTTTTTGCTAAAAAAATTGTTCTAAATGGAAATGCGCAGTAATTATCCTTCTTACTAAAAACCATTAAAATCAGATATGCATGGAATATGCAAGATCCTGTTACCTCGATCTCTCCACTTGTAACTAAAGCCGTATTTAGATTTTAATAATAAACAAATTCGCTGCCGTTTTCCGGGTCTTAACCCTTTGACGCAGATGGGACACCGGCGTCCCCTTTGTATTTTCTTTTTAATAGTTTTTAGTTTTAATTATAAAAAAATTCAAGGATGATATTGCTATAAAAAATGGTTCAATAATAACTCACATTTTTAAAACATTATTTTGGTAAAATATTTATATTTTAAATTATTTTCTGGAACAAGGTAGTTTGAAAAATGTGTGTCTTCCAATTTAAAAATTTCATTTCTAGTGAAATAGTTTTGTTAGAACATGTTTTAAAGCATTTATTATTTTCCATGCATTTAATAAACATTGTTTCATCGAATGAAAAAAGGACATATATTTAGTACATATGCAGAAATAGAATATATCTTAAGTGACACATTTGTCCCAATCTGCTTAAAAGATATTTTTATAATAAAAGAAAGTAGATTGCGCATCTTCTGCAATCCAGTGCAGTAAAAAGAACTGATATATTTTTCATATACAACAGTATTAAAGGCTTGGTGCAGAGCTTCTATACAAAATAAACTTGACCAAAGATATCTCAAGTTCATCATCACTGTGGGAGCTGGGTCAGTACAAACAGCACCTACTGACTCCACCACCCACAACTTGTGAACTTAATTTCAAAATGCCCAAGAGACATGAATTTAACATGTTAACTCTCAAAAATGTAACAGCAATAACACCAGGTTCAAGATTTAAAGGAGTTCCCAGTTTAGGAGAATTAATCCTAAATGATGTACAATGAGTAAAGTAAAATATGCAGACACAAATAAACAGGCTCATTTTAACACAAACTTAAATATTGATTTATTTTTAGATTTTTCAAAGAATTCAACATTTGCATTTTAACTTTCAATTATAAATAAAACTTCAGAGCTTCACTTATTAGACACATTTAACAGTGCTCTGGTAAAAATATATATGTTGCATAACAAGTATTCCATGTATTTATAATCATACGATCTTAAATCTTTCCAAATTTAACTTTAAATATTTTAATATGAGCCATTTTTGTTATTAAATTTAATTTCATCATGCCAGTGCCATTTCGGAAACATTGTTTCCGGAAAAAGAAAATTTACCTTGATACAAGATTAACAAATTTTTGGAGCTCCGTTTCGCATCAAAAAATCACGGGTTTTTAGCTGGTAATTCAAAAAGTTCACAGGGCGAAACCAACGTAGATTCCAAAATCTTTAGAACCCGAGCTTCCGTATACAATGCCTCGAATTGAACAAAACCGTCATTCTACGCTCTCAATTTCCAGAGTCGTCATCGGAATGTTCCTGGAATGGAAAAAAAATATAATTTAGAATAAATTTGCATCAGGATAATTAATGAAAGGTTCCAGGCTCCTCTTCTTCAGCTCCAGATGAACGGCAAGCCATTTTGGCCAAAGCCTTTTGTCTAAAATTAGACAAAACTTTCGATGCGACCTTTCAGTCGAAATGTTCCAGCACCAAGAGCGCGAAAAATGGGTCCTCTGAGCCCACGCAAGTTCTCTTTCGCAAAAATGCGCCTCTTCCTGATTGGACGGCGCGCTCACATAGCAACTACACATCCAATACGTCACGCTCCACGGCCCGACACTAAGTCTAGACAATCCAACGCTTTCTCGACGAAATGCGCTTTTTAATGTAATTTCAATGGAAACAAGTGTTAGTAAAAAACACTGTACTGGCACGAACGGAGAGAAGGATGTTTCTCTCGCAGAAAATACAAAAAGGCTCATGGCGCAGAATTGCGACATGACAGCTCTCCCCTTCCGGGAGGCAAAAATTTTCAGAACACAGTGAGGAAAATTTTTCTCTCACTCAAAAACACAAAAACACAAAATTTACAAGGAGTTTTAGGAACCTGTAAGTGTAAAATAATTTAATACAAAATTTTGGGCGAGAAAAGTGCGATCGTTCACCTCTCTCAAAAGCAACAACACTGTAGATCTGAATGACTGGCCAAGCCACTCATCACCACAGGTAAAGACCAAAAGAAACCCGAAAGGATGACAAGGCGTCACCACATCTTAAAGGAACCTTTACAAAAATTTACATAAAATTACACTAAAATCAGAAAAAAAAATTTTGTCAAGGCAATTTGCCTGACAACACACTATCTCAATCAACCACATTGAGATCAACCAGGTGATATGAAAAATAAAATATGATATGATATGAATTTACAAACTTAACAATATAAACAATTCAAAAATTTAACATTTGTCACTTTCAAACACACAAGTGACACAAAACAATTATTTTTAATTTTCATCAAAAGGTTAAATATTTTGAAAATTAATTTCTAAATTAAATTTGTCATATTCAGGAAATGAGATTCTTCACTCATTCAAAAATGTCTCACTTTTTGAGAACAAAGTCACTTCAATATTTCCATTTTTCAATTTCAATTTTTCATTTCAAAACTTTCATTAAAATCTTAACTTTCACATTAAATTACTTTCAAATTCAACATATTAACTTTAAATTACATTTATCTTCAATTTTTCACCCTTTCATCATTTATTCAACAATTTTAACATTAACTTTAATTCAACTTATTTTTGTCATTAAAACAATTCAGAATTTTCTCATTCTGACACACTTTTCATAAATTACTTTAAATTATTCATTTATATTTACATTATTTAATTTATCTTAAAATTTTCATTTACTTTATTTTTAACAACTTTCACTCTGAAATAACTCAACAAGTGACTACTTCCTGTCACAAAAGAAAAATTTACATTTATATACATTTGTCTACTGAGAGAGAGAAGAGGAGAAAAATTTCTCCTGAAATTCACGTCAGTTATGTAAAAGAGCAGGAACACATCAAAAGAGCAAACTCGGCGGGGACTAACGAGTTGCCAACAGAAAAGGGAGTGTAGAAGAAAAAAAATACTCGCGTGCAGGAAGCGATTGCAGCAGAAACAGGACGCCAGGACACGCCTCAGAAGCACGGATATCATCAAAAATTTTTGGGCAGCTTGCGCTGATCCCAACATCATCATCATCTTCTTCATCATCATCATCCTCATAGCTTCACCAGTTTCCCACCTGGCCAATCACAACCGTCCTAGGTAGGCTCGGAGCAAGTTGTCGTCCAGGACTCCAGTCCTGCCACAAAAGTTCGGACAATTAATTTGCTAAGCTGCATCTTCATCTGTGATCCAATGTGAATATGTCCATGTTTGCGTCCACCAGCCAGCTTTCAGAAAAAGGGGTTGCAGCATAAAAATATGATGTCTAACTGAAATTTGTGTAGATGTTTGAAAACTGCTGGTCAAAAAAAAACAACAATGTGAAATGGAATTTCAAGAGAACAGAATTTCAACAACACATCAGCCAAAAATTTCACCTCTCTCAGCAACAAAGTTTCAAAACATTTTTCAAAAGAGATCATTTACTTTTGATCTTCAAAACTTTTAATTTCATTAAATTTTCAAAAATTTTCAAATTCAAACTTTTCATTTTCACTTTCAAATTACTTAATTTATTTCAATTACTTTATATACTTCATATTTACTTTCAATTTTATTTTAATAAATCATTTACTTTTCATTATTTATTTATATATTTTTTTCTTCAATATTCAAAATTTTCCTCCTTTTTACTTAGGGGAACAACAAATTTACCAACACCATTTTAATTATTTTCATTAATGAACTTAAACAAATAATCAAACATTCTTTTACATTACAACACATCAATATAATCAAAGTCAATCAAGACAGGACTCTCGAAAAATTTTTAAAGTCCAAGGAGAGTCAATTAACAATTTACTTATTAACAAAATTACTTATTATTTAAATTATAATATAAATATTCATAAATTATAGTTCACAAAATCAATTACTTATTTACTTTTTTAACTTAATGCAAGATTTCCAATAAATTTTAAAATCATAACAATTTTTTCATAAATTCTATTTTAAAAGACAATATTGAAATATAACTTAAACAAGTATAAACTTTAACTTAAAATGAAATCTTTTCTTGCAAAATTTAATTTCTGTAAAATTGTGAACTCAACCAAAATTTAATATTGTGAAAATCTTTGACCATATCTAAGATTATAAGGTGTACGTGTATTTCTGTTTGTCATGTAATACTGATTTTGGTGTGGTGTATAACTATTTCTAAAATTATTGTTGTAAATGATTCTTCCATTTCCTCTATTATCAAGGTTATTTGAATTATTTCTCTGAACATATTGTTGTCTTTGATTTGTGCGACCATTAGATCTGGTATGAACAGCATTTTCATTTACCCTTTTATTTGGCAAATTAAATCTTACTCGTTTCACAGTTTTTTTGTTTTGAGATTTATCTCCAGATCTTGTTAAACAAGATTTTAGTTTCACAGAGTCTTTCTCAGCGGTGATCACAGGAGTAAGTTTATTTGTCTTAGAGTTCAATTTTTGACTTTCATGAGTTTGTTTTGAAAATTTTTGCAATTCCTCTCTTCTTGGAGGTAAAAGAATCAGTCTGTTCACATGAACCAGTTGTTCATTTTTGGGATTCATTACATGTCTGATTAAGAAATTCACTGCAGATGTTTGTTTTATCACTTTAAAAGGACCTTTATTAAAAGAGCTCAGTTTTCTTGACTGGCCTTGAGGCAAAAAGGGAGTGTAAAGATACACTAAATCACCAACCTTAATATTGGGCATCTTTGCTTTCTTATGCTGTTGTAAAATTTGTGAATTTTCAGCTTTTTCTAAGTTACTTTTTACTACCTCATATGTTCTTTTAAGTCGGAATCTCATGTCTTCTCCATAATCATATGTTGATTCATATGTCGGAGGTTTAAATCCAGTGATCAAAGTATTTGGAACTGTTAAATCTCTACCATAGAGTAAATACGCAGGCGATTCACCCGTAGAAGCATGTATGGCATTTCTATGTGCTAATAAAGCAAAATGTATCAGATTGTCCCAATTATCTTTATCGTTATATGCAATATTTTTCAAGGATCTGATCAAAGTACCATTTAATCTTTCAACACAACCGTCTACAGATGGCATGTAGGCAGTAGTAGTATTCTTTATTATTCCTAATTTCTTATAAAAACATCTTGCTGTTCTAGAAACAAAATTCGTCCCTTGATCCGAGACGATGAATTTAGGTATACCATGCTGAGCCATGTAGTGCTCTAAGCAACTTAAAATGTCTTCAGTTTTTATTGAAGCCAAGGGATATGCTTCAGGCCATCTTGTAAAATAGTCAGTTATGACCAATATGAATTTATTTCCAGATCTTGATATAGGTAATGGTCCGACACAATCCATGGCGATACGCTCAAATGGGTATGTGGACTTCGAAAATCTTTGAATGGGTGCTTTGTTATTTCTAAAACCACGATTTACCACACAAATTTCACAAGATGAAACATAATTTTGTGTTTGGGAATACATTCCCTGCCAAAAATATTTTCTACTTACAGAAGCTAAAGTTCTTCTAAATCCACAATGTGCATAAGTGGGACAGTCATGATGTAACCATAAAATTTCAGACACAAGTTCTTGCGGAACAACAACTCTTTCTTGTTCTTGATGTCTACGCTTTGGGTGTTTGTGAGTACACCACAGAATATCATCTTTTCTAAAAAATACCAAAGTTTGTGGGTAAGGTTTTATGTTTTTATCTAAGAGATCTATAATTTTATTGCACCTTGGATCAGATTTCTGAGCATTCTTAATTCTTATGAGCAAGGTAGGACAAGTAAATGTTTGTTCCAATTGACCAATTTGTATGTTATTTTCATTTTGCATTTCACTTTCATTATTATTAACAGCACAAATTTCATTTTCTTCATTTGTATTTGCTGGATTCAAATTGATTTCTGATTCTCTTCTATTGCTACTATTAGTATTGTTTACATTATTAGAACTTTGAGAATTTTGATTTACACTTGGAAAATTTTGATTAACATTTTGATTTATAACTTTATATTGTGACACGAATCTTTGTGGAACATTGTCAATAGTATTTGTACATTCATCTACATTTCTTGACATATAATCAGCAACAACATTTGCTTTTCCTGGTTTATGTACTATTTGATAATCAAATTGTGATAAGGATGCAATCCATCTAGCCAATCTAGATGTAGGATCTTTTAATTTAAATACGAATGTTAGTGACTTCTGGTCACAAAAAATTGTGAAAGGTTTTCCAATTAAATAATGTTTATAATAGTTAGTAGCCCAAACAACAGCTAATGCTTCTCTTTCGACAACACTGTATTTACATTCTGCTTCACTAAGCTTTCTGCTTGCGTAAGATATTGGATGCAAAATTTTATTCTCATCTTCTTGAGACAAATAGCTACCTAAAGAGTGATTTGATGCGTCTGTATGTAAAATAAATGGTTTTCTAAAATCTGGAAGGGTCAAAATAGGTTTTGATAGAAGTTTTCCTTTTAAAATTTCAAAAGATTTTTGAGCTTCATTAGTCCAAATAAATTTCTTTTTACTTTCATTATTCTTAGTTTTCAATAATTCTGTTAATGGCAAAGTCAGTTCTGCATAGTCTTTTATGAATTTTCTATAGAATCCAGTGAGTCCAAGAAATTGTCTCACATTCTTAATTGATTTAGGAATTTTGAATTTCTCTACAACTTCCAAATTATGAGTATCAGGTTGTACTTTTCCATTTGATACCAAAAATCCAAGATACTTAATTGTTTTTCTGAAAAAATGGCATTTACTTGGTTTCAATTTAAGACCATGTTTACTTAATCTTACAAAAATCTCTTCTAGTTTTTTCAAATGTTCTTCGAATGTTCTTGAGGCAACTATAATATCATCTATGTAAATTCCAGATATGCCAGCCAGCACCAGAGACATGAGTCTCTGAAAGGATGCAGGCGCATTCTTAAGACCAAATGGGGTTCTGGTCCATTCAAAGTGGCCATCAGGTGTTGAAAAAGAAGTCTTCGGATAATCATCAGGATGTAAACACAATTGGTAAAATCCACTGGTTAGGTCCAGGGTAGAAAAATACAAGGCTCCAGACAAGTTATCGATTAATTCCGATATGTTCGGAATAGGATAATTCTCAACAATAGTGATCTTATTGAGCTTTCGAAAATCGGCTACCAAACGGTAACTTCCATCAGGTTTCTTCACAAAAAGCACTGGAGTATTGTAAGGTGATGTACTGCGCTGAATGATTTTTGCATCAAGGAGTTCGTTTACCTGGCGTGAAAGTTCTTTCTGTAAATTGTGTGGAATGCGGTATGGCTTCTGTCTAACAGGTATGTTAGATTCAAGATTAATTTCGTGCAAAATAGTGTCGCATCCAGACAATTCTTTCATATTTTTAGCAAAAACATGTTTATATTTACTTAGTAATTTTAAAAGCAAAGATTTTTGTGCATAGTTCATATGTTTAAGATCAAAATCTCCTCCCCATGCATCAAATGTTTCATTTTCTTCAATACAGTTTTCAATGTCAACTCTATTATTTATGTCAATTTCAGATTCATGGATGTTTTCGAAAGTTCCCAATTTCATTCCTTTGTTAATGTAAACAATTTTTTCAGATGGGTTTGCAACTTTAGCATACAAAAAGTCATTTTCAGGAATTTTGTGGATACTTCTGGCTACAAAAATTTTGTTTGCAGAAAATTCTTTATTATTGATAGGTTCAAGCAAAATTGTCGTGTCTTTTTCAATTTTGTAATTTCTTTTTAATTTAATAAAAGTTTCCGAAAATGGTTTTAGAACACATTTGTTGAAAGCTTTGGCAATCCCTATTGCCTGATTTTGTTGTGAACTTCCTTCATCATGTTTATCACAATCTGTCTGAGATATTTCATTGTTACTGGTATTGTCTTTTGTCAAAAATCTGTCTGTATATACATTGTCATTCATCTGTCTTTCATATAAATCATTTTCACATTCATAATTTGACCTTTCATTTCCATTTGCATCAAAAACTCTAAAATCAACGTCTCTAAATTCATTGTGAAAATTGTTTTGTTCAAATAAATATCCATTATTACATCTATTTTCATAATTTCTTGAAAAATTTGTGTCTTTGTATCTATAATCTACATCATTTGTAAAATTGTAATTTCTTCTGTCAAAATCATGGCTTATTGCATAACTCTCGTCTGGTTTAAATTGTACATAATCAGAAATCACAGTAAAGCTTTGTGATTCGGTAAATTCAGTAAAGGGAATACTACAGTACAAAAAATTCACACGTTTATGTCTATAAGTAATTGTCACTTGTTTCTCATGTAAAAATGTACTTCCTAAAATCATGTTGTACCTTCCTGGGGTAGGTGTATTTAAAATGCAGCATTCAATCACATCTCTTTCATTTCCAATGATCATGGGAAAAGAAGCTTTTCTCTCAACTAAAATATTTTGACTTCCAATTCCTCTCAGAATAGTGGATGTATGCTTTAATTGTACTTTTCTCGGATTGATTTTGTGTAAAGCATCACTATAGATAATGTTTATAGAACTTCCAGTGTCGATTAGTGCATTTAGTGTGACATCTTCAACAAAAACCTGAATAATAGGAAAATTGTTTTGGCAAGGAGTCTCGCTTTCAGTCATGTAACTAACTTCAGAATTTCGTCTATTAACTAATGGAGATTGAAAATTTTGTCTTCTGAAATTCTGTCTTCCGAATTGTCTTCTATTACCAAATCTACTATTAAAGTATCTGTTATTTCTTCTATATCCAAAATTATTGAAGTTTTGTGATTTATAATTATCAAAGGAATTTCTAAAATTTGAAAAATATCTTCTGTGGAAAATTGAATTTCTATATGAACTGTTACGAAAAGGTCTTCTAAAGAATAAGGAATTTTTTCTTGGAGAATAATTTTGATATGGACTTTTAACGTACCACTCTTCTTCCTGTGAGGCAACTGGAATTCTTCTTTGACTGAAACGGTTTCTACTTTCAGATCTTTTGGATGGTGTAGAAGTTCTGAAAGATGTTGATGGTTTATGTTTCTTCTTTACTGGAATATCTTCCCAATCTTCCTCTTCCAATTCATTTTCATTGTATCTGCTTGTAGAGGGCGTATCCATGAAGGAATCTTCAAAACTGGAATTGCTCTTTTCCAGATCTTCTCTTATTTCATTCAGTCTTTTCTTCCTTTTCTCTGAATTTTCACTAAATTTTCTTCTTAATTTCTCAAATTCTTTCTTCTTTAAATTTAATTCATTCTTCAACTCTTCAATTTCCTGTTTAGTGTCTTTTTCAATTCTCACTGTATTTATGTCCTCTGTCATTTCTTCCAGCTCTTCATTCTGTACTTCTTCTTCCAGAATGGCTATTTCTTTTGCAGCTTCAAATGACTGTGGATTTGCAGATAAGACGGCTTTTCTAAAAAGGCTTTTTAACCCCTTTTTAAAAGAGTTGAGCAAAATAGCAGTTCTCAAGGAATCTTCATTATCAGACACAACATCTTGCGGAAAGGCAACATACGATTCAGCCTCTATTCGATTTGCATAATCACGAACACTTTCCCCTGTCATTTGTTTACAGTTTACCAGGGAAGCGACATTTTTGGCAATATTTTCTTTTTTCATAAAATTGTCCTTGAGTGTATTCACTAATTCTGAAAAATTCGTGCTTTGGTTTAGTTTCGGGATGGATTTTATCAGTCTTTCTGCACGACCAGATAATTTCAACTTCAGAACGAAAATTCTGTCTTTATTAGACCACTCGGCATGTTCAGCAACCAGAAGAAATTTCTCCAAAAATTCGTGAAAAGATTCATTTGCATTGCCAGCAAAACTTGGAATGGATCCAAGGAACTGTGATCCAATTCCGACCTTCACTTTGTTAGAGTCTCTGACAGCGGAAGCTGATCTGCCAGAATTTGGAGAAAGTCGTGGCGGAGACACCGAAGGCACACGGTTTCGTGAACCAGGTTGTGTAGAGGAGTCACTACTCCTGCTTGCTCTCGTATTTTTAGATTTAGGCATTTTTTTTTTTTTTTTTTCACAAGGTTTTTCACCAAATAGATTCAAATTTATCACGAAACACAGTTTATTGTGGAAAAATGATTTCACTTTCACCAATATGTGATCAACAAGAGAATCTGACTTGATCCATTGAGTAACACAGTTCTTGTGAAGAGCAAGTCAGAAACACAATATTTGTGAAGTTGCCAGCACTTTTGCAACCAACAAAATAATTTGTATGTGAAGATAATGTCAGAAAACACCCACTGAATTCTGTGTGATAATGCAGTGTCCAGCCAAGTAATAGTAGGAAAAACAACAATATTGTATGTGAATGTGCCAACAACTCTGATTTTTATAACTATCAGTAAGCCCAAAACACTGATGACTGTGGCTACTGATTATGATATTTGTATGTGATAAATGCCAGTAATTCTGATATACAATCAGTGTATGTGAATCTGTCAACTCAAGCTTGTATTGATAATACAGTGTCGAGTCAAGTTAGTGTTGGACGACTAATCACCTCTGTCAACATAGGTGAGCAACCAATTGTATGTGAAACATGTCAAAGAAAAAAAAATTTTTCCTTTTCTTTTTAATATATTTGCATTAGCACAGCAACAAGAGACCAATATGTGTGCACTTAAGTTAATGTATGTGTTCTTGAAATTTTTAAATTTACTTTTTCCACATAAAATTTTGTGTGTATGACATATGAATTTGAGAAATATATGCAACAAATATTTTTCAATTACACATATAATCAGGTGCATATGGGCTTCTGTGCTTTTTGCACTTTCAACTTTATGACACATAAACAAAAATTTTCATGCCCATTAAACTCAAATATTTTGCACCACAAAATAATTTTCCACTTACTTCGACATGTTATTACTGCAATATATAATCACAATAAAAAAAATTTGCACTTTTTCATAAATTTATACTTCACTCACTGTAATACTCTGGGAAGGGATACGGCACCAATTTGTGGGAGCTGGGTCAGTACAAACAGCACCTACTGACTCCACCACCCACAACTTGTGAACTTAATTTCAAAATGCCCAAGAGACATGAATTTAACATGTTAACTCTCAAAAATGTAACAGCAATAACACCAGGTTCAAGATTTAAAGGAGTTCCCAGTTTAGGAGAATTAATCCTAAATGATGTACAATGAGTAAAGTAAAATATGCAGACACAAATAAACAGGCTCATTTTAACACAAACTTAAATATTGATTTATTTTTAGATTTTTCAAAGAATTCAACATTTGCATTTTAACTTTCAATTATAAATAAAACTTCAGAGCTTCACTTATTAGACACATTTAACAGTGCTCTGGTAAAAATATATATGTTGCATAACAAGTATTCCATGTATTTATAATCATACGATCTTAAATCTTTCCAAATTTAACTTTAAATATTTTAATATGAGCCATTTTTGTTATTAAATTTAATTTCATCATGCCAGTGCCATTTCGGAAACATTGTTTCCGGAAAAAGAAAATTTACCTTGATACAAGATTAACAAATTTTTGGAGCTCCGTTTCGCATCAAAAAATCACGGGTTTTTAGCTGGTAATTCAAAAAGTTCACAGGGCGAAACCAACGTAGATTCCAAAATCTTTAGAACCCGAGCTTCCGTATACAATGCCTCGAATTGAACAAAACCGTCATTCTACGCTCTCAATTTCCAGAGTCGTCATCGGAATGTTCCTGGAATGGAAAAAAAATATAATTTAGAATAAATTTGCATCAGGATAATTAATGAAAGGTTCCAGGCTCCTCTTCTTCAGCTCCAGATGAACGGCAAGCCATTTTGGCCAAAGCCTTTTGTCTAAAATTAGACAAAACTTTCGATGCGACCTTTCAGTCGAAATGTTCCAGCACCAAGAGCGCGAAAAATGGGTCCTCTGAGCCCACGCAAGTTCTCTTTCGCAAAAATGCGCCTCTTCCTGATTGGACGGCGCGCTCACATAGCAACTACACATCCAATACGTCACGCTCCACGGCCCGACACTAAGTCTAGACAATCCAACGCTTTCTCGACGAAATGCGCTTTTTAATGTAATTTCAATGGAAACAAGTGTTAGTAAAAAACACTGTACTGGCACGAACGGAGAGAAGGATGTTTCTCTCGCAGAAAATACAAAAAGGCTCATGGCGCAGAATTGCGACATGACAATCACTCTGAGGTTTTGCACTAAAGGAATCCATGGTCGTGCCAGTGTTTCGGCTGTGATGCTGTCAAAAATACAAATGGCATGCTATAGAAATCGCAGATAAAATCAGGTTGCACTGACACTAGATCAAATTAATGAAATATTATTTGCAGAAAGTAGTGAAAGTGATTGTGGAAATTTAGACTAGGAAGATACAGCATTTTTAGAATAATATTTTAAAAATGAATGTGAAAATCTATTGTCATTATTGACGAAACAAAGGTAAATTTCACAAAAAATGAAGAGCGTGTAAACTTCAATAATACTGATAAATATAGAAGTCCTGAACTAAACAATCCAATTGATAGTGGCCTACCTCTTTCATTTGCGATAAAAAATGAAGACTGAACTTCCAGCAAGATATAGAAAAAAAAAGTAAAGGAAACAGAAAAGGCGGATCCGTAAAATAAAATATATTTTGTTGTTTTACCAGATGCTGATTTTAAAGTTGAATAGGGTACGATAAAGTTGTTCCCTGAAAAATCTATAGAAGACGGCATATCTTTTGATGTCCTTAATTTTAAAAGTTTAGTTGAAGATATCATTGTTCCATAAACTGATTTATACGCTCAAAAGAAAGATAAAGTATTTGAGGAATTTTTAGAGAAGACATATACATATCTGGGCTTATACTTTGTTATGGAATATCATATTCTGTCAAGTTCAGGAGATTTCTGGGCTACTGATGGTGTTTTGACGTACTTAAACGATAATGACCAGATAAATCACAACGTTATAAGAGTATGTTGGAACATTTAAATTTCAGCCAAAACTTAAAAATTTTAACAAAGTTCTCTTAGATGCTATTGAGCCAGAAAAGTATCAGCCACAGAAAGAGAAAGAAATGCAAAATCTGATCGGGGAAAAAATGAAAAATGTACCAATATTTCCTGCACAATGTGTAACTGGCATTTTATATAACAAACAGAAATTGCTTCGGAGAGTATCATGTAGCGAAATAAAATATGTGTATTGAGTGATAAGTTCATTTAATTAATCATAAAACTCGGAAATATTCATTCTGTTCCCACCAAAAATCTATCTTTAAGGCAGAATGTGATATAGGTGTCCCGTACTACTATTCCTTTAAGGTAGATTGGGATATTGGTGTCCTGGTCCATATATTAAAGTTCAACATGTTAAATCTAAAAATATGTATTTAATAAAAATTGTGTTTCAAAGAGTAAAATAAGCGAATGCTACTTTAATTCAGATACAGTTAACACCCCTCAATTTCCAAAACGCCTGTTTTGAATCAAAATATTTTCCTTCTTTCGTTTCAACCCAAATCCTTCTTTCGCAGCTTTTTGCACCACGCAAGTACGAAACATTAACTTTTCCCCATAGTATTGTGCAGCATAGCAACCACTGAAATGGTTAAATAAAGACATTTAACCCCGGTTTCAAAAATCACAACTTTTATGGTTTTGGTTGAAAATTAACAAAAAGTTAAGAAAAAGAATAATTATCTTCTTTTGTTAGAATTAAAAGGTATGCACCGAAATAAGTATCAGAAAAACTAAAAAATGCATATTTTGATGTATTTGAAAAAAATCTGATGTGGGCAACACATGACTTTCCTTATATAATGCAATGAATTTACTACTTTTACAGTAAAAAAATAGGTTTTTCTTATAGTAAATACTTATATTCTTTACAAGATATTGAATTTTCTTCACGTAGTCGTCATTTTCATTGATTTAGCATCATTTTTATCCATTTGGCGAGATTTTCGTTAATTTGGCAACCCTCCCCTCTCAATGAGGCAAATGGTCCTCTCTATGAGTCATCGGGTGCACCGCCTCTCCCAAAAACAACCCTCCTCCATAATGAGGGGGCCTTTCTCCTCAATGAGGGACTCTCACTCATGAGTCATCTGCACCGCACTCTACCGCACTGCACCGTTTCCTCAATCTTCAGGAGAACCCCGATTTATAACTATTTCCATTTGTCGAGATTTTCGTTAGTTTGGCAACATTTAAAAAGTTGTCAAGTTGGCGACATTCCGCGAAATTCGTCGCCAAATTCTCACCAAGGGATATGAACGGATAAATAAGTTATTCTTATAGCAGATAAATTACTATTTACGTTCAAATACAGAAGTATTACTTAAAGTATCTTTTCTCATGAATGGAACGAACTAGATCCACGAGAATTATGTCACTCAATTTATCGCATGATATTACATATGAAAAGTGAACATGTTTCTCAACAGTTAATATATATTTTTTGTAATTTATGGGAATTTATGATAAATTTATTTTTAAAATGTGCAATATCTAGAGAACGGTTCATGCTAGCGTTCTAAAGTTTATGTCAATCGTTTTCTAAGGAAACATTACGTAAGAATTTCGTCCGTAAGAAAAGTCTATTTGCGTAACTTTATTAAAGGTTGTAATTTTTTGATGATTTTTTCAAAACTTCGCCCAAAAATTTAGAGGGATTCTGAACATTCGATTGCGTATAAAAACAATATTCTTCCAGTATTCACGGATTGTGATTTTTGTACCAAATTTCACTTGAATCGGTCAATTCATTCGTCAGTTATCATTTCCAAAGACTCACTGACACACACATACACATACAGACATCACCTTAAAAAATTTTCATTCGTGATCAGGGATACTTGAAACGTGCTCTCCCGTCGTAAACTCGAATTCGAATTTCCGACCCCATCACAATACTTTCCTTATACATTATTTATATAAGGAAAGTAATAAATAAATATCTATGGAAGGAATTGACCCAAGTAGTCGGTTCAAATATCGCTTTTATTGTGTTTTATCGTGGATTTCAAGATCTAAATCCTGTAATAATATTTTCAATGTCTGAGAACTGATTTGGGTGAATATCGCTCAAAATCGTACTTCAATATAAACTACCTAAACAACTAATTCGAATTTTAAAAAAAAATATCTCCGAGACGTATTGTCCCGAGACCTCAATTACCTCTGTACCAAATATATCCCTGTCCGAAGCTTAAATTCCTCGTAACAAATGACACAAACATACAGACAAACATACACGTAGACATCTTCCATTTTAAGTAAGATTTGCACTCCTGTGTATCAGATATTTTGAGCCAAAAGTTGAAATTGCTACTGAAAATTGCTACTGAATCCATATCATTCATCAGCTAAGTTATATATCTAAAATATATACAAAGAAATACGTATTTTAAGATAAAAGCAAATGTTTGAATCGTGAGTAACAGGAACGGAAGTGGAAATACTAGTGTAACTTTACAGATTCCAAAATTTGATTCGGAATCCATATTTGTCATTATCTAAGCTCAATCTATAGCCAATCCTGAGAAAAATATGTTTTGAGAAATTATATCGAATCGGAAGTTGAAATCATTTGCTAAGCTCCCACGTCCCCATTCTCCGGAATTTGATACTGAATCCATACCATTCACAATCTAAATTATACCTTAATCAGATGCCAAAAAAATAGATGTTTCAAGCAAAAAGCACGTTTTTTAATCGGAAGTAACGTTTCCAGGAACGGAAATGGAAATACTTGGTATGTCACATCACCCCCCTTCGAAACTTGATGCGGAATCCATATCAGTCATTATCAAGGCTCAATCTATAGCCAAGTTTGGTAAAAAATATATATCGCAAAAAATGTTGAACCAGAAGATGAAATCATTAGTTAACATCCCTACCCCTTTTCTCCGGAATTTTCTATGAACTTTCTTTGATTTTTTTTTAATCCCAAACCGTCATCACCTGAGTTCTATCTACAGCATATACGGAGGAGTAGCTGGTTTAAAAAATACATTTTCGTAAAAACAATAGTAAAAAAAATTGACTGTACTGAAATATATGAAGAAAAAAATGATCGAACAAATCAATTATGTTTGACGTTATACTGACAGAAATGAAAAAGAGCAGTTGACATATCAACAATTCAAAGTATTTCACTGAAAATGCAGCCATCTGAAAGCCATATATTTCGTGGGTGGATTCACAAAATCTTCAACGCTCCACTTTATATGCATTCTTGTATCAAGCTGACGCGGTGACATATCTCCATTTTTGAAACTTTCTGAGGAGTCAAATAACTAAATAATTTTGAAATAAATATGGAACTCGGTTGTATTTTATATGCTATGATCGTAAAAATATATTGCAAATATAAAGAAAAAATAATAAGTAAAATATTTAGTTATTGTTATTTTTTAAATTCATAATTACGGTCTACTTGATATAGTTTCAACTAAGTTATCTGAATCTTATCTACTAAATATTATATACTAAATATTATATTATAAATGAGGATACCTGTGTAGGGAAATCTGAGCGTAGTACGACTATTAAAATTGATACACAGGTACTTCAGGACCTGAATAGGTACACATTGGTGTTATTTTTCAAAATGTCGAATTAGTGCTGAGTTACATAATATTTTAGTGAGATTTTGACACAAATGAATTCATTAATGACCTAAAGTATTATTAAAGAGTTTCTATCGTGACATCATCAGAAAGATCGAAAAATAATCTTTTAAACAAAGTTTGAACGGAATCCTTAATATTAATGTACACATTTTAATGAACGCTTAAAAATATATACTTTTCATGCGTTGTTAACTTATCCGATATTTTTGCTGCTATATAAAAATATAACATGTAATCCATGCCATAAAATGTAACAGCAACTCTTTAAAATCTCATAGACTACTTCAGAAAAAATAATTTCCTCAACCCATACGTTGATTAACTGTAAAATTTTAACCCAGCCATCGCTGTCATTTTTTTAATGGACCGGCCATGCTTCCCATTACTGGGGGAACTCTTTTTCGGAGCAGTTCTACCTACTGAGGTCAAACCTACGCACGGGGAGGAAGCTTTTCCAGCTAATGAAGTCACTCCCACATATCCTTTGTTATCTCATACTTTAAATACAGAACAAACACATGGGAAAACATTTGGCTTAACTGCGATTAAAAAAAATGTGTGCGGGAACGATTTTTGTTCAAAACAGGCATTTTGGTAATTAAGTCGTGTTATTTCCATACAAATTTGTATTATTTACTTAGCCGGCTTATGCTTTGGACCTGGCCGATTCAGTATTAAATAAGTCCCTGCGGAATATAATATATACGAAAGCAAAATATTGTGATAGGGTCAGAAATCGTTTTGAATGGTGATGGCTTTGCACGCATTCCAAAATACAGGCATCTCTGCATACTATTGAACATGATCATCGCTATATACGAATATGCAAATGATATATGTCTATATGCAAACGATATATAATATCACTATATGCAAATGATATATGTCTCAGTGATTTTCTAGTATATTATCTCTAAAAGTAATTAATCAAATGGAATTAAATTTGCCATGGTAACTGCAAGTAATAAACGTATCGATACTTGGGACAGATCTAATAATTTATAAATGCAATTTTTTTAAAATCGTGTATAGAAATATTCATATTAAGGGGCTTTTTAATAAAAAATAATTTACATCATTCATAGGATATGAATATGAAGTATTATAAGAGTAGTGTACGTTTTAAATGCAAAACGCAAAGAACATTCTAAGAATAAATGTCTCATTATTTTAAATTTATGCATAATTTTAATATTTTTATTGATAAATAAAAGTACGTCGATTTTTACCGAGGTATTAGAAGTCTTTTTCAATATATTAAACATTTCACTTTTCCACAGGAGAGGAGAATCTCTAGAAAGAACTTCCATTATACACTCTAAGACAAAAAAAATTGACGCACGCCTCAAAATAATCCGATGGTAATGGAACTTTACATGCAAACACCTTTCGACCGAATATGCAAATGATCAAAATTTCGTAACCAATGAATGAATAGTCGGGACGGCAGAGCCTTGAAACTGAGCACGATGGTAGTGTATATAAGGATCGAACCTCGCTTTCAGGAACAAAACGTGCAGTCGATTCCGATTGCGTTGACGTACCTTGATAGTAACAATGCCATGCCGGCGAATTGTCGGCCATTACGAGCATATGAATGAGTTTGAAAGAGGACGTGCGGTCGGACTGCATGAGGCTGGATGGGCACACCGACGTATCGCTCGGCATTTTGGCAAGAGCCATGAAACAATTAGACGATATTGACAGGAATGGATCCGGAATATCTGATTTCAGCGGCAAGCGAGCAGCTGACGGCTTAGAGAGACAACAAAACGGGAAGATAGGGCGATTGTTAGAGCAGCTGTGACAGCAAGATATTCGTAGTTATTAACCATCCAACGTGTGGCGGCAAACACAGAAGTGACCACCCGGACCAGTAGTGGAAGAATATGGGAGCGGAATCTATACTCGCGGCGCCCATTACGCTGCCTACTACTGACCAGTATGCACCGTCAACAGCAATTGCAATGGTGCCGGTCCGGATCAACGTGGAATTGTTCGGATTTGGAATGAATTGTCTTCAGTGATGTGTCCCGCTTCGAACTGAGACCCGCCGATCAGCGCAGACTCTGTCTGGAGACAGCCTGGACATCGTCAGGATCTTGCTCTTACTATCACACGGCCTGACAGCGGGGAGTTATGGTCTGGGGTGCGATTTCGATTGATAGCCGGATCCCTTTGATTGTCCTCCTTGGCACCATCACAGCACAACTATACGTTGCCCACATTCTACGACCCGTTGTATTGCCATTTTTTTCGCGACACCTCGGGCTAACTTTTCAGCAAGATAATACGGGCGCGGTAGCCCTGTGGTTAGCGCGCGGAGGTTGCACTCGGTAGATCCAGGTTCGATTCCCGCCGCTGCCCAAACTGCCGCCGTGTTCACGCGGAGTACGATCACGTTAAACATGAGGGTTCGTAAGTCCTTCCGAGAGGTTGGTGGTAGGGGAAGGAGGGTACGGTCCCTGTGGATGCCTCCCCCACTGGGTTCCGGTCTAAATTGGGTGGCATTTTCCGACCGTCCAAACAGATACCTTACACCTTTCTGGTAGGTCGGACGGTCTGGGTCGAAGAAGAAGGAGCAAGATAATACCAGGTCACACACGGCACGCCTCTCTACTGATAGTCTGCGTGCTTACGACACACTTCCTTGACCAGCCAGATCTCCAGATCTCTCGCCTATTGAGCACATGTGGGCTGAGATGGGTGTCGCGTGCGATCATCCTAGAATGTAGACCAATTAGCTCGTCAATTAGAGGCCATTGGTAACGACATCTCTAAGATCACTATCCGGCAACTCTATGCATCAATGCCACGTCGGATAGCAGCTTGTATCAAGGGCAGAGGTCGATCAACGCCATATTGACATTCTCTCTTTGTGTAGATCTTTCAGTGCAATAAATCATCCAATTATTCTAAAATTCTAATCATTTCTTTTTCTGTACATCCACATTACACGCACCAAATTTTGTCTCATTTGGATAATTCTTTGTTGGTGCGTCGATTTTTTTTTTACTTAGAGTGTATACGGAATAGTAAATTAATTGCACAATGTGGACGTTATTTTGATGCTGATATTGATTGCATACTGTATTTGTAAAGAACCTTGCTGTCCCAACCGGTAATCGGACCCTGGATCTTCGAACTGGCCAAGCAATGCTCTACCGTTGAGCTACTAGGAGAAAATTGCAAGTTTTTTACAAGTTATGCAATCTAGCTTATAGAAAGGTGCGACTATTGGTTCTCCCATTTTCTACCCTTTGTAAACAGTCAATAATTGGATGTGATGCGTGACAACCTGAATGCACAAGTCACAACGGCGATGGAGTGATTGGCAAACTCTTTCGAACATATCAGGCATGTCGTACACTTCGATAGCAGCGGCCGAAATTCTGGCGACGAATTCCTCTTCAGATTCAAGGGGAGTGTCGTAGACACGACTCTTGATATTTCCCCACAAAAACAAGTCACGACACGACAGATTGGGCGATCGACCTCTCAAAATTTGGAGCTGCGTATAACTTCTGTAAATTGATAATGCTGTACATTCGGTGTTACTAAAATTTGCATAAAGATTCCTCTTCTTCCCCAGATGAAATTTACATACGTGGTTTTCTGCTACATCCAGAAAATGACAACCAGAATGACTCTAAAGTTTGCAGATTGGTCGCTTCCTAAAGAGTATAAGAGTCCTGTAACGCCCTTACGTTTCATTTCCGACCTGTTAAACTATGATGACAAATGCTTGGTTTGGTGTGTACTATCACCTCGCAAAATTTGGGCCATATTTTTTAAATCACCCTATATATTAACAATATAGATTTAATTATCTTCATAAAATCTGTGGAAAGCATTTGGATGGAATATATTTCCTGATTGGTTTAATACAATGCTGGAGGTTCCGTTTTAAATCTAGTCTTATAGCCAGCTGACACCATAGCATGAAATATCTTCATTTCAAAATTTATCAAAAGAATTAAATCGTTGAAAAGATTTTCTCAAATAACTTCATAGTTGTTTCGTTCCTTACAGAGTGAAAAGTATACACTGGACGCGCAAAAATATCCTATTCAGTATATTAAAAATATATATATTTTTGAAAAGAGAGCTTTATATTATTTATTTTTCAACTATTCTGGAGAGGCGAAAGAGCTAGAATTATATTTATGTTGAATTTCGCAAATCTGGCATCCGTGACAAATATCAAGGGATTTCTTAGAGATTGAAAAATATCATTCTATCTTCATTCATCCGTGAGTCAGTGAATGATGTTATAAAAAACTCAACATACATCAAAATATATCCTAATATATCAGTTGAAAATAACATAAAACAGTTAAACATAATAAATAAATTTAACCATTATTTTCAATTGGCAATAATAATAAAAATTACAATAAACACACTATGGCTCAAATTGATGTTTAAAATAAATTGATAAAATTAGAACCCAAGTATTTTCAAAGGGAAGGACATATTTCGAAAAGACACGGTTTTGCCTTTACACGGCTTTGTCTTTTTATCCAGAAAAAGGGGACTTTTGTCTACCTCCACAACTGGTTGATATTTTATCAATATTTCATCAATTTTTTTCATTTCCAAAAGGAAGAATATGTATTTTTCAGATGAATAAAATGTCAATTATTTATATCCTTTGAATTACTTCATATGGTATTAATATTTTAAACTTTAATCGAACTAATATAGTCGTTTCATTGTGGGCGTGGTAGCCCAGTGTTTAGCGTGTGAGAATTACACTCGAGTTCGATTTCCTCCATTGCCAAAAATGCCGCCGTGTTCACGCGGAGTACGATCACGTTAAAAATGTGGATCCGTAAGTCCTTCCGAGAGGTTGCTGGTAGAGGAAGAAGGGTACAGTCCCTGTGGATGCCTCCCCCACTGGGTTCCAGTCTAAATTGTGTGGCTCTTCCCGGTCATCCAAACAGTTACCTTACACCTTTCTGGTAGGTCGGACGGTCTGGGTCTCAACAAAAACAACACGTTTCTTTGTTACACCAAAACAATATAATGTTGACCAGTTAATTTTTTTGAATTTCTCTTAAAATTCATTAATAACTACTTAAATGTTGTATATTGTATATAATCTCCGTTATATACATTTCGCATTTTTTTTTCATATTTTTTTCTTTGCGTATATTTAAAAAACATTTTATAATTATGTGCTAGTCCACACAGACAGGAACCCGCTCAAGAAGTATACGTATAAAGGAACACATAAGTACATCCACAGTAGAGGGAATAAACGTAGCATCAGTAGCTTAATGAGCATTGGGTCATATGAAGATCTGATATTGGATTTCAACCTGAATTTGGAATTATTTACAAAAAACGTTTGAGATGTAAAAGTTTTCTGATTAGTCAGTCTAGATTACTGATAACTGGATCATAATAAAATTTGAAATTCACCAGGACACCATGTTTTAATGGAGGGATTTAAATTCCCTAACGCTGGATACTACTATGTATAAAATTCTGTCAATGGCATAAGTAGCTTAAACTTACGATAGCTATATTTCAGTGTATATTATAAAGGAGGAAAATAAATGGCAACATCAAAAAAAAGAAAATTATCAGTATTTCAATCGATAAAGTTCCATCTGGTATTTGAACTTTCATAAATGCTATTTTAATAGAGTGTATTTAAATGCGTAAACGAAGTATAAATAATTAAATAGAAAGACAAGTTCAGAAAATGTAAATATTTATGAACTTCATGTCTCTACGTGGTTAACTTACAGGCCAGACTTTCAAGTTAAAACAATATTTTGTTTAAACAGACAGACACCTATTAAGTCACTCAAAAGAGTGTTTATACGAGAAGAAAGTTTCACATTATTTCATACATTTAAAAATGATGGATTGGTAACTAACAAAGAACTTCTTTAAAAAGTGTGATCGCTTAAGAGGTATTTTATAGAAAGGATATAGCCTGTCATTCGCATTTATCCTTTGGATGTTCCGATAAAAATTGATGGGAAATACGTTTTTTTTTCTAAAACTCCTCGATTTTCTTATTTTAAAAGCATTCATACAAAATTTAAGTCGAATTTGTTCCGACATATTTTCCGTAAAATGTAAGCTTTTATGCGATTCCAAGCAAAATGCATACAGGGAATGGAATAACACAATTAAAATATAAAATTATGCTTCCTTACATGAGTTTTGATGCGAATTTCTAGGACAATTTTAGGCATAAAACTGAATATTATTTATCCTTGTAAACTTTTTAATATCGGTCGACCGTGCAAGGAACAGACACCCGGATTATAAGTTCGGGCCGAAAGCTAGCTTTCGGCCTAATCTTATAGCGTTGGGTGTGTGAGATTACAGTCCCAAGTTAAAATCTGGACGGGATACAAAGCAACCGTTCCTACATACGCTACGGTGCAGTGAAAATGAGTCACCAAGAATGAGTCGGCAGAAAAATATGTAAATTGCAGAGTAGACGCAGCTCACCGAGTTATATAATTCATGCGAAATCCGCAAGAGTCCAGCACACGTTGAGTGAGATATAAGGGAAGAATCCTGCATAATCAGAAATAGTCGCGCTGCTCTGTCTGCTAGGGAAATCATTTTGTGTTTTTTTTGTCTCAGAGGAAACGTGTAGTAGCAGAAAATGCCAGGTCGCCGCCAACCGAGGCAGTTCCATCAGACAGACGATTTCACGAGTAATATGGTGATCGGACTCAGAAGGGCAAGTTTGTCCATAGGTCAAATCTCAGCGGACAGCCACCTACACGCATCCACGGTGCACAGGCTGTGGAGAAGATGGCTAGAACACAGGAATGTAGTACGTTTGAGGGGTGCTCGTACGGCCAGAGCGACGTCATCACGCGTGGACCGACGCATCGGCCGGTAAGTATTGGCGGTCACTTTCTTTGTCCTTCTGCAGAATGGGCATTGCACCCTTCATGCTCCTATATCGGCCAGGATCATTATCCGCTGATTGGTCGCTGGCGAACTGCACTAATGGCACCTATTAAGAAGACTGCCATTGACCCAACAACACAGACGCCTCGTTTGCAATTGTGTCAGAATAGAGTCACTTGGAGAGCGGAATGGCATTGGGTTGTGTTCTCAGTCTAGTCAAGCTTCTGTTTTAGCAATTACAAACGCCGTGTATGAGGCTGGCGCCGAAGTGGTGACAGGTCCAATCCGGCCGCATCTGTGGAACGCCACACCGTGCGACAATGCGGCATCATGTTTAGGGGCGCCATCGCCTAAGATAGCAGGTCATCCTATGGCGGCCCAACGACACGTGGATGACGTGTTGCGGCCAGTGACACTACCTTCTTTCAGGGGTGACTAATGCCATTTACCAGCAGGATAACGCCTGACCACACATGGCAACATGCCCTGCAAGGTACCCAGGTGCTTCTCTGGCCACCAGTCTCCCCTGTTCTCGCACGAATTGAACACGTCTGCAACATGATTGGATACCGCTTGCGTGAGCTGCCTCCGCCGCGTTTCAAAGACGAACTCTGACAAATAGTTGACATAGAATGGGTAGTCATCCCTCAGGACACCATCCACAAGCTCATTGACTCTGTATTTAGATGTGCTGATGCCGGTATCGGTGCCCGCCGTGGTCCTACAACCTACTGATCAGACGGTGTTATACTCAGTGTATAGGTATATCATGTTGCAATAAACATCAGTTATTACTCGTTGCTGTCTCTATCTGCTTGCCGAATTTCATGACTTTCTGCCCACTCTTTCTTGGTGTCACATTTTCACTGTCAGGTAGTGCATTTATTTTAAGATCAGATTGCTGTAATTGTATCACTGCATCATGGTTTACTTTTATCATGTTCTATCGGACTCTATTGAATGACTTTCTCCTGACTTAATATTACCTGATATTTCCTTTTACAGACAGCATGTAGGCCCCATGCTGATAACAAATGTTCAATACCGTGATAAATACTTAATGTTTAGTCTAAATAACAAGAAACTACGTACATTTAATAATCACTTGATCATTGTATATTAACGTAATTTAATTGCAAGCAAACATTTTAATAATCTTTGTATCTTTGTGATTTAACAGAAAATATATTGATGTCATTTTGTTCCACAGCTGATCTTACTTTCTCAGCACAAATCACAGAAAAGGCGGCTCTGCTAAATCATAACATATTTATTAAAACTTACATTAGCAAAAAAAAACCTTACATATGTAGTGTAATCCAGCGAAGATTTTACGTCCGGAATAAGTCATAATTCCTATGCTCTACTATGGAAAAGATCGTGGGCAACTCGACGAAACATTGAGAGTTTACTGCTGTACGATTGATAATCTTGTTACTTTCAAACGACTACAAATTACTAGTCCATAGCTACGGAAAAAATCGAATTTAAAATGACCTTACAAAATAGTTCAAACTATTAAAATGCTAAAATATATAAAAGCTATGAATCTGGTCTAGGAACCAATCATATAAGCATGTTGGGCATTTAAATGGGATCAAATTACTCACTGATTAGTTATACTCACGTTTAGTTTTCGTGATGTATGCTTTACTATCATTTGAAACAGAACATTTTTAATAATCATTTTAATCGTTAGCTGATAGCTTTCATATTTCCTCTTATATTATCGAAATATCAGTGTAATATTTTATAAATTATCAAGTTTAACAAACTGGATTCATAAATACAGAAATGGAAAAAAATATCATTTGGAATGTCCTATGACTCCAAAATATTCAATTTTGTCAAATCTCTGAAGATACGTTTATAACTTTATTTTGAAGGAAACCGAATTTATTGCAATTTCCTTTTTTAACTCTGAGCATTTTTCACTCGGAATAATTTGCAATTCCATCGCAAAAGAATGTTTTAATACAAAATAAACGCAAAAGTGCTCTTAAGGCGCTATTTTGATTTATTTTCTGAATGCAAAACGATTTCGGCTGTTTTACATGGGAAAGTAATTCCAAAGAAAGGTGTAAGGAAAAAAAAGAGCATTAGGATATTTTCGTTATATTTTCTTGTTTATCCCTCGGCAGTTTCGTTTGAGTTTGAAAATGGCACTTTTTATTTATACAGCACAATGCTGCATAAATTGAGTGGGATTTTCGAAAAACTTTTTTGATAAAAATGTTTGCTACCTTTCCGATGGAGAATATTTCCGGGATGCATTCCAGAACAGTATTCGTTTCCTTATTTTTATATTGTGCTACGTATTCTGTGAAAAATATAAATAGCTACTTACAAATTTGTGTATTACTGTCTCACATGAATAAAGTACAATCCATGCATAGAAGTTGAAGACGTTGAAATAAACTGCATGAGTAAATATTGTATAATTTATTTTAATAAAATTAATAGTTTTAATATTTCGATCAAATCCTAAAGCATACTTGAACTAAATGACTGGTTATAAATTAAATTAAATGCAAAGATTTTTAAAGTACCTTTCTAATTCCTGATGACTTCAATCTAATATACAACTGTCCGTAACCTAATGACTAGAGTTCGACGAATGAATCACGACATTAACAAATAATCAACAAAAAATTACCCCTATGTGGTTATTAAATTAACTTTAAATCTGAACCTATGATGATCAACTACGACACAATATATATACTCACAAGATTGTTGGCTATCACTCTTCGATGGGCGATCAGAACACACACACGCGCGAACTCGACAGAACGACAGATTCGTAATTCTAAATTCTTCTTCCCTTCTTATGGATCTGCCCAATCATCAATATGCGATTCTTCGGAATGAAAGTTGAGAAGTTTGGGACATAAATGAAAATCCGGAATAAGGGGAATTAGAATAAAATGATAATAAATAATAGAATCGTCACAGATAAAGAAAGAAGGATTGTAGATAAATTACTGTTAAAAAGTAGAACTTTCTGACAAAAATGACTAATTCTGAAGAATATGAAATATAGTTATGCAAGTAAATGGTTTTTAAAGCTACATAAACTTTTGTAAACCATAAAGGCGTGCAGAAGTGTCGTAGTACTTGTTAGTTTTATTCTATCAACTTGTAACTAGCTGAATAATGGTTACTAAGGAGATAAAGGATAATTACTTTATCGTTGAAACTAATATAAAAAACTCGATGTCAAATAATCATTAATAATAAACGTCTCAAAATTTTTTAGTTTTGAAATATCCACTTCGTTATTTAATTGTTTAATAATGTTACCAATTAATTTAGTTTATAATATGATTTCTTTGCATGAGATACAGGGAAGCAAGATATTTGTAAGTTATATGTATTTTTAAGGCTAAAGTTATATTTCTTCAGCATACATAATCATGATTTAAAATATCCGTGTTCAAAGCTTTCTAGATATCTACTATATAACATCCGAAGCTCAACCAAATTTAGAGTGATTTTCTTAAAACATGTAAAAGTAATTTCTTCAAACCGTATAAGTTTCAGAAAACTACACCAGAGTCCATTAAGTGCTACTAGAGTTTGAAATGAATAAACATTGGTGTTGCTACGTCTGATGGCCTAATTAAACGACATAAATGTTGACGGACTATAGCTTTATAGATATTATTTCCTATAAATTTATAGATATTACTTCCTATAAATTTATAGATATTACTTCTTATGAATTTATAAAGCTAATAGTGTACATTATGGTATTATTGCTTTTCAGCCCGAGGCCTTTAAAATCCATGAAAGCGTTTTACTTAAGAAGAATTTCAATAAAAACGACGTACATAATGTTACCGCGTTATATTACTGTGGGGCATTTACCCCAAAATGTAATAAGATATTTTGATTTTACTTAAGAGACATATAACTGAAGATATAAATTTCTGTTTCATTTACTGAGACGTATACATTTGGAAATTAATAAATTTTTGTACGTTTTGTGATCTTCAGAAATTTTTCTGTTGTATATGATGAATATTTCTGCTAAGGTTGGTTGGCTTCTACCGAACTGGTTTCCTCGACTGAAGACTTTGAATAATGATAGTTTAATTAATAATACTTTGTTTTTATGATATAGTTCTTTGCAGGGCAATTGTTGATTTGCAAAGACAAAGTGCAAAATATATACATATTTGGATACTGCGGCTTACAATGACATTCTTATGATTAGGTAGGTAGAACGTTGAAATTGTCGTCCACATGAAAGTGCAGTGTTCAGTTACATTGACACATACAAAAAGAGGCGAACTTATCATGATTATTTGGTTATTATTTCTAATTTCTATTTCAATAGCCTAGACAATGTAATTGTCAGCGAATGTCGAGAGGGCATTGAACATTATCAAATATTTAGTTTCCTATAATATAACGAATTGTCTTCTGTTGGAATGAGCAAGTTTGCCACCTCACATCAGCTTGAGAATCCAGTTACCGTTGGTAAACATTTGCCTTGCGCTCAGGTTCAGATCTTGTCTGCATTAAACTCTCGGTAAACTGTAACTGAACGCGAATAATACATACATGCAGTCGTTTTGATAATGGTCGTGCCACTTCGTGTCTGGCAGTCACTGTCATTCTGCAGTCAAAACCTTTTTTTTTAAATTGAAGCGGGGGAACGAAGTGAGTAAACTTTTTATTTTTGACTATAACTGCTATGCTACCAAACTGAACCGATATTTTTAGAATTTAAATATGTGGGGTATTAATTCTTTATAGCCCGAGTTCGATGCTGAGAGTGATTGGATAAAAATGCACGTACTCAATTTTAACTGAAATATTATACCCGACGAAACATCTTCTAAAACTTGTCCGATTTTTTAGCAATTTGGATATGTGGTTTAGATAAATATCTTACAGGTTGTGGTCGTTGTAGAACATAGTCGTATAAAAATGCGCGTGCTGCACTTAAATTTTTACCGATATACAAGATTCGTGCATTATGTAGTGATATACATTATTATAACTCGACGAAATATTTGGTGTTTAAGGCAAATTATGATTTTGATTCTAAAATGTTGATCATTTTTGGTAAAATTTCATCTAAATCATTTATCTACATCCACAAAATCATTTTTATGCATAAAACTCAAAGGCTGTAAAACTGTTGATCCATTTATCTTGAAATTTGTATTTAATCATAGTTATAAAATTAGGTCTGAGTTTGGTTTCGCAACACACATGTCGGTTAGATTTGTTATGTTTGTACTCAGAATATTGTGCATAATATTTGGCACCACATACGTCCATTAAGGATGGCATACATTTTGGTCAGTTTTGGTAGGTTTCGAACTGGCCTGGTTTTAGTTTTGCAACGGACATTTTGGTCCGACTTTCTAAAATTTCATCTGAGGTATTTGTTTATATCTCCCAAAAACATTTTTGTACTTATAATTCTAAAGATGGTAAACTGCCGATCAAAATCAGATTTGGTTGAAATCGAATTCGGTTACCAGCATGCAATTTTGTCTAATTTGGGTTTTGCAACTCAATTTTGGCGAGGTTTGCTATTTTTGTATGGAGTAAAATTGTCTAATATATTGTCACTAGATCTGACCATTAAAAAAAGACGTAGAATCTCCCAAAAGCAGCTCCCTTTCGGGAGCCATGCCCCCAAACGCAAGAGCTGTGCATCAGAAGACCTACGAAACAAATGTAATCTTTTGCAGACATTTGCCTAAAAATATTATCAGTCCGTATTAAAGGTATAACTTAATTATTTCGTTCTGGACTCTTACTTTATGGCTACTTATCAGAAAATGACCTACTGTTCATGATAATTTAGCTATTCAGTGTATAAGGATGATTGATATTTAACGAAAGCACAGAAATCAGTTGTAATTTGCTGTGCTTAGTGTGATTGGATAGCTCAATGAATAGGGTGTTTCTATGAACATTAAGGTTTCATATATTTTATTCTTTCATTAGAAATTCCCACTTGCCATACGAAGTTCATAAAACTGAAGTAATGAAATTTAGGAAGTACGCAATGTGGTGAGGTGAAATATACACATAAATACAAAAAATAGAACACATAAATACACTACAGTTACTCACCAAATAGTTCCACCCAGCTCAACCGCGTTATATATAGTGGGGTCCGATTGGACCTAAGTACATTGCATTCGCTAATTAAAGACTCACTTCCCTTTTTTGTGGCCATTTAACAATTTAATTACAGAACACATAAAATCTCAATTAAACATTAATAACAATATACACAATTACAATGAGTTCCCAATTTACCTAAGCTTGACCTCGTGGTGCACAGTTTATTTTGCATTAATTTGTATATTTTTGTTATTATCCAAAACTTGTATTTAATTACATTTTTTTAGGAAAACAAAATATAATTTCATTTGGGAAAACATCCCATGAAGCGTAAAGTTGTCCTTAACACTGTAGGTCACATCAAAATATGTTTAGACATTCATATAAAACATTTTAAAATCAATATATAATTTTCATACCTTCATTACATAAGAATGACTCTGAATGCGTTCTGGTAGCTATCCCTCTGCACATTGGAATGGGTGGCAAGATTAAATTGAAGGTTAGTTCATTATCTGGACGGTTCATGAGAAACACTGCCAGTCTGAGCAGCTCGGTTGAGGATCAGCAAGTGACGAAACATTTAGCCAAGTATTATTCCAGAGATGGGCACACTGTCCACTTTCCTTCTCCTCCTCTTAACGTCGGCTTACGCCCAGCGGATCGTGAGAACTGCGTACAGGATTTACCAGAAAGTTAAGATCAGATACGTTTCCGTATAGATTGTCTGCTGCTTACAAGCCAGGGATAGGTGCCCCTACAAGACTCCGTCCACGTACCTTCGTAGTGAAGATTAGGCTGAAATAGTCGAAACCGTTCAAAATAGCTGTGACTAAGCACTGACACAGCTGCCTAAAAAAAAAGCTGTTTCTGGAAAAATATACGCTGTCTTAGAGTCTGTTACCCCTGGTTAGGTAAAATGCGCCGGTCCAGTGAAACTTGCAGATACTGCCGCACAAGTGCCATCAAGTGCCGCCTACTTCGTTGCACGGATGCGTTCCTCTCACAAGTGCTCAAAGGAACCCTAGAGACCTTTCTCCGTCAAAATCAGTCACACCATTGGTTTTCGAAGCGACGCTCATTTTTTATGCGCTTTACTAAAACACAAGAAGCAGAGGGCTTTCTACAAACCAACCCCGTGGTCCAAGGACGGACCCAGACGTGAGCCACACCTGATAGGGCCATACATTTTCAGAGATTTGCAGCTCAACTTTGACATTTTGCTGCAATAATTCTCTGAATATTTATAATCCATGTCAGTACGCATACAACCCAACGGCGCCAAAAATCCCAATTCCGTCTGTTCAAAGGCCTAGCTATATACATAATCCAAAAACATTGTATACATTTCAATTACATTACACCTGCCCTTTTTTTTCCCCAGGGTTACGTATAAAATATGGGATCACTGTATCACACGCAACTATTATATAAAGCTTGAGTAAAAGTATTGCTCATTTATTTAATTTTATACGAGATTTGAAACGATGTTTTAGTCACTGAACACCAACGTAATGAAAAAATGGCTCTGAAATGCGAAAACATAAAGTTTCACATTTAGTTTTAAAACTACCTTTTCTGATTAAAATATCTTGAGTTAGGAAATATGACCTTCTCTCTTACTTATATTTATAATTCATGTTCATTCTTGTCCTTATAAGTTCAAATTCTATTTAATGGAAGTCCCCTGGCCTCTTTGACTAAATACAACTTTGCCGGTTGTTTGAAAAGTTATGTTACCAAATTAGATTTGACAGCAAATATACATTCTATTATGCTGTATGCACTTTTACTGCAGAAGGATAAGGGGGTAGCTCAATGAATAGAACGTGTATGGAGAAAAACCGTAGCTCAAAACGCTGTTGTAACATGGCGGCTTTCAGAAACAGAATTACATATCTGAAGATACGTTGTTTTGCATTTGCAAGGCTGGTTATCCTTATTTTAAAGGGTCAATGATATGATATTTTTATTGCAAGAGTATCTAAATTATTAAAGCAGATAAGAGAAGTAAAATGAGATTATTTCCATAGCATTGGTATATTTGCTAAATCCAACTTTTTTCTCAAGAATGATGTTTCTCAAAATACTTCATTGTGTCATCACAAGAATGGGGAACTTTTTTGATGGTGTACGGATATCTTCTTCTCCTTCGACTAGAACATCCGATCTACCCGAAGGTATAAGGTATATGCTTGTAGAGCCAGGAAGTCAAATCAATTTAGACCGGAACTGAGTGGTAGCTGCATCCACATGGATCGTACCATCCTTCCTCTAAAAACAACTTTCCCGAAGGACGTGCGAACCCAAATATTTAACTTGATCATGTTCCGTGTGAACATGTGGATACTTGGGTAGAGGCAAAATAATCGAACTCGGAACATCCGAGTACAATCCGCGCGCTCTAAACGCTGGACTGTCCCACCCACACGAATATCTTACAACGAGAAGTTTGATGCAGTAAACCACTAAGACTTAAAAAACACCAAACAACAGGAATGATTAATTGCATCGAGGTGACTAACGCTTGCCAATTTTAATTTAACTGCTTATTTTGGTTGACCTTTTGTAATGTATTGCTTACTATCTAATAATTGGACCAACAGCTCTACCGTGCTGGAAACACCGGCTCTCGTTAGATCACCGAAGTTAAACAGCATCGGGCGCGGTTAGTACTTGGGTGGATGACCACCTGGAAACACCGCGTGCTGTTGGCTCATTTCAGTCGACGTGGTGGCCGAACGGTCAAGGCGAGCGTTTCCAGCTATTGATCGGCCGCCAAGTTGTGGGTTCGAGTCCCACGTAAGACATGGATGTTGTGTGTTGTGCGCGCAGTGAGTTCCGCCCCCTCTGGTGCGCCTGGGGCAGCGTGCTTGGACGGCTAAATGGTTCTCGATTTCGGCCGTACATAGAGCAAAAAGACGTAAGTCTAGTGCCTGGCCATTAGGGGGAAAAAAAGAAAAAAACTATATAATAATTTTACATGGTATTTGGCCTATGCGCAAGATATTCACTTTTAAATTTTCAGCTACATCGTTTTTGAAGTAGAAAGAAATGTTGTTTTGACCATGAATCATTAGCCGAGCAATTCAAAGATATTTATCTTTTATGCAGAAAAAAATTGCTGCTGATATGTAATAATACTAATTTTTAAATAAAATCGATCTCTTTGTCATAAATGTAATCTTATTTATTAGGAAAAACTCTCGTAGCTTTTAAAATGTGATTTGTTTAAACTTATTGCGAAAATATTGTTTATTACATTTAAAGAGATGCTACATTTTTAAATTCATTGCTATGAATACATTTTCAAAGAAAAGTATTTACCATGAATGTAAATGCATTACCATTTTACTTAAAGAATAAATTGAAGAAAATAGTTTTAGATTTAGTTCATGTTCATCACTGTAAGACGATTTTGAGCATTTACATAACAGCAAAATTTACAAAAGGTATAGAATAATTTTCATATCAGTATTCTATTTCCTTTAATGCTTTGTTTATTTTTATTCAAGTGTGATAGCACAGTTCGAAATGTTCGTTAGCATGTTTTGAAAGTTTAATGCATTACAAATAAAGGAAAAATATGGTTTTATCAACTCAATTATGTACGTAAATATTCAGTGGAAATTTAGGAGATACATTGGTGGATAGAACTACAAAAAATATATTTTTATGTTCCAGTTTTCCTTTCTGGATGTCAGAATTACATGTATTTGCCCCTACTAGTGAAAAATTGCAACATATATTCTTAATAAAAATATAAGACGTGGGAATGAAATAATAAAAGTACGAATGTCTATAGCTAATATAAATTGCATTAATATTGCTAATATTGATGCTATTTGGACTTCAAAAGAGATACGCAATGGGAAGTGTGGTGATAAAATTAAAATATTATATAATTCTTAATTATCATTATTGAAGCTATTTATTGTGATCGTGAATTTTAAATAGTCATTGGCGTTCCGATAACCGCCATCATGTTTTGCCCCGCTTTATCTGAAAATAAATTGATTAACATAATCATATAGACTTAGCGCAAAGAAGAGACATGGATTTGCTCAAAAAGAAATTTTATTAAATGTATTATTTATATTAAACACTACCATGATTCAATTTACAATTATTACTCGATATCTGTGGGACATAAATGAAAAAAAATTAACTTAAAGTTAAAATTTTATATATTAAATTCGAGAAAAAAGATTGACATGGCCGTTTATTCATACATAGTGAATTTATTATTTAACCGTACATTGCTAGTTATGCCACTATATAAAACCCTCCAATTATTTAACTTTCGTGTGGGTCATGTAAAAGAATTATTAGTTATTATAATACTCATTGATTGCACCATTTAAACTTTAACAATAAAACATTTATTAACAACATAAATCTTAATTAAATTCAATTACATTATTTAATTATATTATTTCAACGGAGGGGACATATGTGACCAAAACGGAAAATCCTAAATAGTGGTTATGACCAGATATCATTTTCAATGCGCACATACCTTCAATTTCGGCCTTGGGCTTTGATCATATAACAAATGCTTGCTCAGTTATTTTTACTCGCCATAATTATTTGATGTGTGGCTCCTTCTCGTACTCTGATTGCACTCACACATTAATATATCTCCACTATTTTGAAACCTCTACAGGACACTCTACAAGTCTGATTTCACCAAATCCAGTCATCGTCTCCAAGTTATCTTATGTCGTATTAAAACATCACTGTCTTAAGTCATATTGGTATCTCACTCCCTCAAGTCATGTTGGTCTCTATCTGTGCACAAGTTATCTTCTTGTAGTGTCGCTCGCGGGTCACAGGCTGTGGTTTCCTCGTTGGTGGGGGCAACTCTCCCTTTTCTTCCATATGCCTCATTGAGTTTGACGTAGCAATCTTCTTTTTTTTCATTGGTTACTCCTTTAACCAATGGAACCATTCCACATCTGGTAAGGCCCAGCTCGGCCCCCTCTGTCATGGTACCCCTAAATTTGTGGTTTTCTGACCTTTACGTTCACGGGATTATAAAACTTGGTGACAGCCAGACTATAAGTATTGTTCGCCGCTTTGGCCATCATAAATTTGTACATAAAAGTGTCTCATCAAATGTGAGATCTATTTCTGGTCTCCCATATCTCCCCTCGGATAAAAAAAAAACACAACACCAGTAAAGTTCGAAAAAATTGTTCGAATCTCAAATTTGTAATTGGCATTTTTACCTTTGGGACAGAGTTCGTCCAGAATGCCAGTCAAACACAGTCATATGGTAACACAAAGGTTTTTAGCACGCATCATACACTTAATAAACATAAGTTATGTACTCATCATATTATATCAGGTCAAGCTTTCAATTGAAGCAAAATTAAATTTTGATTATTCAAAAATATTTTAAAAATATATGCACATTCACTTTGAAACGTCACACACTAACTATTTAACTTTGCTATTTTTACCACAATTCATATCCTTTTTACAAATTACACAGTATAATATTTTTACCACAATTCTTTCCATACTTCATCAATTTTCATAATTGATAACTTCATCACATAATACAATATTTTTGCTTAATCTTTAAATATTGGTACATAATTATTAATACAATCACACATTTTTTCATTCAACCATTGAAAATATACTTTTCACAGAATTCTGTAACTTCCATTACAATTGCATATGGGGTTGACAACCATTTGACATTTTCCCTTTAAATTTTTTCTTAACATTGCATGTAAATACAACAACACCCCTTGCACTTGATGACAGCTACTGATTGATCATTTGCAAAAAGATCATTAGAGGGAACCCTTCTTTTCCAGCCTCGAGACCGGAAGTTCGCAAAACCGGAAATGTTCAACTACCCCTTTCGACTCGAAAACTATTTTGTCTTCTTTTAATCGTTTTTGCAACTGAGTGATTAGCAGCTAAACATCCTCTCAGCTTTACTTTTTGATACATGACTATGCAATCTACAGTGGACAACGTGCGGCGTGGATTCTATTCAAACCGTTTGAAAGGAACGGCTTTACAGTACTGTAATACAAGTATCGTACCTTTTTATTTTTCTCACTCTGCGTATTATATAAACGTCGAATTAGTGTATTAATTATATATACATCTCTGCTCAATATTTTACTATTAATATTAATCAAACTTGCTATTCAGTTTTCTATAACTGCAGATACACGTGGAATTTGAACAACCCCTTACTGCACTGATTTTAACTTATTTTCCCTTTGTTTTCTTTTTAAAATCAAATTTAATAGCCCCCCCATTTAAATTTTATTTAGTTGGTTCCATTGGGGTGACTTGTATTAAAATCAAAGTCATCTCTATGGTGCCTTCTTATGACCTGACTGCATTCCCATTTTATAACAACATTATTCTACATTTGAAATCATTTTATTGTATTATTTTATTTAATTTTTATTTTATCTTTCAATTCCTTATTGAGATTCTCTCTTATTTAATTTTGTTTTTAATGCCTTCCTTTATTGATATGCATGAATTTAAAAACATTATTTTTTTTTTAATTTAAAATTTTTGATATATAATTTGTTTAATAGTTTGTTTTTAACTCCATCCTTAATACTTTCATGATTTTCAAATTTTATATATATATATATATATTTTTTAACAAAACTGAAATTTACATTTCTTTTATCTGAAAACTTTAATTTTTAACGCTTCTTTAAAATGACTTCCGTTCATTATTCTACTTACAGGAATATTTATTATTGCATTTATTTATTTGTTTATCTCTTTAACATCTTATGGTTTTAAACCCATTTTATTTATTTGTTTAGATATCCTTTTTTTAACGCGAATTTATTTACTCACCGTACCTACAAAATTAATCATATTATGTATTTCAATTTATTTTAATCCTTATAACTTTGAATACCTGACATTCATAACCCTTTATAACTCGCGACTGTTGACGCGCTTGTTTACCACTGAATCACATACATTATTATCTAATTATTACTTATTTTGACATTTTAGTAACTGCGACTAACATCTTTATCGCCGTAATACATATTATTTATTTACATTACCACACATGATATTTATTGTATCCCAATTTACTCTTATTTTATTTCATACATTTTTAAACACCTTATTCAGACTATCCTTTTCACAATTTTTTTCATATTTAAAAATACCTAATCATCAATTTATATGACATTACTAACAGGGTATATATATATATATATATATATATATATTTACGTAGATTACTTTTTGTTTACAAACACTTTTCAATTGCTACAGTATCTCATCGATAACTTTTAATTGCTTTATTTACATTCCCCACTGACATCACAATTCCCTATTATTTAAAATATTTATTTATTCATTCCGTATTTATTTATATTTATTTGACATATATTTCACATTTATATTTATTATCGTTCAATTTCTCAACAATATTTACATTTTATTTTCATATCCATATTTATTTATATTTTATTCATATCCATATTTATTTACATTCTATTTTCATATCCATAATTATTTATTTACATTCTATTTTCATATCCATATTTATATACATGCACAAGATTATCGTAACATTTCCTTACGTTGTAAATGAACAACAAAAATGCTTTACTTCGTACTCAATATTCTTCAATTAGTTTTTTATTTCAGCATTTTTGTTTTACACCCTCTGTGAATTTATATATTTATTCACTTAAACGACATTTTAACTAAATTTAATTTCATTTATCCTGTCACTTTATGATTAATTTATTTATTTAAATTGCTTGTACAATTTATATTATTTCTCAAACATTTATTTACCTACGCAATTTTCAATGCATGTTCATATTTGAACATTCCTACACGAGATGTCGTGTCCTCGATTGCTTCATTGCAATGGGCGATTTACAGCTATTTTAACTGTTCATAATTTAACATTTTAAATTCAAATTGATTTAAAATTTTCAATTATTTATGCCGTTGTTTAATTTTTGACATACAATTCATACAATTAATGATTAATCTCTAAAATTTTCATTTTCAGCTCATTTCTATTTTTTCACTTAAACCTGTCATTCAATTTTTAAGCCTCAAGATTCTTTCCTCAAAATACTTTGTGTGATGAAAGCTACACCCTATTCTAAGACAACCTTTCATGAAAAATCAACAACTTGACTGGACTGGCCTGCACATCATTGTCCTTGCCTGGATTTGGCTAGAGATCTTCTATCTACCCAACTAGGTAACATATTTGATTCTACCTCTCATTTTTGTAGATTTATTTTTGCTTACACTTTCCTATCACATGTAATATTTTGACTTAACATTATAAATTATATTATCATATAATATTATTTTTTGAAAAGAACTGTATGCACAATTATTACCAATTTTTATAAAATTCATACCATGTTCATTTTTAAACCATTCCATGATTATTCATTTCTTTTAGCATTTTAGACAATTTTCATTCTTAAACAATTCCTTCCTTATTGTTTTTTTAAAAATCTTTAATTCACACATTTCATTATTTGTGTAATTCCCTAAAAATTAATTTGTGGAATTTGAAATATTTAGCGCTAACTCCGCAACTTTCATTTCTGGCGTCATTTTAATTTTATTTAAATTTGTCTGCTTCTGCAGCATTGTAAGGGGTGATTTAAATTGTTTCAATAATATTTTTTTATCTCTCCCATTTAATTTGCTTTCTGGAGTTCCCTTTTCTTTGACAAAAATTCAAAAGCTTTCTCCTTTAACCCAGTTTTTAAAATTACGACTTTATTTTCCTCCGACCATTCGGCCATTCGTGTAATATTTTCAAACTGTCTGATAAAAAATTCGACATCTTCGTTTTTCCCCCCATAAAAAACTGACAATACATTAATTAAACCAAAATTATCCATTTTTACTCTCGGATTTTCAATAACTTCTCTTTGTGCTATGTCCGGAGACATTTTTTTAGAACTTCTATTCCTCTCAAAAGCATTTACACAAAAATACACTTTAAAAATACGACACATATAACATTTCAACATGCACATTAAATATTCTTAATATTGATCAATTTTTTAACCACTAATTTCAATTATATTAAATATATTCAAACTTTTTTTATTTTCACAGTGACTGTGCATATTTAATTTTAAACAATGCAAAAATCTGGTCAACACATGTTCCTCCATTAAATTTATTCATCTCTTTATTTAAATTATTTTTATTAATCTCAGTATTATTTATTAAAATTTTTATTTAAATTTTGACTCACACAAAAGCGTCACGGAAACCAAATGTGGGACATAAATGAAAAAAAAAGTAACTTAAAGTTAAACTTTTAAATATTAAATTCATTAAGATTGACATGGCCGTTAATTCATACATAGTGGATTTATTATTCAATCGTACATTGCTAGTTGTGCCGCTATATAAAACCCTCTAATTATTTAACTTTCGTGTGAGTACTGTAAAGGAATTATTAATTATTATAATACTCATTGACTGCAACATTTAAACTTTAACAATAAAACATTTATTAACAACATAAATCTTAATTAAATTCAATTAAAGTATTTAAAACGGAAAATCCTAAATAGTGGTTATGACCAGATATCATTTTCAATGTGCACACACCTTTAATTTCGGCCTTGGGCTTTGATCATATATCAAATGCTTGCATCAGTTATTTGTACTCTCCATAACTCCTTGGGGTGTGGCTCCTTCTCGTACTCTGATTGCACTCACACATTAATATATCTCCATTATTTTTCAACCTCTACGGGACACTCTACAAGTCTGAATTCACCAAATCCAGTCATCGTCTCCAAGTTATCTTATGTCGTATGAAAACATCACTGCCTTAAGTCATATTGGTATCTCACTCTCTCAAGTCATGTTAGTCTCTATCTGTGCACAAGTTATCTTCTTGTAGTGTCGTTCGCGGGTCACAGGCTGTGGTTCCCTCGTTGGGGGGGGGGGGACATCCCCTTCTCTTCCGTTTGCAGCATTGAGTTTCACGTAACAATCTTCTTTACTTTCATTGGTTACTCCTTTAACCAATGGAACCATTCCACATCTCGTAAGGCCTAGCTCGGCCCCCTCTGTAATGGTACCCCTAAATTTGTGGTTTTCTGACCTTTAGGTTCACGGGGTTACAAAACTCGGTGACAGCCAGACTACAAGTTTTGTTCGTCGTTTTGGCCACCATAAATTTGTGCATAAAAGTGTCTCATCAAATGTGAGATCTATTTCTGGTCTCACAATATCTACAAATTATAAATTACTAATAATTACTGAGTGTGGTCTGAAATATATTGCTGGTGTGATACAGTGGTAATCTGTGTTACTAATCAAAGCAATGTACAATTTAATAATAAGTCCACTATGTACGAATTTACTGCCATATTAAGATATTTTATGTTAATGATAATTAAGCTAAAATTTCAACTTCAAGTTTTATATTTTAAAAATATTTGCCACATTCCATGTGAGACCAGAAATTGATCTCACACTTTTGTGAAACAGCTTTATGCCTTTTATTTATTGTGTTCGAAACATCGAACAATACTGCCAGTCTAGATGGCGCCGGATTTTACAGCATGTGAAACTAAAGGGCAGAAAACCATAAATTTAGGAGCGGCATGACAGAGAGGGCAGAGCTGGCCCTTACTAGGATGTGGAATGGTTCCATTGGTTAAATGAGTAACCAATGGAACCATTCCATATCCTAGTAAAGGCCAGCTCGACCCTCTCTGTCATGGCTCTCCTAAATTTATGGGTTTCTGGCCTTTAGGTTCACATGCTGTAAAATCCGGCGCCATCCAGACCGGCAGTATTGTTCAATGTTTCGAACACAATAAATAAAAGGCATAAAGCTGCCTCAACAAAGTGTGAGATCAATTTCTGGTCTCACAAACTTCACTGCAACTGAACGAAATTTTAGACAATGACTTCATACTATACACTAAATTAAATCGCCACTGAATTCAAAGCCTAACTTGAGCTGCACTGAGTTGGATTCGAACTCTGAAATTGCAATGACTATCTTTCATTTGTTGCACGGCTGTAATCTGTGAGCTCTCTCTGACTCTCATTGGTTCTCCGACATCCGTATGCCCATTGGCTCAGAGAGGGGCATAGGTCGGGCTTCTATTCAGGAGTTCGCAGAGCCCACGATATGGATTCGGTCCATAGATCTTACGTAACGTGATGTCAGCATTTATTGCCTTGATCGTAAATTATTCTCCTCCCAATAATAAAATTTGGCTCTTCTTGTCTGAGTCGTGAGCCATTTTGTCGCCTTGCTATTTTTGACAGTATGTTAACACTTTTTAGGCCATTATATCACAGAACGTATTGTAAACGTTTCACTGTGACAATCTAATTGTAACCGTGTCACTGTGATAAGCTATCTATATAATGAATATGTTTTGCTAATGCTAGTGTTAAAAATACGTATCTTGTGATTTGATTAATTCTGAAAGATGGATTCTCAGGAGCCATATCCGCTGAAGTGTGAAAACGCAGAACTGGGAAAGTTTAATGAACTGTTTCAGCAAAACTTTCGTAAAAGAAACTTTTAAACAATGTAACAAAATGTTCGTCTCATTTCTATTCCGATGAATGGCATCAACTATAGGAGCAGTTTGTATTACTATTAAAATATATATTATCAACTAAATCATTTTTTTTTCTTTTTTGATATCAACGGAAGACAGTGATTGTGACACTTGACACAACTTACTACTTCGATAAATCAGATATTAAGGTTCCTGCCTTAAAGCATGGAGCCTGAAAAGTGATGGTTTGGAGAAGAATACTTTCTCTCAAAGGTGAAACGATTTTCAGAAAAGAGGATATAATAACAGTACTTGAAATAAAACAATTCAGTGTAAGAAAACATCTGTACAGAAAATACTTTGTTTTGATCCTTCATGTTATCAAAACATAAAAAATTATACACTTGCAGAATGTTTATATACATGATAAGACAGTTGACTATGTAATTTACTTTGTAACTTTTGCATCTTTTAAAGTTTTAATTACTATTTAAGTTCACGTTTTTCCATGTCATAGAGGCACTGTTTTCCTTCTTCATAATCTTAATATACCATTCCGAGATTTTCAATAACCATCATTTGACTTTGCATTGAAAAAAATATAGGAAAATAATAGAATACATTTTATTTGACGTTTATACCAATGGTAACAAAAAGGAATAAAAATAAGAGTTGGTATATCAAATATTCACAAAGTTTCTATGAAAATGCTGTCATCTGGATCCAATATATTTCGTGAGTGAATTCTTGAATTCTTCGACGTTCCACTTCATATGTATTCCTGTATCAAACTGATGCCATGACATGATATATCTCCATTTTGAAAGATTTCTGAAAGATTAAATCATTTTATTAAATCACGAAATATTTTTTTTTAAATATAGCGCTATTTTGTGCCCTACAAATAAGATTAGAATTATAAAATTATCTTTAGAAATTATTCACCCCAAAATACTCGATATTTAAACTATGCATACATATCACTAACTAAAATCGTGTAAGCAAGTTTTATTTTTTATATGAAATTTAGAACAAACACATTTAGGAAAATATATGTGTGGGTGTATGTATGCATGTATATATATTAGATGATATAAATATATAACTCAATAACTCAAGAAAGATTATTTTTACAGATGGGTAATTTTATGTGAGGATGCATCGTGTAAAATAACAATATATAGTGTTTAGTAATTATCATGATTATATTATGATGCTGATTTTTTGCTATTTAAGACTTTCACAGAAATATTTCATGGGGACAAACATGGTCATTTCCAGAAAGATGAGGGTAATTTATTTATGCATAGAAGTTGTAAATCCAACTATGGTATGAATGCAAGGGGTATTGGAAAGAAAAGATCCGACATACTTTAAGGTACACGATAAAGAATAACAATCGTCGCGATAGTATTCCTGGGACACATGGAGGCAACGACCCAACCGGGAACCGCATCCACCCGCTAAAAGCACGTTACCACCACTAAAGCCTTCATGGCGGCCCCCTCTAATCACAGAAAAGCGCGAGGCTCAACAGTGAAGGAGAGTTCCGAGACCGGCACAAGCAGAAACCAGCAACCACTAAACCAACATCCTTAGAATTCCATCCTCCCACTGGAAACTTCCTATCCACATTATTCAATGAATAATAAAGTCAAAATGAAAGCAAAGGCTTCAAACAGAAACAAATTAGTGATATAACAAACTCATACAAAAGAAGTAGAGTAACATTGCTCTCATATATAAAGGGTAAAGATGAATCGAACTTGATCTCCCAAATCTATTCAGTGTCGGACCTAACAAAACATCCCCACTTCGATGAGTCTAATCATCTCAATGCAAAAGGTAAACTCTCAGTTCAGTCTAAACAGCAGTATAAATAATATGTGTTCAGAAAAATCGTATTTCAGAGATTAAAAAGCAAATTTCACCAATCATAAGGCATATAGACCAACAAATTAACATTATTTAGATTACAAACAGTACTAAAATTCATTAAAAGACAAAAACATTTTAAATGTTTAATAAAATTCAACAAAAGCGTTTTAAAGTACTTTAACGCCAAAGCCAAACTTGTACAAGTTTAACAACCAGTCATAAAATCAAACATCATTTCATTTTCTATTTACAAATGGAATTTACAATCAACCCAAACAGGGAATTATTATGCTTTGCCTTACGATATACAAATATCAGTCCATCGAATCAAAACGTACAAATATTTTTAAAATCCTACAAATAGTACAAAAATAAGTTTTAAAATAAAATTTTATTCATCATCTTGTGAATCAAATAAAGATTTCAGAAGTAATCAAAATCTAATTGTTCATATTTTAGGAGATTTTGCATGACCATAATTACTCCTTTCCTAGAATTTTCTCTTTAGCATAAGTTCAGCAGTTTAGAAGATTTATCGTTTCTAAGGGAAATGGGATTCCCTTACAGTGTCCCAAAATTCACAGTCATATATGCTGTAGGTCGCAAATCCTTCTGTCTCATCACAATAAAACATAGTAATTTTACCAGGAATATATTTAGGTAATCCTTGAAGACGCCGTGTCACGTTATTTATTGGTTGTTGTGGAAATTACCGTATACCACATTATCTGATACTTTGAGAATGGAGTTATAGAGCTTTCTACCAGCTGATGCTCTATACCATCCCACTTGCTACTTCTTAAAGGTGTCAAAGTATACTTTTGACATATGCTGAATTTAAAGTTATAATCTATTGCCTCCATGTTGGTTGCATCTTTAGCCAATATGTCCACAAATTCTTTTCCCTTAGTACCAATATGTGCTTTAACCCAATGCAGATTTATATCTCCATGTTATTCCATGCTATCAGTTTTCTGTATTAATACCATTTTATTTGTGATATTATATGAATTAAGAGTAGTTAAGATAGGCTGATTGTCTGTACATGTATGAATTCTCTGAATCTCTTTTCAATAATGAAATCTGCTGCTTTGTGTACAGCAAAAAGTTCTGCATTATATACAGTTGATTCATCGTTTTATCTATACTTGATTTCTTTGATGATTTCACTGTTACAATGAACGATGAATGCACATCCAACGGATGTATAGGGTAATAACATAATTCATATATAAAGATCAAAGTATACACATTATAATCTGCTGAATGAAAAACCTTAGCTCGAAAGCAAGAACATCGCCGTAAACAGAATAAAAAATGGTACGAACGAATAATGGCCAATTAAAATATCTGATGTGTGGCAGCACATGTCTTTCCTTATATAATAAAATAAATTTACTTCTTTTACAGTAAAAAAATAATGTATAGGATTCACGGCACTGTGTCTGAGCGTTGAATTGTATTTTCCGGATGACAACAAGCAATACTATTTCAAAGTGCCAAATCATATTTCACACAACTCTAAATTAACAATTATCAATATTAATAGCATCCTCAATAAGCGATATAGTCCATATATTAACATAGTTTAATAATTAATTCACATATAAGGCATAATTTTTTGTATTTCGTTAATCTGGAGCGAAATATCGCCAAGTTAACAATACTTTCTTAGCCAAATATATCACCAAGTGTCACAGACAAAAGGAGATAAAAGCATTTCTTATTTAATAGAATGTATGCCCGTCATATGGAAAAATTCAGAATTTACGAAATATTACTTCACATTTGGCGTCATTTTTATCAAAGTGGTGACATTTTGGTCACTCTGGCAATATTTTAAAAAACCGCCCTGTTGGCGACGTCCCGCTAAATTTCTCACCAAGCTTAACGGACGGACGGAGGATTGGTTATTCTTATAGTCTATTCCTACGATTGTTGAACTTTGATCAAGTAGTCGTCATTTCATTAATTTAGCGTCCGTTTCATCAGTTTAATGAATTTTTATCAATTGTGTGACAATTTCGTCAATTTGGCAACATTTAAAAAGTCACCAAGTTCGACATATTCCGAAAAATTAGTCATCGAAATATTATCTAAACGTTATGGATGGAAAAATAAGTTATTCTTATAGTAGATACTTATATTATTTCCAAGATATTGAATTTTTGTCTATAAATTCGTCATTTTCATTGATTTAGTGTCATTTTTATCAATTTGTTGAAATTTTCGTTAAATCAGTAACATTAATGAAGTCGCTAATTAGGCGACATTCCGCCAAATTCGTCACCAAAATTTCGCCAAGCACTATATATGTTATTTTTATAGCAGATAAAGGACTATTGGTGTCAAAGTATAAAAGTATTACCGATGTAGCTTTTCTCCTGAATGGAACGAGCTAGTTCCACGAGAATGATGTCCCCAAATCTATCGCATGATATTACATATGAAAAGTGAACATATTTCACAATAGTTAATATTTCTATGTGCTATTTTGATAAACGTATTTAAAAAAATGAGCAATATCTCGAGAACGGTTCATGCTAGCGTTATAAAGTTTGTGTCAATCGTTTTCTAATGAACATTTACATAAGAAATGACTATGTGCGTAACTGTAAAGATTTTTATTTTTTGATGATTTTTTCAATATTTCACTCTTAAATTTATAGGGGTTCTGAACATTCGATTGCGTTTAAAATCAACGTGATTTTTGTATTCATGGACTGTAATTTTAGTACTAAATTTCGTTTAAATCGCTCCATTCGTTCTTCAGATATCGTCTCCAAATATTCACAGACACACACACACACACACACACCACACACACACATACACACACACACACACACACACACACACACACACACACACACAAACACGCAGATATCCTCTCTTAGACGTCAGAGTCATGACCTGATTTTGACCTCGTCACGATACTTATACATTATACAGTATATATAAGGAATAATGTATAATATTCCTTATACATCATACCAGGTATGTATGAGGAAAGTATGAGTAATTTAAATGAGTTTTGCATTCTAGAATTTTTTAGCATTATGGATGGAGAAATAAGTTATTCTAATATTAGATAAATAACTGTTGGCGTCCAAATGCAAAAGTATCACCCAAAGTACCTTTTTCCATGAATGGAACGAGCTATATCCGCGAGAATGATGTCATCATATGATATTACTTAGGAAAAGTGAACATATTTCACAATAGTTTATATATATATATATATATATATATACATATATATATATATATATATATATATTATATATATATATATTATTTTTTGATAATTTTTTGAAAAATATGCAATATCTCAGGAACGGTTCATACTAGCGTTCTAAAGTAATTTATATCAATCGTTTTCAAATGAAAAATTACATAAGAAATGGCTATCCACGTAATTTTATAAAATATTTTGGTTTTTTGAAATGTTTCTCAAAATTTCACTCGATAATTTAGGTGGATTACGAACATTCGATTGCATATAAAAACAAAAAGCTTTCAGTATTCACGGATTGTAATTTTCGTACCAAATTTCTTTCAGATTTTTGCTCTAATATTTCTCGAGATATCGTCTCCATAGCGTCACTGACACACACACACATATTTTCACACACACACACTTTCACACACACACATATACACATCCGGCCACACACTTAGCTACAGTAAACCTTCGGGTCTGTCGTGTGGTCTGGGTTTTCAACACTTTCAACACACATATACACACACACACACATACACACGAGCGCGCGCGCGCGCACGCACGCACACAGGCATTATTTCAAAAACGTTTGATTCGTGTTCAGGGATGCTTGGAACGTGGTCTCCCGTCGAAATCTCGAATTCGAATTTTCGACCCCGTCACAATACTTTCCATTATGTATATAAGGAAAGTAAAAATACCATGATAGAATATTGAATATGACCTCATTGTTGAAGACATGTTGAAAATTTTAAAGCTTTAGGTTACTCAATATACTCTCAAATTTATTTATTGCATGCCCACTTGGACTTTCCCCCAGGAAATCTAGGTGCAATAAATGAGGAATAAAGTGAGCGTTTCTATAAATATATTAAATAGTTTGAAAATATATAGCAAAGTTCATGGAATGTTACTGTTGTTGTTGGATGTTTTTTTATTATTATTGCTGGATGTTGCATTATAAAAATGTGGAATCTGCGCTCACGAAAATGAGCAATAGACGCAACTTCACTAGCAAAATCAAAAATGACTAGGATACTTCTTTGAACTAAAGTTGAAATGTAATTAACCAAGTATAGTAGTTCTATAAATACGTGTAATTCGAATCAGCCACAAAATTGGTATGAAGTGTAAATTTGTATTAATTATATCATTCCATCTTATATTACAGCATAAATAAGTTGAAGTTTCTCTTTGTATTGAAATTTATTTACATGTAATAATAATTACATATTTTATAGCTCGATTGTGGCTTGATCAATATTGTGTTTGGAATGTGCTAATACCTGCATGCTGTTCTTTTTTTTTACACGCCTACCTAAATTGGATTTTCTTTCACAACATCAGAACAAGTCATTATGTTTTACATTTTGACTTGTTCTGATGGTGTGCTTGATTTTATGTTTTCAATTTTACCTTGTGCAAGTGTTGTTTCAATCACCCAGTGTGCTTGTGATCAAATAAATAAAAACGCCAAATCAAGTTGTAAAACAATTTTACATGATGGAACAAAAGTGAGGAATTTCTTGCATTCAGATCCCCATCATTTTTGCAAAACCACCACCCACTAGCATTGATGACCCACAATTTTTCAGTCTTATATTACGTATAACTGCATAAATCATTCATGCAAATTAGCACGTTATTTATTTAACCGTAAAAAAACTAAATTAAAACTTCATAATAATCAAAATTATATATTTCATACTTCAGTCATACAATATATTTTATTTTGAATTAGTACTTGAAACGCCTAGCCATTTTTAGCATTTTATTATTAACCCAAACTTGTGATTTTGAAATGAGCTTTCATCTGGCGAAACGAAAGAAGTGGAGGGGAAATTTATTACCCTTTTAGACAGAAACCGACGAGACACAGTTTCCAGCAATGAACACAGACAAAGCATAAAATCATCATATTAACAACGGCTGATTGCGTCATTGATCCAAAGATAAGAGAGACACTTGGTGAGTTCCTGCTGCATTATCAGGAGCCATATCCGCTGAAGTGTGAAAACGCAGAACTGGGAAAGTTTAATGAACTGTTTCAGCAAAACTTTCGTAAAAGAAACTTTTAAACAATGTAACAAAATGTTCGTCTCATTTCTATTCCGATGAATACCATCAAGTCATTGTGAAGTAAAATTTATGTGGTGCAAAATTAAATAAAAAAAAACTAGGTGCGAAAATTATAATTAATAATAAGTAATTAGTGATGAATGGTTAATAGAAATAACAATTTTAACATTGGTTGTAATTAAGAAATAACCCACCTATTTTTCTGCTACATCATAATACTTACCTTGCTGAGAGGTAAATTTGTAAGTATTGGGAAGTTGAATAAATACTCAATGTATATATATAAACACTTTGTTTTATCTTTCTGTCTATCTTTATCTCTGGGTAACATTGCTACAAATAGTTGCCATACGTGTTTCAATCACGGATAAACTTTTCAATGTAGATAGTAACCCAGACCATCCGCATTTTCACAACCCTCCAAATGAACACTAAATTTTTCCGATCACTCATTAACTTTCCACGTTCACTGCTAATTGAATTGAGTGTTCATATAAAAAACCGGAGCGTTCTTCTGAGTTACTCACATTCTTGTTTGAACGCGGTTCGTTTTTTTTCTTTTCTACTTATTTTTTCCTTTGAGTGATGTCAGAAGACTTAATACAATTATTTTTTTTCATAGGCTTAGATAAAATTAAAAATTACTTATTTCGTTTTAAACGGATGCCACGGGCATCAGGGTTACATTCCAAATTTTAAAATTAAATTAGTCATTATTAAAACATTACTAGTATTTACTGTACTTACAATAATATTTATGGACTAGTACTTACAATAATAGTAACTAGTAGTGAACGTGGAAAGAGAGCCAATGGGTGATCGGACTCTAATTTTTGAACGCATACATATAATAATCCGTAAAATTCTTGGGCGGATTATAACGATCATATAGAACAATCGAGACAATACAATACTAGTTTACATAGATCTACTTATATTGATGTAGATTACACTCTATAAACTTTGTCACTCATAAAAATTCTGATACTTTCTCTAATTACGAGCAGGCAAAGCATGCGAGTACCATTCTTTAACTCAAAAGTCTGGCTTGTTTGTATGGACTCTAATTTTTTGTACGTATGCATTGATCGACATCAAACTTTGTAGATCGGTTTATGCACATAAAATCTGCGTTTTAATTTCTTGTCAGGATGATATGTTTAAAACAAAAATGCCGCAGGAAGTGGTAATGGCTTCCTGTTATCTGCAAGCAGTCTGGAAATCGTTTTTTGTAGATATAAAAAATTGGTGAATTTTATAGCTTTACATCATTTAATGTTTGTGAGTATTGCCAGTCAACTCAAGCATTTTGCTTGTTTGTCCCAGCTATAACGTTTAAATGCTTAGGCTACTTGACATCAAACACTGCAGTAGGAATAAGTAAGTACCGCCTCATATAAAAAGTAATGTAAAATGCTATGAACTGTATGATATGGATATATGTTTGCTGTTCATTACGCCATACATTACTAAGCGACTTCGCAACCCATATTATTTTCTGCATCCTATAAAGAAAAAGTTATAGCATTTTGTGATTATCAACTGAAACTTTAAAATACACATTGCTCTAGGATAAAAATCTGGCATAATAAATGAAAATGTCTGTCTGTACGTCTGTGTGTCTATGTGTGCATTTTGTAGTGAAAAATCTAAGCATCGTACAATCATGAAATTTGTTACACAAGTACTTCTCGACGTACAAAAGTGTATCTCAGCATTTTTTTAAAATTTCGAATTGGTTTTTTAGTTATTTCATGTTTTAGGTAAACATATACACAAATCGATTCCTTAGAGACCTAAAATACTATCAAAAAGATTTTATCTTGAAAACTATCCGAAAGATCAAAAAATTATCTTTCAAACAAACTTTGAAAGGAGACCATGCAATAAGTAAACTTATTGAATTATTCTTTAAAATAATATACTTTTCGTGCGTTTTAGACCTCTCCAAATTTTACATAATGGTATACAACAATGCCATCCAATGTTCATATTTTAATGCCAGCTCTTATATGTACCACAGGGTACGCCAGGAAATAATTCATAAATCCACCCATTGATGAATTATAATATTTTTTTTATCCAAGTCATGTCTACAATTTTTGAATGAACCTATCAGGCCAACAGATCCTACCGAATCTGTTATGCCAATCGCAAACAGACCTAGTTAGACAAAGAACGTTCAGGGGAGTGGATATTTTAGGAACAGATGAGAGGTGGTGAGACATTATCAACTGTCCATTTTCTTCATTGAACGCTTGCGGACAACCTGGTGTGTTGTGTTTTAATTGATTTCGCACTTCGTGGAGAATTAGTTTCAAAATGATTGCATGAGAAGGATTATATGCTTTTGTCGTATGTTAAAACCATTTTGTTATGCTTTTAGATTAATAAATCCAATTTATCTCTACCGAGCAACAACGAATACATTTTGTAGTAAATAATAATAATATCATTAGAGCATATATGTCATGGTCTTCTCATACACATTCCTTAGGTTTGAACTGATAAATGATAAGACCATGCAAATATCACTCTTCAGTCGAACCTTTTGGCTCGTTTATACATATACTAAATTTTAAAACAATCAGCCGACAATTTTTGCAGATTTAGTTATCTATGAATTTTTTATTTTTTATTTGAACTGATAAGTGATACAAGCATACGAAATATGCGAATATCACTCTTCAATTCAAACTTTTGGCTCGTTTATATAGTAACTAAATTTTAAAATTATTAACAGGCAATATTTGCAGGTTTATTTATCTGTACAAAATTTTGGTAGTAATGATCTTCAAAATGGTCGGTTGAAAATGAAATATCGAAATTAATGTTGACAACCACAGAGAAATAAGATTTGATAATAGATATGGAAAAGGTGTGGAATTCACTTTTTATACATTATAAACGTAAGTGATCTGTATTCAATTTTTAACGTTTGCTAGCAGCAAAATTCAACTCTACCTTTTGGCTCGTTTGTACACGTACTACAATTTTGAGCACGTACTACAATGGGCACCAAACTTTGAATATTGCATACGTACATTCTGATTCATAAATACATTATATTAAAATAAAATATGATAATTCTCTATTTTGACTAAATTTTACTCTCTCATACTATGAAAAACAGTATAGAGAAAGTATTGTTTTGACAAACATTTTTAAATTAGAGATTTGATAGCAATATATATTTAAAGACCTCTTGAACACGTGTTGACAATTTTTAGAGTTGTATATAATATATATATATATATATATATATATGTGTGTAATTCATATATATATATATATATATATATATATATATATATATATATATATGTGTAATTCATATATATATATATATATATATATATATATATATATATATATATATATATATATAATAATCAAAAGATAATCAATAAATTCTAAAAAGCTGATTAAGTTTAAAATTTCTAAACAATAGAATCTTATTGCAGGAATTAAATGGTAAGACTTTATTAATGTTAAAATTAAACTAGTATTTTTTATCATATAAATTAGTGACAATTCTATTAGAAGATTCAATAATAAGATTTAAATCCAAAAAATTAATATTATTACTAACAGTAGCTTCATTAGGAATTAATTCCGAATTGTCCGGATAGAAATCTATATCTATGACATAATTTTCAGTAATATACTAAGCAAATTAGATCATCAACATATCTGTATAATGTATATATGTATATAAAATTCTTCAATTATATATATATATATATATATATATATATAATTGAAGATTTTTATTTTAACTTGTAATTATATATATATATATATATATATATATATATATAATCCAAGAAAAAGAAGATTTAAAGGAACTTGGGATAACCAAATGCTTTGCATTTAATGGTTGGGGAGGATTGCGACTCCCCCTCCCGTTTAAAGCTGCTTTTCCAGCCTAGGCAAACGCTCACGGTACCAATGCAAAGCAAAGGTTGGTCCCCAATGCGTGCTAATACGAAGGCACCCGGATACGGAAGAACAAGACCAACCAAACAGAAGGAAACTGGACCAAAAGTGAATCCTGCCCAACTCGCTATCATATATATGTTCATTTTACGCATGCGTGCAATCTTAGCAGGTACGCATAAACTTTATTTACTTGCAAATTGAAGTAAACTGTCAAAATCTACATGATCCTTGAAAATCGATCTATAGCAATCCTTTAAGAAATATATAGGATAATGTTTATATAAAGCCTCTGTTATGATTTTAATATTGCTATTATTGCAATCTTTTTTAAACGTGTTGTAAATTTGATTTCTCTTGAAGTGTCCGAGTATGATATTTCTGAAAGTATTTTTTGTAAGATTTGTTTTCCAATCGATGAGATGATTTATCTTCATTTTATATAATTCTCTTTTGTCGTATAACGTTGTATAATGACCATATAATCCATGTTTTTTTATTGAGATGTCCAGAAAATTTATATTTTTCTAGAACCATCATCACCATTCTAGATATAGTACCTCAATTGATGGAAAGATTGTGGTGGGAGGCCACACATATTAAACAGTACTCAACGACATTCCCTTATGGATTGAATTCCCTCAATTTTAAAGAAAGTTACAATTTAGATTATTGTAGAAGTATTGACAATTATCCAATAGCAAGTTCATTAATACAGAGGAAGTCACAGCGATGGCATAGAGGAAGAGGAAAACACCATTATAGCTATAATGACACAGAAGAAAAAATCTCCAAATTTATAGAATCAATTAAATCCAAAGACGGAATCAAGTACAATTGGATTAAGGATGTCATTTACAGTATAAAAATCAAATATTTACCTCGTATATGGGCTTTTATACAGCAATATATGTTGGATGAACCTATTGACTTTCGGATTGAAGAAACACACAAAAATATAGCCATTATGCTTGACTTGATTAAATTAAGGGCTAAAAAATTTCAAATTAGATTAAAACCCAGAATACAGAACAAGCAAAATATGGAATATTTTATAACCACATTCCGAAATAAGAAATTTGATGGAATTCCCTTTAAATCGATACTTTACAATATCAAAACTTTCTTACCTGTTCAGGATCTTAAGGTAAAATTGACTTACCGCTTTGTACGCACAAACGGTAGAAGATTCTTCAACTACAACAATATATGTAAAGAATTGGATACTAAAACAACAGTATGCAGATGCACTGATAGCAAACTTAAAGATCCTTATCACAATCACATCATTACAGGTGATCTGGATATTATCTCAGATAAAACTCTAAAAAATATTTTCAAACTCGGAACTAAATACAGATCACAAGAATATAACCAAGTAATCGAAAATTTCAATCAAGATCTAGAAGAATTTATTTATAAAATAGCAGTAAAACACAGTTTACCTATTCAAGCCTTTCATGAATGGAAATATAATTTTTCAAAAGAATTTCAGTTTTATTACATCAGACAAAATAACAGAATTAGGAATCTTTCAATACCTGCAGCTATACAAACTATAAAAGAAAATTTTGCTATAACTTATACTGACAAGATGGTATCACATTTTGCATTTACATGCAAAAAGTTTTACATGGATACACTTCTTCACTGCTATTTAGACAGTACTATGTACACCCCTTTACATAATAATGGGAATGTTCTATCCAATAGGATTAAGGCTTTGTACAAACGAATCGGTAATGAAATAAAAACTGTTAAATTTCCATATTTAATCCTCATTCCAAAGATGCATAAAGAGCCTGTAAAATTCCGTACAGTTACCGTTGGCTGTGGATCCTATCTGACAATAGCTAATAAACGACTATTGAACATCCTCAAGTTTGTGATGGAAAACATCAAAAAACAGAATCATGTCATGATCAAAAATGGAGTAGAAGTTATCGATCGATTAAAACATTGTAATAAAAATATATGTTTTAAAAGCTTTGATTTCCGCGACCTATTTAACAACATTGATTTATCTAATTTATACTCAATCTTGGAAAAATTACATGAAGAATATGATTTGAAGGATTTTATTACTTATCGAAGATACCTTGATCTTATTGAACTGGTATTAAAAGAAAATATTCTATATAACGGAAATAATTATTACCGACAAATAAAGGGAATCCCAATGGGAGGAGCCTGTTCATCAATCTTGGCCGATATTTACCTCTCAACATATGAAAAAGGAACCCATATTTTGTCAGAGATACCATATTTCCGGTTTGTTGACGATGTGCTATTGGGGAGTTATGAAACCACCACCAATTTCGATTTCACATTTTACCCACCGGAATTGGAATTAATAGAAAATATCAAAGAAGAAAATGAAGCGGTAAATTTTCTGGACATCTCAATAAAAAAACATGGATTATATGGTCATTATACAACGTTATACGACAAAAGAGAATTATATAAAATGAAGATAAATCATCTCATCGATTGGAAAACAAATCTTACCAAAAATACTTTCAGAAATATCATACTCGGACACTTCAAGAGAAATCAAATTTACAACACGTTTAAAAAAGATTGCAATAATAGCAATATTAAAATTATAACAGAGGCTTTATATAAACATTATCCTATATATTTCTTAAAGGATTGCTATAGATCGATTTTCAAGGATCATGTAGATTTTGACAGTTTACTTCAATTTGCAAGTAAATAAAGTTTATGCGTACCTGCTAAGATTGCACGCATGCGTAAAATGAACATATATATGATAGCGAGTTGGGTTGGATTCACTTTTGGTCCAGTTTCCTTCTGTTTGGTTGGTCTTGTTCTTCCGTATCCGGGTGCCTTCGTATTAGCACGCATTGGGGACCAACCTTTGCTTTGCATTAGTACCGTGAGCGTTTGCCTAGGCTGGAAAAGCAGCTTTAAACGGGAGGGGGAGTCGCAATCCTCCCCAACCATTAAATGCAAAGCATTTGGTTATCCCAAGTTCCTTTAAATCTTCTTTTTCTTGGATTACATTCTGCTTCGGAGTATAGAGCGGCTTGGCGCCTTTTCCTGAGTAGTGCCTTTGATTTTTGTGGATATGCATAGGAATTCTTTTTGAATTTGTTTACTGGATTTTATATGTTATATATATATATATATATATATATATATATATATATATATACCCGAGATATACCATTAATAGAAAAATGCTGTACATAAGAAAAGAAATAAGAAAGGACTGATGTGGTAACTAAAGGACTGTACATCATGCTGTTGTATCTGAAAAACAATAAAAGTAATTATGATAATCTCATATATTATAATATTTAAAAATATTCCTCTTATTATGTGCCATAAGTATCGTGAAGGTAAGGAGATCGACTGTAAAGAAGGGTGAATTAAAACTTGTATATGAGAGCTAGTAAGAAAGTAATTTAATTCATAACTTAAGCAGTTACCTAAGGTACTAATCCTCTGGTTCCCTACATAAGCATACAAGGTATAAATACTAATGTATAATTACTTAATGTATAAGATGAAAAAATGCATATCAGTAATAAAGTGTAGCTCGATGAGCTTGGCCTATATATATATATATATATATATATATATATATATATATATATATATATATATATATATATATATATATATATATATATATATATATATATATATATATATATATATACATATAAATATAACATTTATCTCATCAAATCTAACAACTGAAAATATACCCAAAGGCGCCAAGCTGCTCAAACAAGTACATTTCTATACAACACAATAATTAGAAAAAGAAAAAAGAAGAATGATATTGCATCAAAATTTCGCCGGGGGGGATTGTGACCCCCACTTCCCGGTTTAGCCAGCTTTACGTCATGACGGCACTCCCGGAAGCGGATACAATGTCGCCAACCAAGTACATATACTAAAACTTTAAATGTAAAAAAGGAAAAAGTTGAAAAACCTATAATGTCCCTACACCTATACAATAACTACGAGCTTTACTACATCCAAACAGAAACACAAAATACTATAAAAATGACTTACATCCAATACTAATATATCAATAAAAACAAGCCACGCATACACCTCACCGAAAAGCAAAATACTCTTACTTTATACAAAATGATTTCCCCCAGACAGTTAACCATGACCTCCACAATGCAGCTGCTGTCCATTACCATCTCACACTGAAAGTTCTCTTCCACTCAAATACAAGTCGTAACACTCAGTTACGGTTATGCCGTAAAAATTACATAAAATGTCACAGAGAAAACGTAGAGGGTAACCCATTTCGATTGCTTCTTTTAGATAGCCCAAATCACTTATGTAACGATTTTCAACACTGCTATTTAAACGCTTGCTTCTTGTAAAAAAAATTATAATAATGTTCCTAAAAACATTTCTATGCAGACAAGAATGCCAATTAATAATGTAATTTATTTTAAAATTAAATGTTTTTCTTTTATCATATAATTTAAAACCTACTTTACCATTAGAAAATTTATATAAAATTAAATCTAAAAAATTAATACTATTATCAATGTTACGGGAAGTTTCTGTTAATGTCAAATTTGAAGGAAAAAAAGTAAAATCTAAGTGATCCAGGTCATCGTGGCATGCATATAATATGTCATCCACATAATGTATGTATACAATCTCGTTTAAAATATGAGTTCCCTCCTCGTATTTGTTCAAGTATATATCAGCCAGAATAGATGAACAAGCACCCCCCATCGGAATGCCATTACGCTGTCTGTAGAAATCAGTTCCATCACACAGTTTCAAACAAGACCATTTCGATTAGACATTTGTATATATGTAGTTTAATGAGGTTTTGGATCTCATACTTATCATACATCTCCATCAATATGTGTAACAGATCATTTATATCTATATTGCAAAAAAGATCATTGAAATCACAACTCCTATGCTGTAAATCGTCAGATATGTCTTTAAGTTTTTCAATTACTTCACTACTATTATTAATGAAAATACACCAGAATTTTTTATTTTTTTCAATATATTTTTTAGAAGTTTTAATAATCTTGTATTTGCAATGGTTAAGTATGTTTTAAAACCATTAGTAACTGCTCTAAATTTAATGGGGTTTTTATGATGTTTAGGAGTGATATATGGGAATTTGATGGTATTTAGGTTGTAACTCAAAATTTTATATTTAGCCTTGATACGATTTTCGATTTCTGTTTTAGACTGATTGAGTTTTGTATATGCATTAATATCAAGGTAACATTCAATTAGTTTTTTATTGTAAAATTGTTGGCAAGAGAAAGCATAATTAGAAGTAACTTTATCCACATATGTTATAACAAAATCCTGTTGCAATTTATCCAAATTTTTTATACTGTATTTCCCATATTTAACGTGTTTTTCCAAAACTCCATATTCAAACCGTATACATTGTGTTAAACAAGATTTCCATTCGTCAAATACTTGAGACGGTAGGCTGTATTTTACTGCACATTTATATATAAACATTTCAATGTCATTCACGATACCTTCTACAATATCACGAAAAACTTCGGATCTTTATTTAGTAGCCAATGTAAAAGTATGTTTCAAATTGTATTCATTCAACAGATTTAGATCACCTGTTACGATATGGCCCAAATTAATGTTTATAAAAGCCGGATATTTTTGACAAGGGCAAGTTTGTTCTGACTTCATAACTTTTTTACATACATTATTGTAATTGTATAATTTTCTTCCCAAAGGTAATGCATCTTTATATGCTACTTTAACTTTCACCTCATTAATAGGAAATTTAAAAACATGCTTACTCAAAATACGTGGTAAACATATTTTATCAAAATTACTGTTCTTATAATTTATAACCATGAATTCATAATTCGTTTTTTTCGGTATATTTTCACCCAGATAAATATTTAAAATTTTAACTCTTAATTTTATGTAATCCAATAAAACATCCAGCTTTTCATCTACCAGACCACATGAAACGTAAAACGTATCGTCATTACAATACCTCCAAATCCTTTTGATGTAATGACTTCTGAAACCAAATACCAAGTTTTTTTATCCAGTTATTCGATAAATTGTGATTATTCTTGTGTGTTTGAGTAAAATTCATTATATTTTCTACAGTTTTTTCAAAATTGATTTTATGCTTTCTTCCACTCTGTGTTTACTTGAAGGTCTATGATTATAATATTTTTGATTTAAAAATCCATGATCAATGACTACATCAGAACCAAAACTTTTTGTCTGTTCTCTGTTATAGTTAACATTATATCTCACGGAATTTAATCCGTATGGATAAAGTGAATTATGATGAATAATATAATATTTTTCCCACCACAATCTCTCTTTTATATTAACTACAATGTCCGACAATGTGATCTGCATAGCTTCAATTCCATGTTTAAAAAAGTTTTATTTCCATTGTAGCTTTTGTAGAAGGGTCTTTTTTGTAACTTATATATATTACTACGGTGTAAATTAATTCTAATGTTTATACAGTTTTGTGTCTGGCCTATATATTTTAAACCACATTTCATACATGTTATACAATATATGCTATTGAAAACTTTACAGAATGTAAACTTAAAATCCTTTGTTCCAATTTGTAAAGAGTCAGCAAATGGAAATAGTTTACATCTTTTAGATGTGCATTTTTTAAACTTTAATGATTTGAAATTCCTATAATAACAAAGATCTTCAAGGCGATCATCCACACGCGGTCCGTTTTTCATATTTTCATGTACGTTTACAGTTTTCTTGTTTTTCCCACTGTCAGCAATGAAAGGTTTAAATTTTTTTCCACTGTCATCAATGAAAGGTTTAAATTTTAAAGGTTTAAGTGATTTGGGCTATCTAAAAGAAGCAATCGAAATGGGTTACCCTCTACGTTTTCTCTGTGACATTTTATCTAAATTTTACGGCATAACCGTAACTGAGTGTTACGACTTGTATTTGAGTGGAAGATAACTTTCAGTGTGAGATGGTAATGGACAGCGGCTGCATTGTGGAGGTCATGGTTAACTGTCTGGGGGAAATCATTTTGTACAAAGTAAGAGTCTTTTGCTTTTCGGTGAGGTGTATTCGTGGCTTGTTTTTCTTGATATATTAGTATTGGATGTAAGTCATTTTTATAGTATTTTGTGTTTCTGTTTGGATGTAGTAAAACTCGTAGATATTGTATAGGTGTAGGGACAGTATAGGTTTTTCAACTTTTTTCTTTTTTACATTTAAAGTTTTAGTATATGTACTTGGTTGGCGACATTGTATCCGCTTCCGGGAGTGTCGTCATGACATAAAGCTGGCTAAACCGGGAAGTACCATTGATTTAGCCTTATTTTTATCCATTTGGCGAGTTTGTCGTTAATTAACCAACATTTAAACAAGTTGTCGATATTTAATCAAATTCCCCGCCAAAATTTCGCCAAGCGTTACGAATGGAGAAGTAAGTTATTCTTACAGCAGATAAATGACTATTGACATTCAAATACAAAAGTATTACTCAAAGTATCTTTTTTCATGAATTTTAACGAGCTAGATCCACGAGAATGATGTCACCAAATTTATCGCATGATATTACAACTGAAAAGTGAAGACGTTTCTCAACTGATAATACTTTTTTCTTATATGATTTTTGGATATTTTTTTTTGAAAAATGTGCAATATCTCGAAAACGGTTCATGTTAGCGTTCTAAAATTTATGCCAGTCGTTTTCTAATGGCAAATTACATAAGAAATGTCTGTTTGCGCAACTTTATTAAAGGTTTTGATTTTTTAATGATTTTTTCAAAATTTCAGTCGAAACTTTAGGGGGGGGGGGGTTGAACATTTGATTGCGTATAAAAACAATAGGATTCCAGTATTCCCGGATTGTGATTTTTGTATCAAATATCGTTTGAATCGGTCCATTCGTTCATCAGTTATCGTCTCCACAGGCTTACTGACACACACACACATACTTTCACACACACAGGCATCATCTCAATAATGTTCGATTCGTGATCAGGGATGTTTGAAACGTGCTCTCCCGTCGAAAACTCGAATTCGAATAAAGTTCGAATAAAGTTGTCTTAGTATAAAACATAGTTTCATTTTATTACTGGTTGTTGTTTAGACGCAATATGGGACAAATGGTACAAGTAGTTGTGATTTATTAATTCTTTGCATTATTATTATATTCAATTTTTAATTCATTTTGTGCGTTTATATCTTTAAAAATTAATTATGCATCATAAGAAGGCTGAAATGTTAATTTTATATTTCCAAAAAAAATCTAAATATTTAAAAGAAGTTTTGAATTACATTGCTAATAAGTATCAGATATTGAAGAATTTTATTCTGACGATAGCATTATTGATAGTAAAATTGAAATAACTTCGTGTAAAGCAACATACAACAGACAATTTAAAGTGTCGACCGATTTCGAAGAAAATACATATAAGCATTCGCCAGGACACTTAAGAAGCGTAAACTTCACACGTAAGACTTAAATCGTGACTAAAGCAGAGTTGCCGACGGATAGAATAGAAAAAAAAGTAAAAATCAAGGAGGAAAGGTCAAAAGGGGGGCTACTATGAAATACGGTAAAATACTGAAATGGGTAGATAGCGTCTAACAAAGGATTCAAAGCACTTGCTTAGTGAGTAAAACTACGAACATAAATGTCGTATTAAATTACAGAAAAAGGCAACTAACTGGTTTTGCAAAAAACACGAATAGTCCAAATCAGCAGACACATAGCAGTTTCTAAACAAATACAAATGATATGTAGAAGTGAAAACGGAAAGACCAATTGATTTTGGAATCCAATAGCGCAATTGCCGTCAACAAACACCTCGTAAATAATAAATAATCTGGAATTGGTAAGAAATTAACCAAAATAAAATGAAGAAAGCAAATGAAATCAAAATGATAAATGGATTTCCATTCAGAAGCATGGAAGGGACAATTATTATTAGAAACGGAGTTTAGCTGATGAACAGTCGAGATCCAACCAGGTTTCAATTAAAATTAAATTTAAAGTGGTAAAAGCCAGGTCCATTGTAGAAAATTGCATTTGACTGTGATTGCATTTGTGAACTTTACTAATGGTAGAAATTTTTCTTATATTTTCCATGTAAAGTAATGTAAATACTTATATTTATTACTTTCCTTATATACATCACGTATAAAGTATTGTGGCGGGTTCGAAAATTCGAAGTCGAGTTTTCGAAGGGAGAGAACGTTTCAAGCATCCCTGATCACGAATCAAACATTTTTCAAGTGATGGCTATGTGCGTGTGTGTATATGTGAAAGTATGTGTGAGTGTGTCAGTGAGACTGTGTAGACGATAACTGACGAACGAATGGACCGATTTGAACGGAATTTCGTACAAAAACCACAATCCGTAAACATTGGAATCTTATTGTTTCTATACGCAATCGAATGCTCAGAACCTCCCTAAATTTTCAAGTGAAATTTTGAAAAATCATCCAAAAATTAAAACCGCTAATAAAGTTACGCAAATAGACATTTCTTATGTAATTTTACATTAGAAAACGATTGACATAAATTTTAGAACGCTAACGTGAACCATTCTCGAGATATTGCTCATTTAAAAAAATATGAAAAAGTCATACAAAATAAAAAAAAATATTTCCTATTGAGAAACATATTCACATTCCATATGTAATACCATGCAATAAATTGGGTGATATCATTCTCGTGGATCTAGCTCGTTCCATTCATGGAAAAATATACTTTGAGTAATACTTTTGTGTTTGAACTCCAATAGTCATTTACCTGCTGTAAGAATAACTTATTTCTCCGTCCATAACGCTTGGCGAGATTTTGGTGAAGAATTTGGTGGAATGTCGCCAACTTGGCGACTTTTTTAAATGTTGCTAAATTAACGATAAACTTGCTAAATGGATACAAATGACTCTAAATCAATGACGACTCATTGATGATGACGACATGGAAAATGATGACTCATTAACAGAAATACAATATCTTGGAAGGAATATAAATAACTACTATAAAAATAATATATACTTTTTTACTGTAAAAGTAGTAAATTCAGTGCATTATATAAGGAAAGTCATGTGCTACCCACATCAGATTTTTTTATTTATAAATAAAGTTATTAAAATATTGTCGTTTTAAATTCACTTAGTGATATAGATTCTTTATTTAATATTTTACATTCAGAAATATGCATTTAAAAGAGAAATCCTAATACAATTGGGAGCACTAAACATCTGACTTTGAAAACCTCCTGAACCATTTAACCGTTACAATGGGCACGTGTTTTTTTTTTTTTTTTTTAAATCTACTATTTTTAATATTTTACTTTAACGCATTTAATAACGTCAAAATATGTTATTTTAACTCACTAATTATTTTTTTTACCCGAAGGAAAAACTTTGGGTTTGAAAGGGATAAGACTCGTGCTAGACAAATGCGCACGAAATACATATTTACAAGAATAAATATACATTTATGTTTTGTTAAAAAGACCAAGACTAAATGCCAAAGGAGAACATGATTTACTCAAGCTCTCATTCTTGGTTCAGGTCGAGACTTGGTCCCTTTGAAGAAGAAAATATAAATTCTTTCGAAACGTCTTTTAAATGTTTATCGCCCTTTATTGTCTGATTAATATGCAACATTTATGCAAAATTTTATATTTCCATCTAGTTTATTCATTGCTTGTGCATAATGCCACTATTTATATTTGGTTTTTTAATTGCTCATGATTATTTTCATCAAAACTTTTAATATTTACAGAGCAGCACTTAGTATATATATAAATGATGTGATTTGCTTTTAAATGGTAAAAATATATTAATTGGTTATTTATTAAACATTTCAACGTGACTTTCTTTTGAATATTTAAAAGACTGTTTCGAGCTTTAGAGGATATGCACATTCTTTTGGGGTATCTGTACTGTTTCTATTTTTGGAGAATGCACATAATTTCGATTTTTGGAGGATAGGCATTGCTTTGATTTTTGAAAGATGTGTACTGTTTCCATTTTTGTAGGTTGTGCACTGTTCTAATTTTTGTTTTTGGAGGACATGCACTATTTCAGTTTCTGGAGTATGTACACTATTTCGATTTCTGGAGGATGTACACTCTTCCTATTATTGCAGTATGTGCACTTTCTCTGTTTTTGGAAGATGCACACTTTCTGATATTTCAAATAATCTGCAGATCTCCAATGTTCATCTATTTAATTTTGAAGAAATTCATTTAGAAAAATCTCATGAAAAGAGTCTGAGATAGACCGATAAGACATTAAATGTACATGCATTAGTAAAAAATGGTTGATTAGTATACATGGGTTCCCAAAACAGATGCATTAGAAGCATTATAATTACATTATAATCACACAGTCCAATTAATAAATCCATAATAGACCAGTATAATTAGTTCTATTTTCGACCCATCATAAGTTTTAAACTTTTGAATATACTATATAATATACAGAAAGTGGTATTGTCATTGGCTAACTAAATCTATTAAGATGTTAAAAAACTTAAAATCATATATTTGATTTTATAAAACTGAATTTATCATAATTCTTTCTTTAACATCCAACATTTCTCACTCAGTGTAATTTACAACTTTATTATAAAAGAATGTTTTAATACAAAATATACGCAAAACGGCTCTTAAGGCGCTATCTTGATTTATTTTTTGAATGCGAAACGATTTCGGCTGTTTTACATGTGGAAGTAATTTCAAAGAAAGGTGTGAAGGGAAAAATGCATTATAATGTTTTTTCTTTTTCTATTTTCTTATTCTTCTCTTGGTAGTTACGCTTGAGTTTGGAAATGGCACATTTTATTTATACAGCACAATGCTGCATAAATTGAGTGGAAATTTTGAAAAACTATTCTGTAAAATTGCATCCTTCGTTTTCGAAGTTTTGGGCTGTATTCCAGTGATATGTTTGTTTTGCATGTATTTATATTAGGTGCAGCATTTTGTCAGAAATATGAAAATATACAAAATGTGTTTGTGAAGAAATGTAAAATGTAGGCACTATAAGTTTTATGCAAAGAAACACGCATTTGTAATTTAGAATTTTTGTCTTGATTTAAATTATGTATAAATGAGACATTTTTATAAAAATACAATAAATTTGTAAAGAAAATTATACTTGGAATCTATGAGTTCAAAGTTTTATGCAAATGATATGTAAAAATTAACAACGCAATTACGCAATAATTAATCAAACTACTTAATTAAGAGTGTCAGTAATTTACGCAAATTACTATCGTTTGTAGAATTCCATACACGTTTCATGATCTTTTATGTACGTTATTCGTTTTTAATAAAGTAAGAAATTATTTTACTTTAAAATACCTTTATGCAATAACACTTTAATACAGAATATTTTTGTCTTGCTGTATAACTTTTAACTGATAAATTAAATTTTAAACCAACGTAAAAGTTTCATCTGTTCACTAAAGATTCGCTGTACATTTAAACCTAATCGACACTTAAAATTTTAGCCATTATTATCCAGACACTTATGGAAAATAAAATCTAAACTAAGTTAATAGGATAATTTCGAATAGTTTTACTAAGGTATATAATACTATATGAAATGCTCTGTATATTAGAAGTGTAATTTTTGGTATGTTTGGAGTAAAACACTTAAACGTAAATATATTTTGCTTATATTAACTTTCAGTGAACAAAAATCTTTCCTTCATTTTTCCTGGTAATTCTCTAGTAAACAATATTACTGAGGGATCGAAAATTCCCGTGCAGAAAATTTTAAGATCATATTACCAGTGCATAGAAATAGAAATAGCATAATTTGTCCAGTTAGGTGGCACTAATATACTCTCATATATACTGCTGTCTAAAATTGTCTATATATACACAAAACACACTGATTTATTAACAACTGCAATATAATTAAATGCATTTTTGTGGACATCATAATACGTGAAGCATACTACATAATGTGGCTCAACTCCATGTTCTCATACCAGAATCCATTTTTAGTGTTTTATGAATTTGTTTCTTGTAAACTAACGGTTACTCTATGTCTAACCGTTCACATGATATTTTTTTATTTTGAATTTTACATTTTGTGTCTTTTGGTGAATAACTAAAAAAAAAACGGATTAAGTATAAAATCTAAATTTACGAAGTATGTCGTTGATTTTTCTAATTTTAATATTTTTGGTTTTGAATCTTATTGGACAAGCTCGTAATCGGCCGTTCCATAGAAATGTACTCGAATTTAGGGGATAATAGGAGACCCAGAGCAACCTAAAAGTCCAAATTTAGTATGTCGTTGTCTTTCGTGGTTTACTTTATATATTATTTTTATGATTAACCTTATCGATACAACCCGTCCTTACCCGTCATGGTAATGCACTTTTGCGATTAATTTGCAAATAAGAGCAGCTAGATGGTCAATATTTGGTATTTTGTTATTTTTCATGCATTTAAATTACATATATTATAATACTTACATTTTTCATGCATTTAAGTTATAAATACAAACTATAAAAAGGGATATTTAAAAAACTATTTTTGCAGTTCCTTCTCCTTTGTGGTATAATTGGCGCAAAATAGAACTAAACACCACGGACCATATACACTATATGGCCAAAAGTATCCGGACATTTACCGTTGTGGAACCAGAGAGGCAGTTAGCACATATTAATAAAAGGTTGGACCCCCTGTTGCATCACTCACAGCCTGCACTTTTCTGGGGAGATTTTTCAACAACTTTTGAAATATTTCAGCAGGAATTGTTTTCCCCATTGCAAGGAGAGCTGCATTGAGTCCGGCCACGGAAGATCGGCGATTTGGCTGAGGTCCAATTCATCCCAGATGTGTTAATGGGATTCAGATCGGGGTTCTCTGAAGGCCAGTCTATTTTTTCAACCCCCATCTCTGCATATCACGTCTAGACAGCTGTCGATGTATGGACAGACCAGTTATCCTGTTGATACAGAAACGATGCTTCCCCGAACTGTTGCCAGATAAATGGAAGAGCTGAATTGTCAAGAATGTTGACATCGTTGGACGAATGTCTACAAAAACAGCCCCAAACCATGACGCTGTCTCCACCAAACTTTGCAATTGGCACAATACACTCGGGCAGGAAGCGTTCACCTGTCATCTATCAAACCCAGAAGCGTCCGGCGGACAGCCAGACACTGTAACAGGATTCATCACTCTAAAATACTTGTTACCACTGCTACAAAGTCCAATGGCGGTGAGCTTTGCACTACTGGAACCGAAATTTCGAATTGACCATGTTGATATTGGAATTGTAAGAGGTTGCACTAGCGTGGAAACCCATATTTTCAGCTTCCGACGAACAGTCCTGGTGCTACAGACGACACCACATGCATTTTAGAAACTCATTAGTCACTGCCACCAGGGCCTTGCGATTCTTCGGCAGCACCCTCTTCTTGGTTCGATGGCTGTTATTTGTGAGTTTCTGTGGCCTACCACTTTTTTCCCTGCAGTTGTAGGTCCCAGACGTGTCCATTTTACAATGGTATAATTTACGGTTGATCGAGGTACCTGTACCAATTACGAAATATCACGGAACGATCTGTTACAACGATGGCATCCAATTATCACGCCATGTACAAACTCACTCAGCTCTTCAGACTTGCTCATTGTCTTTCTAATCCACGATTAAAACCGTTCGAGCCTGCGGTTCACATTTTTATCTCATTCTATGACGTACATAGCCACATCCAATTCTCCGGAGGGGTGTCTGGATACTTTTGGCCATATAGTGCATGTATGAGAATTTCGAGTGGAGACTCACTATCCATATATTTTATAAACGGATTTTAAGAAATAAAATACATTCTAAATTTCCCTATAGTACAAATTTATTTTAAATAGATATAAGTTAAAGATATATGTGGCATTTTAGCATATATTCTAAAAAAGTATATTTTTTATAAACCGTAATGTTCTTACAGCAAAATATGTTTTTCTTAATGCAATAGTAGTTTCCCTTTTCTTCCAACAAATAAGAATTTAATTTATTCATCTGAGAATCTCAAAGTTATTCATATTTATCAGCTATATGTATTGTATTAAGAACTAGAGGTGTTTGACACCATGTCATTAAAAAAGAAGATATTCAAATATAGATTTCTGAAAATAATTGAGAAGTGGGAATGCGATTATTTTCTTAAAACGATAAAAGGTACTGATCATTAAACATAAAAATCTACAAAATAATGTAATTTTTTTTCTGGTAGAAGTATGTACTTAGAATCCTGGTATTATTTTATCTCAGTTTACAAGGAATAAAATTCAAAGGGAGTTGTTAGTTAACTCCAGTTGCAAAAATATATTACATATAGCGCCATAGACTAAATAGTCATGGCTTGACTACGTTTTTAATCGTTTTATTTCATTATTTTATTGGAGTCGCTCTCAATATTCATAACTTTTTACATTTTATGGCTTTTACTCAGTTTGATTTTTTTTCATCACGCACGGTAGAGGCGCCAATATACCGAGATGGTTTGTATAGCCATTTTTTAAAGCGGAATAACTTAGCTTCTATCATTTGGCGTTCAACTCTAGATTTATTCACACTGTAAACGAAAATCCAAGAATTTATGGCAATGTTAGTTAAAGCTTAAGTGTTAGTTCAGAAATCAGTGGCTTTCCTAAAATTAACGGTTGTTTTTCGAACTTTTCATTATCCGTAAAGACATATGAAGGAAAGGCTTTACAGTGCAAATATTCACGTGTTTACTGAACACGATACTTCATTATCAAATAATTTTCATTCGCAGAATTGCTCTCCTTTGCTCAGAAAATTTTGAAATAAAAATAACAATGTATAAACTGTAAAATATTTTAACTGTGAAAATACTTCCAAAAAGAACATGTGTAAATATGTTCATCGACTTATGAGTTATAAGCGTCTATTATATTCAGATAAAAATGTATTTATATTTATTCTCCGCCGAAGTAAAAAATTTAACCTACATCTTAAAATTGTATAATGATAAAATTAAATTCAAAATATATCCATTTCCGGAATCTCATTTTTTTATTTTAAGAGATACTCTGAAGTAGGTATTCAAATTTTCAATTTTATATCAATTTTATATGATTTATTTCACTTTTATTTTATTCGACATAAAAGTTTATATTCTTGTAGCTATGCAGCTTCTCTCTATTAGAATAACAAAGCATTAAAAATGTGATTTGTGCAAGAAATGCTTTCCTCTACATCAAAAATAATAATTCCCCCAAAACAATAGAGATTGAAATAAAAACTTCATTCATTGGATAAACTTCATTAATTCTTTGGAAAAACTTCAATCATTCATTGGAGAAACTACATTCATTCATTGGAGAAGCTTCATATATTAATTGGAGTAATTCCTTTTATTCATTGGAGAAACTTCATTCATTCATTGGATATAATGCATTAGATATGGATATATTCATTGGATATATTCATTGGATATAATGCATTAATATAAGAAACTTCATGCATTAATAGAAGAAACTTCATTCATTCATTGGAGAAATTTCATACATTCATTGGAGAAATTTTATTCATTCATTGTAGAAACTTCATACATCTATTGGAGAAACTTCATATATTCATTGAAGAAACTTCATTCATTGGAGAAACTCCATTCAACCATTGGAGAAACTTCATTTTCCAAGATATTGAATTTTCACCAATTTGGCGTTATTTTTGTTAATTAAACGTAACTTCTTCCCATCTGGAGGATTTTTTGTCAATTTTGTGATGTTTTCAAAAGTCATAAATTTGAAAATATTTCACCAAGTTCGTCGTCAATATCGTCAAACTGTCACTGAAATTGTCACCAAGTGTTCCATATACATAAACAGGCGTGAAGCATTACCTTTTTTGCATATAATTTTAATCATCGTTTTCAGCACAAATCAAAATATGTTTTCTCACATGAATAGAACGAGCTAGATCCTTAAGAATGATGTTAGAAAGTTTGTCTCATAATATGCAAATATAATATCAACTTATATAATGATACTTACTTTTTCTGCCATTTTATGTATTTTTTATTTTATAAATGTATTTGAAAAATGTGTAATATCCCGACAACGGTTCAAGCTAACGTTCCAAGAATTGTCATTTGTTTTGTAATATAAAATTGCATATGGAGCTGTTAATTATTTATCATTATTAAAGGTCCTTATTTTTAATGATTTTTTTTCAAAATTCATATAAAAATTGAGGATGTTTTGAACATTCAATAACGTTTAAAAGAAATAGGTTACAATATTCACCGATTATAATAATAGTTCCACTTTTTTTCGTAACGCTTTGCTCCTAAGATATCGTTAGACAAACACACTTATACATATAGACCCTATATCAATTCAAAAACATTCTATTACAGTTCAAGGATGTTTAAATTATGGTCTTTCAGAAGCTCGAGTTGAATTTTCAGTTTTGTCACAATAATTTCCTTATACATTATACTAAGTATGTGGAGAAAATATATAGTAAGGAAGTTATTACTGGTCCAGACAAACAGCTAGAAATATGCATTTTATTTACGCTATTCTGTACTTTGTTAGTAAGAAAACTTGCAATAGGATATTGCCTGTACTTTCCCTCATTTCCTGAAAAAATAAGGATATTCGTTGTGTATTTCAGGATATAAAGTCAGAAGTGTTCATAAAAAATATTTCCAATTTTATATAGATAATAATATATAAATATAAAATATTCAATATTTCTATTATATTTCTGATATATTTCTATTTTATATAAATAATGACACTGTCTGTACTAATCCTCATTTCCTGAGAAAAATATGAAAATCCGATATGTACTTCAGGAGATGTTAAAGTTGGAAGTAAAAACTTTTCTATGTTATATAAATATTAACATATAAATATAAAATATTATATATTTCTGTTATATTTTAATATATTTATATTTAATATAAATAGTAATATACAAATATATAATATAATTGCACTGTCTGTACTAATCCTCATGTTCTGAGAAAAATATGGAAATCCTTTGTGAATTTCAGGAGATGTTAAGGTTAGAAGTGCGTATAAAACATTTTATATTTTACACAAATAATAAATACAATATAAGATTAGATTTTTCAAACACAATTCCAATGTATATTTTATCATGAAATCCTGTTTTCAAGTGAATTACTGTTTTTGTTTATTTGTTTGTTTTTACTTTGTTATACTGTTTGAATTTTCATCTTCAAAATAATGCGAAAATATATATCACATTAATTTACATAATATATTTCATTACTAAAACGGGCGATACGTGAAATTTTACAGTGCAAATATCTAAACCTAAACGAACGTGGTTTTCTTTATAAATTCCTTCAATATAAATGCAAATATTTCTAAGTATTACTTGAAAGTTTTCATGCAATAAGATTTTTCAGCGTGTAACGTATTTGTTCCTGGATGTGGTTATTGTGCAAATAAATATATCGGATCAAATTTATTTCACGAGAATGTATCGCTTCAACAACACAGAAAAAAAATCGGAGGTGACATATTAAATATTCTCGAACAATTTTCTGAGATCTTTTGTCATCTCGAACCAATATCGTTTCCACATTCGTCGAGAAGATCTGCATCGTGATCATATGCATATCTGTCAAAGAAACATCCAAATTGTATTTCAATATTATTTGAAAGATAGAAGATTTTGGTAAGTTTAATGCATTTATGACGATTACCTATGGCCAGCCTTTTAGTTCTGCGTGGTGATGATATGCATATCTTTGAAAATTATATCAAACTGAAATATTACTCAAAATATATGTATTTTGATGATTTTTGTACTTTAATTGCAGTTAAGGCGTTATCATACTACCAGTTTTTCAAGGAAAATAAAGTTTGTGTTGCATTCAAAAATACCAAATTAAAACATCCATGAAATTAATCCATTCGTATCTAGTTATTTTAATACATTAAAATTGAATACGAATTTACGAATTCGAAAAATAGCATTACAAATCGTCTTACTGAAGGTAAGGTCTCTCTCTCTGTGTGTAGGATATGCGATTGTCGTATGACCGTGGATTTTGGGACACAGCTTCTTCAGAACCCGAATAAGTGCAAGCGGGCTTTTAATTATTTCTTTTAATTTTGAATTATAGTTTAGATTAATTATGCTCCTCCCCCGATGTGGGCCAATATTTGCACCAATCGATTCCTTAGCAAACAAAAGTATTATCACAAAGTTTCTATCTTGACATCGATCGTGACGGCATTACCTCCATGGGGAGGCAAGATACCCCCTGTGGTACATTTTCAAGTAACATTTTAATCGCAAGATTTCTAAAGCCATTCAAACTAAAGGGTGACATGTAGTTAGAAATTAAAACCCATTGTACCGATTTTTCAAAAAATTTCGTGTAAAATTTGGAAAAAAAATGAATTCTGGTATAAAAAGGTGATATTGAACCACTCTCATGTTTAGCTACACCATTATCGTTATGAGCATTGTGCTAAAACAATGACGGAAATTGGATGAAAATTCGCTGAAATAGTAACAAATGTTGTGTTTAAAGGAACATTTTTTAACGATTTAAAGTATTTTCATTTATTGGGGTTGCAAGAATGATTCCGTCGGGAGATTTTACCGTAGAATGTAGAGTCTCAACAAGTGATCGTTCTGTTTTCGGGGTGGATGGTGGGGTCATTTTCCGCTCTAAAATAAAAATCCAATGCACACGGATTTTTATTTTATTATTTTATATATCTGCCCTGTTTTGAAGCCCAGAAAATACCGGGTCCATTTTCAGGCGTGAAGATAATATTGTCACAGACGAACCAAAATAAAATGATAAAGAAACATCAAATGTATAAAGTCAGATTAAGTACAATGCAAAAAAAATGTTAATCTGCGTTCATATTACAATACTTAAAACGACTGATTTATGTATGATCTTTTGACATAATACAGCTCTATCTAATTTATTTTCATCCCGCAATCGACCAGCAGACAGTACGACATGAATAATAACCCAATTGAGATACCCAGACACGAAAATATATTTTCACCTTATTATTCAGTCTTCGACTTCTAACTTATTGGCATTGGGTTCAGCTCTCTCCACAGCCGATGACGATATTCTCACAAGTGGTGAATTCCAGGCAAAGATGACAACACAAAAGTTACGATAAACGCCTAGACATTCACAAAATACCAGCAGGAACGAAGTCTTGAATAATTTCTATTTTCCTTGATAACCAATGACTGATGTTAACTTCGACTGAGCTTCTTTCAGATTTGCGGTGAAGAGTTCTGAGGTCGTCTTTCACAGGTTTGATCTATCTATCTTTTCAAACAGTGGGGAAACTGTGGTGAACAGTTATCATCCCATTCCATAAACCATCGCTTCATTTTATGCAAATATTACCTCGATTTATGCAGGCCGTCCTGAAGATATATATTGCTCTGATTATTTCATTTCCGGATATTTATCTACAGGCCTTATGTTTTGAGCTGCGTGGCCAATGGATTTGTACCTATATTTTTTGACACCAGTTGATAGAAAAATCTAAAACATGGACGTGAAAAACTGGGGAAATGTGTAGTTTGGATGGATGAATCTTTTTACATGCTGATCAGATCTGACAGGCAGTGAAAATATGCCTTATATACAATGGATCCATTTTACTTTTGCAACAGTCATAACTGTTCTGAAGTATTTGCGATGTTGGAATGTTCATTAAGTCTTCTTTAATTAATGTTGTATTTCTTTCTGGGTGGAAGTGTATTATTTCAGGAGGACATTGTAACCATACATGGATCTCGAGCTACAAATGTCTGGTTTGAGAAACACAAAGTTAAAATAATTATTTTTCTTTATCCACGCTTCACTAGTTGAACAGATCTGGGACGATCTTGAACACGCTATACTTATGCAAGTTATTTTCCCTTATTAATTGGATTAACTAGAAGATCATTTTACTTTATCGGTATAGAATACATTTAGCATAATAGATTTAGACTACATATAGAAAACAAGTTATGGCATGCCTTCCACATACGGTTAAGCTATTATAGAACCTCTGGAGTAGTAGAAAAATATGAAGATAATCCTAATGTTTTAGCTATGTATATTTTAAAAAGGCGTGATATTTTAGAAATAAATCCTCCTTTATTGAAATATAAAGTCAAACATTAAAATATCTGATACGGGATCCACATGGCTTTCTTTTTAAAATGCAATGACATTATTTCTTTTTCAGCGAAATTGTGGTGTATAAGATCCACATCAGAAAGTTTTTAGTATTCAATAAATACCACGTAAATTAAAATGGTGAGCATTTAGGAACGTATTTGTCAAAACACAATGACTTATTCATACTAACATGCAAAAACCTTCATCAAAATACAATTCACATTATTATCCTGAGAAATAAAAGACTATTGACGACTGATTTGATGTCAAAGTATAGAACTTTTAAAAATTTAACTTCTCTCTTAAATGAAATGGAAGTAGACCTACAAAAATGATGTTAACGGATGCATTGCGTAATATCGCATATGTACAGTGAATTTAATTGATAATATTTGCTATTTTTTATTTTATGCAATTTTTATGAAAGCATTTTTCAAATCGTGTAATAATTCTAGAACAGCTCTTGCAAGTGTTATAAAATGTGTGTTTTCTAATGAAACATTATATATGTAATTATTATTTGCTTACCATGATTAATAGGCCTGAGTTTTTAATGATTTTTTTTTTAAAAATATTTTGAAAATTGAGGCTTCTTACAAACATTTGATAGTATTTTAAATCAATAGGGTTCAAGAGTTCACTGATTGTAATTATCGTACCAAGTTTCATTGGAAACAACCCCATTTGTTTGTGATATATCATATACATTGACTCACGTACACTCACACTAACATACATACACACTAAGGTGGAGTGAAAAATATAGGGACATTTTGTGTTTTAATTCGAAATCGGCCAGGGTAAAAAAAGTTGTCCCGTGGAACAAAACGAAAGTGTGAAAAAATTTTGCGAAAAAACATTTACTCTTACGTTCGTACACAAAAAAAAAAAATTCTTTTCGATTTCGAAATCGGCCAGGGTTAAAAAGGTAAACCCATGAAATGAAACAAACATGCGTAAAATTTCAAGTCCCAGAAGTCACATCTGCATGCGCCGCTTAGAGGTCAAAGGTAACTATTTCATCTGAAAAAAATACCATTTTAATCTAAAAACGCACAGTTATGAAATGCCTTTTATATGTGTGATTAGACTATAAGAAACATTTATTGACCTATAACCTTGCGACATATGAACCCATTTACCTAGATTCCAGAAACTTTGTAATCCCTAGGAGCCTTTTTTTTAGGTTATCGACTTTGCAAGCGCTCACGTAGTTTTTCTGGCCATATTAGAGGGCTTCTCTCACCATATTATATAAACCACTCAATATAAACTGAGGCTTATCACGCCTCGGTTTATATATCGGTGGGAAAAAGGATACAACCATACTTCAAGTGAAAGGGGCATTGAAGTATTATAGACGAATAGTCCAAGAAGAACATTACATCCTGGTACAATAACCAAACTCTGTCTATATTGGACACATTGCAGTTTCATCTGGTGAAGCCAAAGTTATTTGTGGCGAAATATACTTTTGAAATCAAGAAATTTATCTTGATAGTTGGATCTCTGTAGGCTGTGATGGGACAAATGTGAATATTGGCATGAAGGGGGGGGGGGGGTGTTATACGTCTATTGGAAGTGGCCTTAAATCGTCAATCGCAATGGTGTATTTGTCTATTACACGCAAATAAATTACCTTTGCGACATCTTCTAAAAAAGCTCGATGGAGAAATTAAAAATCCCAATATATTTTCTGGGCCTATCGGAAAATCAATCCAAAATTGTGAAAATCTTACAGTGAAAACATATTCTCCAATTAGAGGATAAAATGTTTCTTTCGATTTGAAGTTGAACTCTGATCAAAAATATTTGTATAATGTATGCCAAGCAGTTACCACAAGTGTGTTCCCTGATGGTCTTGCACCCATGAAACCAGGACCAGTTGCACACTCTGGATGACTTACAACAGCTTGTAGCATTTTAAAATTATATGTTGAAACTGAAAATCAATCTCAAATCCTCATTACACTTTCAACATTTATAATGAAAGTTTATGTACCTATGTGGTTTAGCATAAAGAAAAAAAACAGTCTGCTTGGAGTGTCGGGGCAGATTTGGAGTATAAGCCATCTTTCCAGATACTTGAAAGCGGATTTAAAAGATGTTATTGATCCAGTAATGCAAAGAAATATTTTTTCTCGCACCAAGAATATATTCTCCAGTCAATGCTTGTAGATGGCAGAGAACACGTTAGGTTACTAGCTGTCCTAAGAATTACGGAAGCAAGAAATCTACGAATGTTTTAAAAAGGAGTGAGAAATTTTAATGTTCCGGAAATAAATTTCAATGCAAATGATTCCACTGAACTTATCGACTGGCGAACATCCGAAATATATGAACCACCTCTTACAAAGAGTATTCCAGATGCTGAATTATAATCTTACAATATCAGGAAAGGAATGTAGGCTGGAAATTAATATTCCGAAATTCCCGTGCTATACTCAGTCAACAGAGAGATACGTTCAAATTATAGAAGAGTCAGCAGGAAAAGTCTGTGGGGCTGAGCAACGACATGGCTTTATCCTAGCGAAAATTCAGTCAAGAAAACTTATGAATACTTTTAATACGAAATCAGAATTTTCTGCTTAATTTTCTTTAACATCTATGTGGGAATGTATTCATATTTTTTTCCATTCAGTGTTTTCCATATATTTTCTGTATTTTATTTTGTGAACAACTGCAGTGCATCTTATGTCACGAGAAAAGTATATGTTATTACAAGCAAAATGCCTTATTGTTAGATCCAAAATGTAGTTTAGGGAATTAGAAAAAATTAAAGTTTACATTTATTTTTATTCTATTTTTGTCAGCTTTACTGTAGTAACAAATCGAAAAACATTTATTTAAAAGCCTAATTATATTTAAGATAGATTCACTAAAAATTTTAGACGCCCTCTTCTGCCTTTCTGACTTAGGATACGTCAGAAAATCGATTTTTTTTGGCTAAAATCGTCACATTTAACATATATGCCGTGCATTAAGATGTAACATCAAGGACTTGACATTTTACACATGTTTGTTTGATGCATTGAGCTAACATTTTTGACCTCGGACGATTTCGAAATCGAAAAAAAAAATTCGTATCCGAACAAGAAGAGGAATTTTTTGCCTGAAATAGTGGATTTTGACCTCCATGCAGCGCATGAAATTTTGACTTCAGGAACATAAAATTTTTCACATATTCTTTTTGTCCCATGGGGCAACTTTTTTCACCTTGACCAATTTAAAATTCGAAAAAAAAAATTTCACTCCACCCTAATACACACATCAAAGACATCACATCAAAAACGTTCTATTTGAGTGTAGGTATGCATGGAACGTTTTTTTCCACCGTGAAATTGAATTTAAATTTTGGCCTTGGCACAGTACTTTCCATATATATTATACAATGTAGAGGGAAAATAATAGCATTTATTTCGCAAATATCACTGAGGGAATGAATTTAGTTAAGGATGTCTCATGTTGAAATTCAGCAAAATTCCCTTTATTCTTCTAAACACTCAGACTGTATTCATTTTCTTACGGATACTGCATTCCCTTTACAACTATAATTAGACTCTTAATTTTGAATTAAAATAAATTGTAAATTACTGAATATGGATTTGTTTAGTTACAGAATAATAAAATGTGCTGCTCAAGACATAGGACCGTGAGCAATAATCTATATAAATAAAAATGAAAATCTGTCTGTCTGTCTGTCTGTCTGTCTGTCTGTCTGTCTGTCTGTCTGTCTGTCTGTCTGTCTGTTTGTCACACCATCACGGGAGAACGGCTGAACCGAATTTGATGAAATTTTGTGGGTAGCCCAGAAACAGCCCCACTTAAAATTATATCCGTGTTTTGAGTTTCTACGACCAGTGGTTCTCGAGATATTAGTAAAAAACGAAATTTTCGTTTGTCTCATCATCACGGAAAAACGGCTGAACCGAATTTAATGAAATTTGGTGAATAGCCTTGAAATATCCCCCCATAAATTTTGTCCAAGTTTTGAGTTTCTAAGACCTGGGGTTGTCGAGATATTAATGAAAAACGGAACTTTTTCTTAGGAGTTCTACTCCCTAACTCCGTGGTTTATCCAAACGAAAAGCTTGAAAATCGTTTGAAAGTGAATTAAAATTTAATCTCTGAGTTTGATGGGAGATTTTTTGCGTTAATTAGTCACTTTCTGAAAACATGAATTGTTTGAAACATGATTTAAAGGGGAAATCTATCTCCATGGTTCATGGTTTATTTAAAACAAGCTTTTACGGAACAATGAGAAGTATAGAGAAATCAAAATCGTTATTTAATTTCGCAGTTTATGTTATAAGACATGACATATTTAACATGTTATAAGATTCTATCTTATATCATGTTACTCAGAAACGCAATTAAATTAAATCTGTCTGTTAATTTTAATAATTATTTTTTCGATTTGAATAATAAACAAATGGATATAAAAATATATTTTAGAAAAGAACGATTTGATTTTTCTTATAGCATTTTTGACTGGATAATATCAATTACGGTCTTCAGGTTTAAAAATTATTATTATTTATATTTTCGGGAATTATTGATTCAAGGATTATTGATATTTTCAAGTTTTTATGCAATTATTTTATTAAGACAAAAATTGTTTAAACTCATATATTGTATGTTGTACGAATCTTCTACAAATACACGTGTATATCTTTTAATCTACGAGAATATAAGTAGTACAGGTATATTGACATATGTTTTGATATATATTGGCATATATTGGAATCAATTACGACCTTCTGGTATAAAGAGTACGGATATTATTGATGTTTTCAATTTATTACGTCATCTCTTTTATTTTGGCAAATATTTTTGAGACGCATATTGTAATACGGGTAATCTTCTACTAACACATTGGCATATTTTCTGATCTGCGACAATATAATTAGTACGGGGTTGCATATATTCATTCAATTCCTATTTTTTCTTCTGTAAATTTTCTTACAAAAGGGGGCAGGATGTTTTATTCTTCAGATCTGATCGTGAAGATAATTTTGCATAGTGAGAACATATATTCTTAAACTTCTCTTTAGGAGCAATAAATTTAATATTTTAACAGAATTTGCACATGATTGCGAACTTTAAGTTTCTTTAAATTATACACTCCGTACGAATAACTGGTGTGCTGTTAGTGGTTAATAAATTTTAACATTTTAGGAGGATAAATCATGTTGCTCGGGATCGCAATTAAATTAAATGTGTTTGTTAATGTTTTTATTATTTTTTTTCGATTTAAATAATAAATAAATGGATAAATGGATATAAAAGTATATCTTATGAATGGACGGTTTATTTTTCTTTTAATTATATTAATTGCTGACTGCGTACATCAATTTCATTTATTTTGTCAAAGAGTTTTTAAGCTTATATCGTATTTAGCTACTAAACTCATATATTGTGTTTAGCCAATAAATTCATATAGCCGATTGTTGAAACAGAAAAAGAGTAGAGCGGATATATCTTCTAATACAATTGTAGTGTTTTCATTTAGTATATTGAAACGGGATAAGAATGTTTCATTCAGATCTGCAAATTCAAAGCTACGAATTTGGAGGGATATCGCTAATTTGACAACTTTTCTTAAACTTTGCCAAATTGACGGAAATGTCGCCAAATTGATATAAACGACACACAAACAGCTGTCATAAACCTTCGGGTTGGTCGTGTGGCTTGGGTCTTCTACATATCAATGAAATTTTTTTTTGTTTTGTTAGAAGAGAGTACTGAAATGATGTTTGGTTAGCATTTATCTGTCAGACCATCCATCCTACTTAGTAATATGTCATAAGGTAAAATTGTCCTTATCAAAAATTACCAGTATAGGACGTACCTATGATGCCGCCACTAAGGGTGGAGCATGTAAGCTCCCGGTTCTCAAGCTCGGACTACGAACACACAAAACATAAAGAAACACACATGCTTAATTGCTCAATTTATTTTAATATATTACTTAATAGATATCTATTATATCTGGAGTAACTATGCTATAATTAAATCAATTATTAAAAGACACATAATACTAACAATATTACATTAATATATATATATATATTTACACACATAATACTTTGACTTAAATTTCTTAAAAAAACAGTTTCCTTTAAACAAGCGATAAAGAATGGTTCTTATAGTTCAATATTTACGAACTCGTTCATATGGTATACTCATACGAACTGGTAGTCAATTATTTTGATAATCGTTAAAGGTGTGCCTTCCGTGCTAATAGTGACAATTGAAAGTTGGTTACCTTTACTCTTTGTTACGTGCATATTCGTGCCATCTCAATGATGTGGGAAAATCGTTGCACTTCGCGTACTTGCGCAGGCTACCATTCTATTGCTCACAATCTACAGACACTTTTTCACAAAAACCAAAAACATGATGCTGACTCGTTCGAAAGTTTTAAGACGACTGCCAAAAACTTCAGGTGCGTCTAGGACGCTGTCGAAATTGCATCATCTGGAAAGTTCTAGAACATTCTCTCAAACCTTTTTCTTTTCACATTGTAGTGTCGTTGTTGATTCGTTGAAGTGAAGAAGGGGATGCGCTGCTTATTTATGTTTGTATTGCCATTGGCTCCCTCCGCAGCATTTAAATAGCTCATTAGCTAGGTTGGCATCCGCAATTGGAATTTCGAAATGGCTATGTTGGCATCCGTAATTGGAATGTAACATGTAATACAAATATTGTGTTACATGATATCCCCCCTTGCAGAGAGAAAATTTCAGCACACGGTAAACATTGCACTGAATACATATGTGTACACATTGCGGCCACTGTGGAAATGTTGCTTTGATCCACTGCACATATATCTGTCACAGAAATGCAGATCACCGCATGTAAGACACACTATATTGTAACATTGACATACATATATCGGTGCATTACAACCGACATGTCACTAAAATGAAGGAACTCACTGTTCGGAAGATACACCATCTCGTACTTGGTGACACATATATTGCTGTACCTGAAGAAATTATCACTGTTCGGAAGGCACACTATATTGTTACATGGAATTATCACGAGCACGTAAGACTCCTTATTGTCACATGGAATTATCATGAGCACGGAAGACACCTTATTGTCACATTGAATTATCATGAGCATGGAAGAATGAGTCACCATCCTGTGACTTAACTTTCAAAGTTCCGGTACTTCAATATTTATATTTTCATTATGTTGCTTCGTACAGTCTATTGTACACTTCAAATGAAGACTATATCATAATTGTTATTTGCATTTCTATTTATATACAATTTCACAACATTACATTAAACTATACACAATTCATTACCTTGATTTCTCATTTTCACAGACGTAAATAATTTTTCGACAATTTTTTAGCTGTATATATTTCTTATTTGTTACAATGAATAACATATTATATATTTTTGTGTGTATAAATCATGACTCTTTTGAACACCATATTTATATCATATTACATCTCGGCCTTTAAAATATCAAATATATCATCAATATATATCAATGTACTCATTTTGCTCTTCAAAATATTGTGCATCTCACAATACGCACGAGCATTTCCTCTTCGACTGCCCTTTCGTGTGACACAACTGCGCGTAAGGGAGGGAGAAAAGAAAAAAGAAAAAAATTTCGCTTGACCCGTAGCTTTCCTCTGTTCCTCTCAACGTGTTTCTATGGCAACTGCGAATCTGTTGACCCCCACGGCGAGCCTTGAATGAGTGTTTTCATTGTTTGCAGAGCGCAAACTTACGTAAAAGGGATTTTAACTGCTTTTTGCATGTATCGCTAAAGATTTAATCGTTATCGTGCAACTTTGGCGGTATTTTCTTGTCAAGCGCGGGCTTTTGACTTTCCGGTGATGAATGTGCGAGCTAACATTGACGTGGGAGGTTTTACGTGTATTCTTTTAAGGAATTTACTTACAGTTATATTTTATGTGTATCATATTATATATTTATTTTACATATGTTGTTATTAATTCTATTTAATTTGATATATATATATATTTTTTATTATTATTATCTTATGACCTTAACACATATCTGACTGTTGAATTATTATTTTGATTTCATGTACCTCTAATTTATTGGATTTATTTATCCCTTGTTGCAACAACGCGTGATATATTATTTTATGTGTAGTATTATGAATATACCATGCTTTTGTTATGCTATTGATATAACTGACTTTATGTTCCCTTTTCAGCATAACTTTACATATTTATTTATTTAAATATAATTATTTCATATTTGATTTTATCTGTTATTTCTTTTTTTTTTTTTATTTACTGTGATGTCTAATTAATGCAATAATTTATTAACATACTCAATCATTTATCATTTACATGCAAATCAATGTGTTTTCCTAATGTATTTTATTTTTTATATACCGGCCGGTATTTTTAAATAACTATAATTGCCTGCAATTATTATTTTAAATTTTGATACATTTATTGTATGCTTACAATAGAACTTTTTTTTTTGTATTATTCTCGTACTATGCATGGGAGATTTTCTCCGATGTTTATTTTTTTTTTTTTTGCCTGTCTATTTATTTTGAAGGTGAATAGCTTTCGCCGTACAATGGCCATATATGGAGCTGTTACGCTGACTGTGAAGGATGGGACATTAATCCTATTTTATTGAAGTTTATTAATCCATTTATGTAATTAACTTTTATTTTGTTTTTTTTAGATTGCTTGTTTTCGTAAAAGGTCTGTATACACTATTTATGCAATATATATCTATTAATTTACTAATTATTATTTACATCAGCTGTGAGTGTTATTTTTGACTTCACACTTTTATTTATTTATTTATTTATGATTTTGCTTTTATTCTGTCAGCTTTTTATGAGGTATTTAATTAATAATTTTATGATTTTGAATATCCTGTACTTGCTTTTACCATGTTCCATGACTTTATTTTGCATTTTATTAATTATGTTATACAATTTTTTCAAGACCCGTACAAGAAAAATGAAACAGTGCATATACTTCATCAGCATGTTACCATTGGAAACAAAATTTGCCACTTCCTCGTTGACCTCTACAGCCATTCATCATCTGTTATCAATAAAGACACATGACCATCAAGATTCTTGAATTGCCAACTCCCTATTACGACACTCCTACCCTTAATTCATCAGTCACCGTACAAGTAATACAAATTCAAAGTACGTAAAATTTATTTATTTCTCTCTCTCTCTTTCTTACAACACATGTTAGTTTATTTATTTTTAGAACATTGAGGGGTATTGTATGTATTATTTATCACTTCTACATATTTTTTCTGATGTTTATTGCTCTATATATAAGTTATGTATCTATACATAAATGTTTATTTATTACCTATATTTTTGTTTTATCCTCATATTTACAAAATCCTCATATTTACAAAAATTTTATCCTCATATTAATTTTACAAATATGTTATCCTCATATTTATTTTACAAAATGAATCTCCCTGCTCTTATCCCCACTTACATAGTATTTGACAATGTCCATTTTTATAACGTAGACTAATTTTTATTTTGTTTGGAAGGGAAAAAACATTTATTTACTATTTTCTTTCACTTCAAAATTTTCCGAGTCTCCGTTTTTTTTTTGTTCTCAAACATTTTAATTTCCTGAAATCATTATTGTATTACATATTATTTATACTTCAGATATCTTTTATTTTTATTTTATTTTTTTTTTTTTTTTTACGTCCACTGAATTATTTACTTTACTTATATTTTCTAAGATTAACTTTATTTATTTTACTTATATTTTCATATAAATTATTTATCTTTTATCATTGTCCGTTCATTTATTTAATATCTACTTGCATAAAAGGGACGAGAATCTATAACTTTTTAATTTTGCTGTACTGCTACTTGATGAAACGCTGATAATTTTAATAAAATGGGCTGGCGCTAATACTTTTACGTTGTACACGTTGATACTTATTGACAACATTACTGCTAACCAGTCAACCCGCTGATAAACTTTCCTACTGTTCTTTTTTTGTTGCTGTTGTTGCAGAAAAATCCATGATTTAAAAATTCCTATCCGCTGGACTTGCCTTCCTCCAGACAATTTTTTTTGAAGTTTTATTTAATTTTGCGATTTTGTTGACTACCGTGCATTTTGGATAATTATCATGCCTATCCTCACACTAAGTCTTCACTACTACACACTTTCCTCAACACTACAGTTTTCACAATATACCATACATAATATACAATACACAATACATACTAAAATAACCATATACTTTTGCTGCCCTATGTTTTGCACATATTGTGGCACTATGCTATTTGTAACACACTTGTTGTCTATTTACTTATTTATCACTTAATTTTGAAAGTTGCTCTATCTACATAAATTTTCTATTATTATAATTATATTCATTTTCTTTACATTAATCAAAAATATCTATTTGTATACTACCTTCCAACTTAATTTTTACATTTACTGTAGACTACCAAAATTATTTCAAAATGCTTTCCAATTTACTTTCAAAATATTGTAGGAAACTAATATATTTTATAATACCATCTAATTTAATTTAAAAATCATTATAGGCTGCTACACATCTTGTAGAATGCTTTCCAATTAATTTTAATTTTATTGTAGAATCGTAAAACAATATTCCAGAATATCTTTTAAAATATTCAATAACTATTGTAGAATACTAAAAAAAATTATTTTGCAGAATATCATTTGAATTAATTTTAACATTATTGTATAATATTACACATACTGTAAAACTTTTCCAAATTTTATTTTTGAATTCACTGGCTCTACACCTTGTGCTGCATTTATTTGCATACACTTACTATTTATTTCTGCTCTATAATATTTTAATTTTTCCACTTAATTTAGCAGACAATTTTAAATTTTTTTTTTACTTTTTATATTATTTTGCTTTCGAATACTATTTTTTGCGTGTCCTTAGATTATAACGTCTAGTACTCCCATCATTTGGATTATTGGCGTTATATTCTTTGTTTACATGCGATTGACTTCTGTCAACAGTTCGCCGTGTTTGTTTACTTTGTAAATACTTTTTACGCGGCTCTGCTTTATATAATTTATTCGCGTGAACAACTATCCATTTTTTATTTGGATCGTTCATAGGTGTGATAGCGTAATTATTGTTACGGATCACCTTTACGATGCGATATGGCCCTTGAAATTTTTTTTGTAATGCTGTGGTGGGTCTCAGGTTTTTTAAATAAACAATTTGGCCTTTTAATAATTTCTGCTGTCTAACTCTTCTAAAAATTCTTTCTTCGCGACTTTGGGCTTGAATTTGTTTTCGTTTTGTATATCTATTAATTTTTTCCGCTAAAGTAAGTGCTTCACTGACGTCATTATCATATTCAGTTTTAGTTAAATTCGGACTGTCATCCGGGTCCGCTATTTCCAGATTATTTTCTCCGGGTAATTTCAAATCTCTGGTGAGAAACAAAATAGCGGGACTGTGGTCTATATTTGCGCTGGGTGTCGCATTATGAAATAATTTGACATATGGCAAGACTTTGTGCCAATTAAATGTTTGGTCAGCCATTGCTGCCAAAGAATTTTTTATTCCCAAGTGGCTTCTTTCTAAAATTGCATTTGAGCTGGGTTTGTAAATTGAAGTATATTTCAATTTTATACCATGTTGCTCTGCGAATTTTTTAAATTCCTCGCTTTTCAGTTGCCGAGCATTATCGGTCAGCAGCCACATAGGAACGCCATTTTGTGAAATCCAATTCGTTAGGACCTGTAATACACTCGCAGTTGTAATATTTCTCACGGGTACTGCCTCCAGGAATCTCGAGTAATGGTCTATCATCGTTATGATGTACTCGTGCTGTCCGTTACTTCTCGGTAGCTTCCCTACAATGTCTAATGCCACCGTGTGATTTTGTTGACATGGACGTGGGACACGTTGTAATGCCATAGGTCTTATAGCCTTATTCTTGTAACATAAACATGCATCACATGATGCGCAAAAATTTTTTACATCACTGTATGCCCCTTTCCAGTAATACTTTCTATTCAGAATTTGATATGTTTTTTCTACTCCAAAATGTGGTGTATGAGCTAACTCAATAACTGCGAATTTTAGACTGTGAGGTATTAGAATTCTGTCGTTTTGCATAGGATTTCTGATATATCTAGCAGTCTTTATCATAATTAAACCCGTATTTACATCTTTATAGTATTTATTTACATATTTTGGCTGTTTACATTTTGCATTTAGTCCGTTAATAATTTTCTTTATCTCTCTATCTTTTGCTTGCTCTTCTAAAATTTTGGCTATTGTTATAGCGCTGTCATTAGCAATAATGTTATTTATTAATTTAGTCTTAGTTTGTTCAGAAAAAATTTGGCGTGACATAAAATCACTGGGATTATCTTGTCCTTTAATGTATTTGATGTCAAATGAATATTGTTGTAAATTTAATAACCATCTTGCGATTAAATCAGAATTTTGATTTTCCAAATGTATAAAATGAGTTAAAGCTTTAGAGTCGGTCAAAATTGTGAAATGCGTACCATATAAAAAATCTTTGAAATGTATTATAGCATCATGAATTGCTAGCAATTCTAGTTTCATGCTCGGATATTTCTTTTCACTGTCTGAAAGTTTCCTGCTATAATACTCGATAGGATGAAAATTTCCGTTCACTGATTGAAGTAAAATTCCTGACGCGGCTACTTTTGAACAATCAGTTGACAAAAAGAACGGCTTTGACATATCAGCTGCCCTGACTACCGGTTTCGATAAAATCGCGTTTTGCAATGTTACAAACGCTTCTTCGCATTTCTCCGTCCATATAAATTTTTTATCTTTCTTTGTTAATTCAATTAATGGATTGCACAGTTCAGAAAAATTTGGTATGATCTGCCTAAAATAATTACATAAACCTAAAAATGATTTTACTTTTTTACTGTCGTTGGCACAGGGAAATTCGTTATTTTCTGTACATTATCATCTGAAGGTGTTATGCCTTCCTTACTTATTTTAAATCCTAGAAATTTAATGTTCTCTTTACACATTTGTAATTTTGAAGGGTCAATGGTTAAACCAAATTTAGCTAATCTCGAAAATACCGTTTTTAATTTCTCCAACATTTTCTCGAATGAATTTGCGGCAATTACTATATCATCTAAATAAAATTCAATTTTCTGATCTTTTAAATCTCCTAAGCATTTCATCATTAGTAATGAGAAATAGGCTGATGAGTTTTTTGCGCCAAAAAGCATTCTATTAGGGCTATAGGCGGCTTTCTTCGTTACGAATGTGAGTATCGACCCATATTCAGGTTTGATTTTTATCTGAAAAAACGCGGCTTTTAAATCAATTACAGTATATAATTTGTGGCCTGCGATGTTGTGCAGAATGTCGCTAATTTTACCAATATTTACGGGCAGTAATTCAGTAATTTGATTAAGTAGCCTGTAATCTACGGCTAAACGATATTTTTGTTCTTTATTGGCATTATTACTATTAATACTGGCTTTCTTCTTTATCAATAAGCATGGGAACGCATAATTACTTGTAGCTTTTTCTATAATTCCAGCTTCACACAATTGTTTTATCTCACTTTCGAGTACAGGTTTTAACATTTTTGGCAAGGGATAAGGTTTACACTGAATTGGGTATTGGTGTAGTAAATTAAATTCCGGTACTATTTCTTCCGTCATTCCCAGCGTTTTGTATGATTTCGAAAATACATCATAATTTTGTAACAGTAATTTTAGCAATATATGTTTTTCATTTTCTTGTAAGTGATCTAGTTTAAAATCTTGCGGTGTTAATTACGCTTTTCGTAACGCTGAAATGTCCATTTTTTGTGGATCATTTAAGCTTTCGATATTGTTAATCTGTAAAATTTTATCAGTATCATGTTTCTCTTCATAAATTTCAAACTGCGGTGTTACAGTACCAAATATCATATTTTTATTTAGATGAATCTCTTCTTCTGTTTTGTTTGTTAAAAGAGTAGAAATAAATTTTCTATTATTTACATAATGTAAAGAATGCTCAGCGTGTAAATCTTTTAATGAATTTGTAATATTTAACAATACCTCTTTATCCTCAAAATGGTTTTCATTTAATTTTAATTTTATTGATTTTGTTTCTTTAGGTAGTAATTTAATTTTATGCGCTAAGCTTGCATTTAAGCATTGAATATGTTCAACTCTTGTATAATTATTTTCTGGTTCCTGTGCTTTTTTCTGATTTTTGTCTTGAAATGGTATAGATATGGATTCTTTGACAAACTTTAATATTAATTTATTTGTGTCAATTATGGCATGATGATTTTTGAGAAAATCAAATCCTAAGATTATTTCATAGGGTGTGTTGTTTAATTGTTTAGTTATGAAAAAAGAATTTTTGCATCTTTTGTTTTCAATTTTAAAGCTAAAGCTGATGCATTTTGAAAATTGAATGTTTTCTTTGGTCATAGTCTGTATTTTTACTTGTCTAGATAAATAGTTAATTTTAATTTTATTTTTGATTTTTTGAAAAATGTTATCTGATAATAAAGGGACACTTGCGCCACTATCTATGAGAGCCACTGTTTTTATATTTTCTAAATTAATGTTAATCATTGGCAATGCGTCACTCTGTCCATATGTTGAATTCAGTAGATGTTCATTTAAATTTTGTGCATCCTTATTAATTTTGCTTGCAATTTTATGGGATCTCGAATCCTTATTTGATGCCTTATAACTTTCTGTTTGTCTTTTATTTCGAGGTCCCTTTCTTAGTTTAAATATTCATTATTCTGATATTGCCTATGATTGCTTTCATAATGTGGTCCATTATTCTGATATGATCTTCTGTTATTACTTTGAAATTGTCTGTTATTTCCTGCACGCCGCCGTATTCCCCGGTTATTTATGAAATTACCTCTTCTGAAATTCGCCCTACTATAGTGTGCATAATTATTTTGAATCGTGGGTCTTTGTTGAAAATTGGTAGTTTCTTGACTGCTGTTTTCATTTGTGAATGCCCTTTTTAAATTATTTTGTACTTTTTGCAGCGTAAAACATTCTGACATCCAGTGATTGTTGCGACCGCACGCTATACAGAATTTCTGTGGCGGCTTTTCTGCATTATTTTCAGTTTTTACATGATTTATTTCTACATTCTCAATTATTTTATTTTCTATTTCAATACTATTTTTACAATCACTATCTTCCTCCAATGCGGATTCTATCACCTCAGCTATTTTCACTGCTTCGTCAAAGGTTTTCGGGTCATTTTTTTTTATTTCTGTTCTTAAATCTTCTCTGACTATCTGTAAAAATTTGGTGAGTTTAATTTTCTCTGTAATTTTTTTTACATTTGCGTCCATTGTTTCATCTACTTCTAGAAAAATTATCGCCTGGTTTTCGATTTCTTGTGCAAGTTCCTTAATTGTCATATTTGGTAAATGTTTCAGATTGTTAAAATTGTTGTGTTTTTGCACTAATGTTTGTTTCCTTTCAAATTTGTTTTTTAATAACTCCATGAATTTTTCATATGATTTTTCCTTTTGCAGAGCAATATTTTCTGCTAGAAATTGTTGAGCCTTTCCCTTTAATCTTGATTTGACAATTATAATTTTCTCTTGTTCGGACCATGATGTTAACTCCGCTATTTCCTTAAATTGTATGATAAAGAAATTGACATTATTTTCTTTTTGTCCATCAAATGATGGTAACATCTGCATAATTGGCAACGATGTATTTTGCTGCGCTTGATTTGCGGGCATCTGTATCTGGATCGCGTTATTTGCCGAACTATCTGTTATACTGCTATTTACATTAATCGGCGGATCTTGCCTCGCTCTTTTATTTGTTTGCCTAGTTTTATTCGGCGCCATGATTTAATACACTGTTATACAATTCTGACTCTATATTAAATATTTATGCTAATACATACATATATATACAATCATATAATACATATTTAAATTATCATTTTCATGCATTTTCTTATCATTCTACTGAGTTGTATCTCATTATTAAATTCATTGTTAAATTCAATATTACATTCCACTTATTATTAAATTCACTTTTATATTCAAACTCATTATTAAATTTACTATTATATTCAAACTCATTATTAAATTTAATATTATATTCAAACTTATTATTAAATTTAATTTTGCCTTTTACTTATATATTTTTTTTTACTTTCTCTTTTGAAAATTAATTCTCTCCGAGCTTGACCACATACGGCACCAATTCGCGCGGCGACATCATATCATAAGGTAAAATTGTCCTTATCAAAAATTACCAGTATAGGACGTACCTATGATGCCGCCACTAAGGGTGGAGCATGTAAGCTCCCGGTTCTCAAGCTCGGACTACGAACACACAAAACATAAAGAAACACACATGCTTAATTGCTCAATTTATTTTAATATTTTACTTAATAGATATCTATTATATCTGGAGTAACTATGCTATAATTAAATCAATTATTAAAAGACACATAATACTAACAATATTACATTAATATATATATATATATTTACACACATAATACTTTGACTTAAATTTCTTAAAAAAACAGTTTCCTTTAAACAAGCGATAAAGAATGGTTCTTATAGTTCAATATTTACGAACTCGTTCATATGGTATACTCATACGAACTGGTAGTCAATTATTTTGATAATCGTTAAAGGTGTGCCTTCCGTGCTAATAGTGACAATTGAAAGTTGATTACCTTTACTCTTTGTTACGTGCATATTCGTGCCATCTCAATGATGTGGGAAAATCGTTGCACTTCGCGTACTTGCGCAGGCTACCATTCTATTGCTCACAATCTACAGACACTTTTTCACAAAAACCAAAAACATGATGCTGACTCGTTCGAAAGTTTTAAGACGACTACCAAAAACTTCAGGTGCGTCTAGGACGCTGTCGAAATTGCATCATCTGGAAAGTTCTAGAACATTCTCTCAAACCTTTTTCTTTTCACATTGTAGTGTCGTTGTTGATTCGTTGAAGTGAAGAAGGGGATGCGCTGCTTATTTATGTTTGTATTGCCATTGGCTCCCTCCGCAGCATTTAAATAGCTCATTAGCTAGGTTGGCATCCGCAATTGGAATTTCGAAATGGCTATGTTGGCATCCGTAATTGGAATGTAACATGTAATACAAATATTGTGTTACATGATACATTTAGCGAATTTTTAAAATGTCACCAAATTGATAAAAATGTTTTCAAATCTATAAAAATATTTTGAAATTGATAAAATTGCGCTACATAAATGATATTAATTGTTTTTTGTTAGGGGATAGTATTGTGATGATATTTCGTCAATTTGTCGCAAAGTGGAACTGTCAGTTCTACAGTCCCACTTGGCGATAAATTTGGCAATTTTTTAAAATGTCGCTAATTTGACGAAACTGTCGCCAAATATTCCATAGAAATATAACTATTTAGACGATATTTTTTCTACAAATTAATTTGAAGCAAATGATATCATGTCGCTTAGCAACCGATTTAAATCCAATGTGTTTATGCGGCAGATGATTTTTATTAAATCCTCTCCGATTTGAATAATGAAGATATGTATATAAAATAAATTTCATTGCCATTTCATTTTGGACTGGATAATATCAATTATACTCTTCAGGTTTAAACATTATTATTATTGATATTTTCCGGAATTATTGATTCAGGGATTATTGATATTTTTAAGTTATTACGCCATTGTTTTATTGCGGCAAAAATTGCTGACACACGCATATTGTACGTTGTAAGAGTAATATTCTAGGAATGCACGGGTATATCTTCTAACCTACGAGAATATAAGTAGTACAAGTATATTGGCATATATTTTGACATATATTGGCATATATATTGGAATCAAGTACAGTCTTCTGGTATGAAGATTAAGGGGATTAATTATATATTCAATTTATTACGTCGTCTGCTGTATTTTACCAAAAAACATTTGTGACTCATATTGCAAAACGGGTAATCTTCTACTAATAATCGGACATTATAAGTAGTACGTGTATATCCTCCCATATAATTTTAGCACTTTAATTTTGACATATATTGAAATAAATGACTGTCTTCAGATTTAAAGATTACGGGTTTATTGGTATTTTCAATTTATACATGTAATCTATTAATACAGGTTATATTTTCTAATATTCGCGTATATAATTAGTACGGGTCCCATACAATTTTAACGCTTTTATTTTGCATATATTGATTCAATTCCATTTTTTTTTATATATTTGCTTACATAAGGGGTCCAAGATGTTTTATTCTTCAGATATGTCTATGAAGATAATTTTATATAGCGAGAACAGAGATTCTTAAACTTCTTTTTAGGAGCATTATATTAAATATTTTAACAGAATATTTTGATTAAACATGTCATTTAGTATACTATAAGAATTTTGGCATGATTATGAATTTCAAGTTTCTTTATATTATATACTCCGTACGAAGAACGGGTATGCTGCTAGTTAATTATATATTTTGTGTGCATATTTAATTTGGTAAACTAAATAAAAATACAAATTAAATATGCAATACATTTTAACATCAGATATTATTTAGCTATATTATTGTATTTTAAATCAGTGGATATTCTTTTATTTTTAGTTTATTATATACAGCTTCTGGAAGGAACATATCAGAGTCGAAAAAACATTTATTACTGAAAGGAATGAAGCCGCATAAAAAAATCTGAAGATGGATGTCTTCCAAATGAAAATTCTTTGGATTTCTCGTGATATCATGCATATAAAGTGGGCCAATATTTTTGCACAATAATAATGTCGCGCAACCTTTGTAAATATTGCAACGTATTTCTTATAGGCTTTTAAATATAAGCTAGCTAAAATATAACAAATTGTTCAAAAGTTATAAAGAATATTGCTGCCCCAACAGGGAATCGAATAATGAATCCTCGTATAGGCAACAGTCGCTCTATCGTTGAGCTATTGGAACGAAACTTGCAAGCTTTTATTATCGAAGTGAACTCTGGAGAGGGTAACTTTTAGTACTTATTACTTTCTTCATAATGTATATTATATATAAATGCAAAGTATTGTTATAAGATCAAAAATACGACTTTTGGAATTCAATGATTCACAGGATTTGTGAATTTCTGACTAAGAATCAACATTTTTTTCAATTGTGTCAAATCGTCTGCGTCTGCATATCTGATACCAAGATATATCTTAATATATCTAGGTTTATTAAACCATAATATATCTTAATGTATCATGGTTCATTATTATAAATTAAGCACAGTTATGCAATGATACGGATAGTAAAAGTAAGTAAAGGTGATGATATAGACATATTAATATGAAGATTATTAGAACTGTTATTGAAATGAAAGGAATACATTTTTTTCCTTTCAATAGGCAAATCTCAAGGTGAATGAAAATCACGCGTTGACTGCAAGAAATATTTTTATCGTATGTTCTGATAAAAATAACTACAAATTAAACGGTTCTTCATGGATGTTTTAAAAACATTTCCACAAAGTATTTTTATTTCCCATATTTTGTCTTTTTTAAGTATTTGCATTTTGAATATTTAGAGTCAGCTGAAAACGTGGTATTGATTTTGCTTTTCCACATAGGGATATCTTGGGATAAGAATACACACAAAAAAATAAAAAACAGAGTTAATACATTAAAACAGTTTCAGAAATTTCCCTGAAAGTTTCGTCGTGTCAATTTAATATATTTCCTGGACGCGTTCACGAGAATTTTCATATTATTTGTCATATGCAGTTATACATTGTTAAAGGTGTATAATGACAAGAAAATAATTACATTTGACTATCATTCCAAACAATTTTACATCAAAAGACACTAGATATCAAAATACACTGATTTGTTTGCCATTTTAATGGAAATTTATGAAAAACATTATATGCAAAGACGGATTACAAAATTTAAATTTAAGTCTATGGTTGAACTGGTACTGTTTGAAACCGTCTTGTACTATGGTACAGAATTCTATAAACAGCTTCATGGTATTCCCATGGGAGGAGTATGTTCCTCTATACTAGCCTGCATTTACCTCAGCAAATATGAAGAATGCACACATCTTTTGAATGGATTATTATACATCCGTTACGTGGATGACTTCCGCTTAGCTTGCAATGACGCAGTATATATAATGGATTTTGGATTTTATCCAAACTTAAAGTTAACAGAGACTCCATATAACCATGATAGGAGTCTAAATTTTCTGGATTTGTCTTTATACAAACTTTCTGATTGTTCAACTGGTTTTCGTCTCTACGATAAACGTAGAGATTTTAAATTTAAAATAAATTGCATAGTTTTATGGAATTCATGTTTACATCAGAATGTGTATAGAAACATCATATTGAACCAACTCATACGTAGCAAAAGAATAAACAGTAACGTTAGTGATCGTTATAATAGCGATATTCGCTTCCTCCATGTTTAATATCGTGCAATTTTCTAAATGTCATTTAAATGTTGAATAGTTTCAGAAAATTCATAAAGTATCAAACAATTAACTAACATAATTAAATTTAAACCCTCTATAACATTAAAAACGTACATTTAGTTTCTCCAATCATTCAGTAAATATCGTGCAATTTGCTAAAATAATGAAATTTCAGAACTTTAAAGCTCTCGGAATTTCCAAGTTGGAAGTTTTGGTAGATTTAAAAAGACACTTTCCTGTTCATTCAATATTTTTGATATCAGGATCATTTCATTAAATTTTAATTAAAAAAAATTAATGACAGAATGTGGCACTTCTGGAGTCTGCAGAAACTTGCATATACTTTTTTTCTTGTCACTTTAAGATTCCCTTCGCAATTTAAAACAAAAATGGGATCTTAGACCTTCTGTAGCATTGAAAACGTATCTTTATTTTCAGTAAATACCTTACAATTTGCTAAAATAACGAAATTTTAGAGTCTTAAACTCCTTGGAATATCAAGTGGCAAGTTGTGGCAGGTTTAAAAAGATACTTTCTTGTTTTGTTTAGTAGCTTTTGTTAGTATGATCATTTAATTAAATTTTAAGTGAGAAAAATTAACTGTAACTCTTTCATTCAAACAATTGACAAAAATGTATCCTTTTATTCTCTACACTCCAACCACTTCTTAAGTCGTCTTCTAAATGTATCTGCTTCAATACATTTGAAATAAAAGAATAAAAATAACTTCTTATATTCTCCATTCCACAAACATTCGTAGAGTACCATACAATTCACAAAAATAATGAAATTTTAGACCCCCTGTAACACTGAAATACATTGAATTCTCCAAAAATTTGCTAAGTACTAAGCAATCCACTAAAATACTGATATGTTGAGGTCTTAGATCCCTTGGAATATCCATCCCTAGTTCGCCGAACATTCGCTAAAATAAAAATATTAAAAATTCAGATATAATTTTTACAAAATATTTATATTTTCAATAACATTCTTTAATATTCATATTTTCCCATTCATTCATCCTACCGAAAACATCCTTAAATGAAAACTACCAGGAAATATATCCTTCATTGATAGCATCTAACAAAGTCACCACGGCTCAGTGGCTTCGCGATCCCATCTGACAATCAACAAATTACGGGTTCGAGCCAAAGTGGTCAGCAGTGAATCTTGTCATTTTAAATTCTGGATGGAAGAACTTTAAAAACGGCTGATAGATGACGCCATCCAAGCATTCATTACCCTTCGTTCTCCAAACTTCCACTAGGAGATAGTACCTCCGAAAATTCACTTTAAGAATGTCGCGACTGATAACTATTGTCAGTACTTTACAGATACCCGACTGCCGCGGCGTACCTTGAGTATTTGGCAGAGAGGACAAAGATGGAGAATTGCGCCCCTCCTTCCCTTAACAAATTACGAACTCGAGCTCGCTCAAGCACGCACGCACACAAATTATTCATCTTGGAACTATTGCAATTTCTAGATTCATTGAACAGCTATTAGCACAATATTATCAGTGATTAAATATTGCCTCAAGAGATCATATCTTACAAATGAACCCTTTGAGTTTTCGCGATTGCAAAAGTATCAATAACTTTACCAGCATCGATTTTCTCAAATGTTTCCCCCTCAATACTCAACAATGCCAAGTCACACAAGCGTTCTGGTCCAATAGATGATCTTGTGTGGAAGGGGGGTCACACATCCCCCGATGGTGGGGGATAGGTTCGAACTCGGAACCTTTCGATTACTGATCCCGTACTATGCCATCTGGCCCAAAAGAAGCTTCTGGGGCCGAGAGAATAGTCGGCGAGTCTTTCATACCGAGGAGTGACGCAATGCTGTCCCCTCAATCTCAAATAAGACATAACTAATTTCTGTTTGCTGAAGGATCTTTCACAACTTGCAATTGATATTGAAATTCTGTGCAGAATTTTCAAAGCAGTCTGAAAATTAGGGTGCAATTCCTATACATATGAGATACTGAAATTCAGCAATTTTAATGGATGTATCAGCTCAATCACATCCCCCTCATTTCGATTTTTAACAGCATTGCAGAATCCAAAATTTCTTGATGCAGCTCATTTCCATCAAAATCATTTTTGTAATAGCTGACAGTAGCCCAACATGGTCTTTCCAATTCCTTATCCATATTGGGACTACTAAGAAATTTCTAAACATTCAGGAGAAATCCAAATTGAGTGTCGAGATCACGCAATCTCTCGGATTTCCGCTCCAATGCAGTCAATGATGCTCCATATAATTTGCCCAATTTCTTTTTTGGCTGAAATGCCAGCATATCTTGCTTGTTCACCCGGCATAATTATGACACGTTTTACTCTTTTGTGAGCTGGAAGTCCCCAATCAATGCAATTTCTTTCTCCTTTGCAAACTTATTCATTACGGAACTTTTCATAATTCTCAGTAAAATGTTGTTCAAGAGAATTCATCTCAGCTGCCGCTTCCCTGATTTTTTTTAGAATCATGCAGTCTCTTTTGAACTATATTAAACAAAGACAAAATTGAGCTCCAAATGGGAGAAATGTCAAAAAATTGAATCTCAAAATGTTTGACAGAAGCTGATCTGCATCCTTTCTCTTTTTCTCTGTGGAGTACATTCAACAAAGACGAAATTGAGCTCCAAATGGGAGAAACGTCAACAAATTGAATCTCAAAATGTTTGACAGAAGCTGATCTGCATCCTTTCTTTTTTTCTCTGTGGAGTACATGTCAGAACACATCTTCTCCAGCACATTCACAATCTTTTCCGGATTCTTATGGAGAACTGCAACAGCTGCTTCCCGGGCACTCCAACGAGTTTCAGACTCTGTTTTGACTGACACACCAACATCAGATATCAGCTGCCACAGAATTGTTAATTGAGAGAATAATACATATAATGCCTCAACAATTCCAAAAAATGTTACAGACACAATTTCATTTTCAGCAACATGCACTCCGACCAAATTCAGGCTGTGGTTGTCATAATTCAAAAACAAAGCTTTGGGATTCCGATTCAAAAATGTTTGCTGCACACCAGATAAATGACCGGACATCACAGCTGCATTGCCGTAGCATTGAGAGCGGCAGTCGACAGAGGCAGTTAGCTCATCCGATTGGTTAGAATTACTTTCTCAATCGCAGCAGCAACTTTCTCGTGAATTTTGATGTAGTCAATGAATGCTAATTTGACCGCAGCAGTTCTTTCTTCAAAGTCAAAGTCGACATACCGAATAACTCGAGACATCTGCTCACTGTGTGCAGCATCCGGAGTAGAGACAAACAGAATCCCAACATATTTGCTCCTCCGCATTTTTTGCAAAATTGAGTTCCGGGTACCTTGAGCTAAAAGACCAATAAATTCATTCTGTGTTCTTGGTGATAACTAAGAGGGTGAGCCAGGATTGTCCTTGATATAGATAAGACGCCGATCTAGCAATGGATCATATCGCGCCAGCAACTTGATCAGCGCCAAAAAGTTTCCAGGATTTGTAATTGAGGATATTTGATCTCGATGCCCGCGCAAGGCAAAATTTTGTGATGCCAAATATTTGATGCAGTCAAAGATTCGCTTCAATATTCCTCGTCATTTTTCCCGTTCGGATTGTATTTTGTTGAGGAGTGTCTGATTAATTGTTTTTTCAGTCTGGAGACGAAAGTATTGAATGACACCCGATATGTTCCATTTTCATGATCAGGTATTTTTTCATTCAATTTCTTCCAATTTTGGATTCCACAACCAAGTTCAAATTTTGATTTGTGGTTCTCAGGGGCACATGAGAATAAAAGGCAAGAAAAGCAGTATGCTGATTCGTTTTGAGGTGTAAAAAGTAACTAGGTTCGGTTCATCTCCTTCCCATCAGAAAGCTCTCGGGAAAACAATTTCTTAGTCATAGATCGACTATCAGTTGCTGAAAATGGACCATCTGCATTTTGGAATACTGACGATCCCATTTCTGTTCTAAGTTCATGTGTTATAATGGGTCCACTCAAGTCAGAATGAAAATCGATAAAACAGTATATAATTCAATAAAAACAGTATATAATTCGATAAAACAGTAACATTCAAAGTCTGAACCTTTTCAATATTTCCACTGATGCTTCAGCATTTTCAGCAGGAAGAATTAGTATAGCATTGACAGCTACCTCAGAGACTTCTACAGACTCCATAGTGCTCGCAGTAGTAGATCCATCAGATTCGGTATCATCTCCAAGCATTCCAACTCTGTTTGGGCCATTCTATTTTTGCTTCTTAAGGAACTTGTCCATCAATTAACTGGATTTCCCGATTTCTATTGGAACTTCTTTTCTCCGTTTGGGCCCAGCGGCTCCACATTATTTTCTACTGCCGCTGTTCATTATTCAATATTCACAACAAACCACTTTCTGACTTTACCGTTATGGACAATTTTAAATAAATAAATAATAATAGTAGTTTACAATACCCATACTTACGGTAAATGAATAAAGTTATTCACACACCCATTTACTAATTATTAATGTTTATTCTATGCTGGTTTTTACTTTCATTTTTCTCTCCCTAAATGGTTGGCTCCCTGGGCAACTGTACGCGATTGCCCCCCACTGTACGCCAAACTGAGAGAGTTCACATCAGTTCAACGGTCAGATTGCCTCATGATGTTATCGGTTCAAAATTCTAGATTACCTCATTACGTCATCGGTCAAGGTTATTTCATTTCGTCATTGATCCAAAGATTCCCCCATTGCCCAATACTTCCTTCTCATGAGTCATACTCCCTCATCATGAGTCATCGGCAGTATAAGCTGTTCCTTCTACTGCTCTTGAACTATCATTTCTTAACTATTTAACATATTCCCTACTCATAGTAAAACCCATGTTAAAATGCTGAAATATCGAAATTATAACTACTGTACTTTGAAAACTTAAATGTCTATTCAAAATCCAATTATATATACTAGTAGGGTTTTCCAAGAGCAATAAATTATTGCTTATTGCTTATAAACTAGCACCTTTGGTTTTAAGATATATGCATTACAAGTTTGAAAAACCAAAAATTTTGAAGGTTTTTCAACATATCAAGACGATTACTCGAAAATTACAAGAACTTTGTTATTAAAATAAATATATCTTGCATATTTTTGTCGCTTAATATTGATATCTATATTTTATAGTTTCAAATTTATAATGAGTGAATGTAAGAAAAAAAATGAAACTCATTTAGACAGACAGTTTTTAAGTTTATATGGAAAAAAATAGCTCGGTCCAAAATCCAATTATATACACTGGTAGGGCTTTCAAAGAACTACATATTCTTGCTTACTGTTCAGAGCTAGTACCAACTTTTAGTTTTTAGGATATAAGAACTACATTCTTGGAAAACGGAATATTTTCGATCTTCTGCAACTTGACAAGATTATTTCGAAAACTATAAGCACATTTGTTATAGATTTAGATACAAATTTCTTAGTACATATTTTTGTCGTTTATTTATATTTATCTTTTATAGTCTTGATTATATTTCGAGTGAAAGTAAGAAAAATGAAAAACAAAATTACTTGGTCGGACTTTTCAAGTTTTTTCGAAAAAATGTTCAAAATACTGAAATATTTTTATATATTCATAATCTGGACCATATTTTCGACAAAAAAAGAGAAAGATTATTTATACTTTTTATCTGTTAGGTTTGGAGGTATAAGTGTCCAAAATATTTTGATATTTCGTAACGCTCCGTTTTCAGTCACAGAAATCCACCTATATATGTTAGTAAAATTAAAAAGGTGGAATGAATATTTGTTACTTTCCTTATACACAATAATGTATAAAGGGAAGTATTGTGACGGGGGTCGAAAATTCGAATTCGAGTTTTGCGACTGAAGAGCAAGTTTCAGACATCACTGTTCACGAGTAGAACATTTTTGAAGTGATGTCTCTCTGTGTGTGTGTGTGTGTGTGTGCATGTGTGTCAGTGAGCCTGTGGAGAAGATAACTGACGAACGAATGAACCGATTCGAAAAAAATTTGGTATAAAAATTACAATCCGTAAGCATTGGAAACCTATTATTTTTATATGCAATCGAATGTTCAGAACCCCCTAAATTTTCGAGTGAAATTTTGAAAAAATCGTCGAAAAATCAAAACCTCCTAGAAAGTTACGCAAATAGACATTTCTTATGTAATTTTTCATTAGAAAACGATTGACATAAATTTTAGAACGCTAACATGAACCGTTATCTAGATATTGCACATTTTTAAAAAAAAGTATCAAAAAACCATATAAAAGAAATATTTCCTATTGAGAAACATGTTCACTTCCATATGTAATACAATGCAATAAATTTGGTGCAATAAATCATTCTCGTGGATCTAGCTCGTTCCATTCATGAAAAAATATACTTTGAGTAATACTTTTGTTCTTGAACGCCAATAGTCATTTATCTGCTGTAAGAATAACTTATTTCTCCGTCTATAGCGCTTAGCGAGATTTTGGCGACGAATTTGGTGGAATGTCGCCAACTTGGCGACTTTTTAAATGCTGCTAAATTAACGAAAACCTCGCCAAATGGATAAAAATGACGCTAAATCAATGAAAATGACGACTCATTGACGAAAATTCAATATCTTGGAAAGAATGTAAATATCTACTATAAAAATATTCTATTTTTTTCTACTTAAAAGTAGTAAATTCTTTGCATTATATAAGGAAAGTTATGTGCTGCTCACATCAGATTTTTTTATACTGTTACTGAATGTTTATTGTTTAGAGAAGTATAAGAAGAATATTACTCATTCGGAAATTAAAATGAAAGCGACTGCATTACATAGGCTAAATTTTGTGGCCAATTTTTTTTTCTATTTAGAAATACAGTTTTTTATCCATTATAGAATCTAAGGAATTAAGCAAGTGTTTCTCAATAAATACCGGAAGTTAAAGATTGAAAAAGGAAAATAAAAAATAAAATATGCTGAAACGGAATCAATTTTACCACGCCTAATGACTGGTATGCATGTTGCTCTGATTTTAACATGCAAGACAGCAAAGGGAATTTGGTCATCTGTATCAGAAAGATATGAGGGTGATGAAAAAGGAAAGGAATTGAAGCTAAAAATGAAGTTTCTAAACTCCAAATGAAAAGGACTAACATTGGAAGGACTGCATATTGATAGCTGAAAAAATGCTGCAGAATGCAACGGATAGTAGCAACAGATATGGGATAAGATGAATTTATTTACATTTTAATAAAATATCTTCCAACAAAGTAAACTTTAATATCAATGGTGTTTGATAATTTTGAAAACGTAATAATTGCGATGCTTCACATTATTTCAGTTGCATAAAAAAAGAAGTAAAAGTACTGAGAAGGAAAACATTATAGGGTATGTAATGATAATTTTAGTGATCATAAATGTTAAAATTAATGATAATAAACCATTTAAATGTTGGCATAATAGAAGTGAAATTAGAAAAGAAGATAAACATTAAGAAGAAATGAAAAAATTTCATTCAGATATGAGGTTATATAATTTTTTCAAACAAACTGTATAAATATAAAGTGAAAAATAGGATGTAAGGCGAACATGAGTTTCTCTACAGACACACATTAATTTTCTCTTTATTTTTTCATAATTCATTAAACTGAGTTTAATTGCACAAAAATAACAAGCACGATTAATTATTTAAAATTACGCTGAATTTGCAGTTTGACTTAAATTTAGTTTTCGTTAGGCGATTAGACGTAGTTTCAAAGGCGGTTTAAAAAATGTGAAAATATTAAAATATACGGAGAACGATTAGTTCTAGAGTAATGGGGACAATATTATTCTATTTTCTGTCAAATTTACGTCTAAAACAAAAATTTAAATGATAGATTTGAACATTTTTTGTTTTGTATCACATATTTTAATGATTTTTGTGGGTCATTTCTCAAAAAAGGCAAGTTATTATTTTCCGAATCCTGATAAAATCTAATCAGCTCTAGGGTGATCCAAAAGTATCACATTTTGTTTAACTTTGTAATGCAGTTTTTGAGTTAGAAAAGATATATACATTACACACATAGACGTCACTTTAAAAATGGTTTTTCGTGTTGTAGAAGGCTAGAAACGTGTAGATCCGTCGAAACTTGGAGTTGCGATTTTCTACACGATTCCAATACTTTCCCTATCTAATACTATGTATTGTAGGAAAATAAAAATGTCATTTCTCTTTGTGTACTTAAAAATCTATTTCATTGCCATTTTCTCCCTCTCCCTTTTTTTAGTATTTCGTATGACATTATTCATTTTAATACATTTGTAATTTGATGTAGTGTCATATGAAGATGTAATTCTATTTCAATACAAAAATTAATCATTTTGTAACTGCATGAAGATAGTTGTTGTTGTTGAGACCCAGACCGTCCAATCCACCAGAAAGGTGTAAGGTAACCGTTTGGACGGCCGGGAAGTTCCACCCAATTTAGACCGGAACCCAGTGCAGGAGGCATCCACAGGGACCGTACCCTTCTTCCCCTACCACCAACCTCTCGGAAGGACTTACGGACCCACATGTTTAACGTGATCGTACTCCGCATGAACACAACGGCAATTGTGGCAGCGTGCAAATCCAGCGCGCAAACCACCGGGCTACCGCGACCGAAATTTGCCAACAGCACGCAGTGTTCCCAGGTTGTCTCCCACCCAAGTACTTACCGCGCCCGATGCTGCTTGACTTTGGTGATCTAGCGAGAACCGGTGTTTTCAGCACGGTAGGGCCGTTGGATGCATGAAGATAGTGTCATATGAAGACGTAATCCTATTTCAATATAAAATAATTATTTTGTAATTTGATAAAAATAGTGTCATATGAAGACGTAATCCCATTTCAATATAAAATAATTATTTTGTAATTTGATGAAGAGAGTGTCACATGAAAACTTAACCCCATTTCAATATAAAATTATTACATTTGAATCACCTTAGCTAATTCTGTCAATAGTTTTATTTTAGTCCACATCTCTGTAATAAATTTAGATTTTCTTTTCTGTAAATTAGTCACGCCTGAAAGGTACTGTGGAACATGATTTGACATATAAAACATGATGTGATTAAATATAGTATCTTCAGTAGTAGAAGTGATTTTGAGCAAGAAGGCATATTCATATTATGATGATGATAATGTGAGGTTCTCTTAGGGATATTATAGATCTTTTAGTAGGTCGCTAACGCATCATTAAGAAGTAGGAAATTCAAATTCTTCTCTAGGAAAGATATTATATTTCTTTTCTGAGAACTAAACCAGACTAAGTAACAACAAAATGCTGCTGATTATTGAAAATATCTGTAGTTTAACGATGCATCCATTAATATGTAATTAGTGAAAAGGGGAAAATATACATTATAGTTCGATATATTTATTAAAGTAAAACAATTCTAACCACCATTGATACTTATTAAATGAAATTTATTCTAAACTACGAGATGTTCATACTTCAGATTCGGGTCTCATAAGAATCCCAACAAGTTAACAGGAACTTAATTTAAACAAAGCATATCTAAGGAAAAATATGTGTTTTAATTGAAACGTAAGGGATGGCTAAGATTTTAAAGGACTGCAAACTCAGAAAATATTCATAACGATGCTATTTAATATAATAAAGTATAGCATATATTTTAAATATTTAAAATCATGTCTTGTATTTAATAATTAAAAGATGAAATTTTACTTCAAATACCAAGTTTATGGAAACGTGACTATTAGAAAAGTTCTCAGCACCAAAGTATATCTGAAATTCAAAATACAACCGAAATACAGTTTTGGAAAACTTTATTCTTTTGTCAGGAAATAAAGCTTCCCTTTTCTGAATTGACTCTGAATTGCTGACTGAACAAAAGAGTATGCTTTCAAGGATCTGTCTATAAAATTGAGCCTTTCAAGGACTTTTTTCAAAGAATGTTGGCTAACGGTTCCCTTTACGTACTGTTTGGATATAAATGATAGGTTTTAATAGAAGATAACTTTTGTGGTTTGCCAAAGGAGTCAATATATTTTAGAGGGCACGGAGTGTATATTTATAAAAATATCTAATTTGCCAGACAAATGACTTTCCTTACAGATTAGATAACTTTTGTGATGTACCAAAAGTGTCATTATACTAGTTGAGGAGTGTATATTTATAAAAATATCTGATGTGTCCAATAAATGACTTTTCTTACATATTTATAAATATAAGTATTATACTAAAATATAGCACAAATATAGTTTTCTATTAACTAATGCGTACTGAGAAACAATCTTCTTTTATTTGTCATAAATTAATCACGTATGTCCATTTGCATAAAAATGACTGTCTTTTCAGCTTCACGGATCAGATATCAAGTATCATGTGAAAAAATGACATTAGTGGTATTTATAAACTATTAAAACTAAATATCAGGGCATTTTATTTTGTACTCCAGCTTTGTTTCCTTAGAGTTCATCCGTTTATTCATTATTATTGAACCCATTATCGGTTTAAATATGAAATAATCTGTTTTAGTGGCACTTATCTGCACACCCTTAGACTTATTATTCTGCTATTAAAATATTCATTATGGTTGTTTTAAGTAAATTTCGTCAATCGTCAAGAGCCTTTCTTTCCTCTCATTATTAAATCTATGTATCTGTTGTTAAGGCATCTTTATAATTACAGCACTCTTAACACGTTAGACATGTGATTATATATATATATATATATATATATATATATATATATATATATATATATATATATTAGAAATGTGAATGTGGTAGAGTTGGTAGTCAATATAACTTCTAGCTAATGCGGGATAACTTCTAGCTAATATTATTACCCCACCCTCTCAAGACAATGCTTTGAAGTTTCAAGTGTATCAAACCTTAAACTTTAAAAACATTTCTACTCTTATTTCTTTGTCTAAGGAAATTTAAGACTAGATATTAACTTATAATTCAGATGAGTTTTTTTTCATATTGGTAGCTAATTACTTATCTGCTCCGATTGCCACTCCTACCTATTTTATTGCCTATATTCATCGTTTTAAATGCTGTGTTGTAATGATTTCTTGTAAGTGGGTTATCTGTTTTTGTATATATATCCTATAATGCTGATGTAATATAATATTTACTCCTCTTCTATTATAAGATGTATGCTTTAGGCATGGATACTTCACATTTTAGGCATTGTCACTTAAAACTCCTTTTATAATTTTATTGGAACACATTTTTCTATAATCCATTTGCATGCAATATCTCAAGAGTTCTTAAAAACTGAAAAGTAGTAATGCCCATTCATTTATGTTTAAAAGTACATACAAAGCATTCACTTAGCGGAAAATATTGAACATATTTTCTTTTCTAGAATATTTTATGTTATATCAAAAGCTTCAACATCTCTAAAAGGAAGCATATGCTAGTTTGTAAATGAAGTTACTCTCATCAGATTAAAATATGACGTATAAAGAAGATATTTTTTAATAAATTTCAATATATTTATTTTTCTTAGACTACTTACAAATAGACTACTTACTATGTAAAAGGAAAACAATATTAACGGTTGAAGTCAACTCTGGTATTTTAATTAAGCTGCAGGTTTTGAAAATTCACGAATACGAATCGATGACTTTTCATGTTGCTTGTTTGAACGAGTTTGAACTGAGAGTGTAAATTAATACAAGGCGCAGTTATTTTAATCGATAAATGTCGGATGCTTATTGGTATTATAAATTGTTAAATCAGGATAAGACCCTCAATTTTTAAAGTTTTTACAAAAATCGTAAAACGTTGTAAAATTAAATGTGCTTAAAATATTTATTTTAAACATAATTTTCATTAAAAATAAAAAAATATTTTGCTATAAAAGTTATTTTATGTAATTTTTCTTTAAGAGGCGAAATTGATTAATTACACTATATGTAATTGTTCTCAAGATCCCGTATATTTAGATCTAAATTAAAAAAATATCAAATGCGTAAAAGCTTTGTCATTCGGAATAAAAACCATAAAAAATCTGATGTGGGCTTCATGACTTTCATGACTTTCATTATATAATGCAATGAATTTACTACATTTACAGTTAAAAAAATGTTATTCTTATAGTAGATACTTATATTCTTCCCAAGATATTGAATTTTCTTCAATTAGTCGTCATTTTCATTGATTCAGCGAGATTTTTATCAATTTAGCGAGACTTTTGTTAATTTGGCAACAATTAAAAATATCGCCAAGTTGGCGACATTCCGCCAAATTCGTCGCTAAGATCTTGCCAAGCGTTATGGATGGAGAAATAAGTTATTCTTACAGCAGATAAATGACTATTGGCGTTCAAATACAAAAATATTACTCAAAGTACTTTTTCTTCTTGAATGGAACAAGCTAGATCCACGAAAATGATGGCACCAAATTTATCGCATGGTATTACATATGAAAAGTGAACATGTTTCTCAATAGGAAATATTTTTTTTTATTTTATATAACTTTTTGATAATTTTTTTGAAAAATGTGCAATATCTCGGGAACGGTTTATTGTACCGTTCTAAAATTTTTATCGATCGTTTTCTACTAAAAAATTACGCAAGAATAGGCTAATTGCGTAACTTTATTAGCGGTTTTGATTTTTTGACGTTTTTTTTCAAAATTTTACTTGAAAATTTAGGGGAGTTCTGAACATTATATTGCGTATAAAAACCCTAGGCTTCCAGTGTTTATGGATTGTGATTTTTGTACCAAATTTCGTTCGAATCTGTCCATTCGTTCGTCAGTTATCGTCTCCAAAGTCTCACTGACACACACACACTTACACACATACTTTCACACACACACACACACACACACACCGACATCATTTTAGAAAGGTTTGATTCGTGATCAGGGATGCTTGAAACGGGCTCTCCCGTCGAAAACTCGAATTCGAATTTTCAACCCCGTCACATTACTTTCCTTATACATTATGTATATAAGGAAAGTAATATACACCAATGCTTAATATATGCATCACCTTTATTAAGATATTATACAGTCTTATGATAATTTACAGTCTTATGAAATGCTATATCTCTGGAGCACATTGAGCAAATCGAAAGAAATTGGTATTATTATTATATGAGAGGTCTATGGATTTTCCAGGAAATCAATAAGAGAAAATTTCTCAAAATTCTGACAAATTTTCGATAATGGCAAATAGTTATGAATAAATAATTATGATAAAAATTGTATTTTAATATGATTTTTTTTACTCAGATTGCAGTAATACATTACAGAAACTATAAATAAATTTACTGATTGATCGATCTAAAATGTAATAGTAAAATTATATTTAGAATTATATGTGTTCCCTTTTATCAAATGAGTGAGTGCTTCAAAAGAACTTTTAACAAAATTAAAATGCACTGTGGTGATTGATAGTTATCACAATCTGTTCTCGATATTTTGTAAATAATACTATTCCAAACAGGGAGCGCCGTATTTTTCACAATAATTAACAGAATTAATTGAAATTTGATATTCTCAATTTATTCCACCACATAGAGAGTTGTCCATCTTCTTATTTTGTGTTAGTATCGTGTATTTAAAAAAAAAGATTTTGAAAATGTTTGTCAATTCAAAATAATCAAAAATGAAATATCTTTTTCTATTCTGAGTTCCAAAAAGTTCCTTAAATGATATTTAATATTTTAGTCCTTGTACCAACTTTATTTTTATATTCTCAATTCGTTCAAGACATATAGCGCTTCACATGGTTTGAAGTTTTGAATTAACTCCAGCATATCTCCTACACAAGAGGATTATGTCAGTCTCACGCCATTTCAAACGTTTATACATTTCATAATAGTGAACATACTCCGTTCATATATATTTTTCTTTTTTTGTTCGTAAAAGCACAACATTTTAAAAATATCAGATGTTAACGTAAATGATTCTACTTATTTTTATATTTTAAAATATACATTTTAAGTGACAGTTTTTATAAAAAATATAATGTGAGATTTAATTTTTCTAAATTTTACAGTAAAAATGTAATTGGAATAATCTATGAGAATGGGAGATATATGGTATGAACCAAGAGAAGACAGTCCAGAAAAAAGAAACGATTATCCGTAACAAGACTCGACTCAACAACATCTAAAAATCCAGCAAGCAGTGGGCATTCTGTTTTTTTTTGTTTTCTTTTCTTGACTTTCTTCGGCATGATCCAACAATCTGTAAATATTCAGCAAAAGATAGTTTGTTTTTTCCAATAAACCATCTCTTTGATTTCTTGTTTTGTCTCTTATGGATTTTGTCCTTAAAACTCCCATTGGGAAATTAAAAACTATTAGAAGTTAACCCATTTGTGGATCTATATAGACTGTAAATATCAGGCACTATCTCTATAAACAGCATTGTAAACACGTCAACCAATAAAATTAAAGACAACCAAATAAGTGGTTAAAAAGGCATTTCTTAAATTCTCCTTATTATGACGTTCAAAATCACATAGCCAAAGTGCTTTCGGACATTAGCATGCTCTTCAACAGTGGCAAAGCAAAATAAAATGCGAACACGTGCCTAAATATAGGATATACCCGCCAGGCAAAATTTACATAAATCAACTACATACTACATTACATACATCAATTTATGTATTTTTAACACTTTACAACAAAGTTGAAAAGTGTTTATGACTTTGTTCATTCTGTCTGTCTGTCTGTCTGTCTGTCTGTCCGTTAGCACGATAACTGCCGTAAAAATGAGTTTATCAAAGTGAAATTTTAGTATGTTGTTCAGACGGTCTGTAGGACCTATGGGAATATAAATAAATAATATCACCCAATTAGTTTTTTATTGAACCCGGGTTGAAAAAATGAAATACATTGAACCCTATGGGACCTAATTTTTCAAACATTTTTTAAGTAAATTTAAAATTCACGAATTGCTTCGAAATTTTTAGGAAATATTCACATTATCCCATAGAATATATAAAAAAAATTCAGTAAAATATGTTAAGTAGTTTTTTAATTAAAAAAATTATTTAATATAGGGAAAAAAACAAATTCATTTAAATTCTGACTTTGGGATATCTTCCAGAAAGAAAAAAAAGAGATATTATATAATAAATATCTCTCCATTTGTTTAAACGTTTTGCATATGGGAGTGGCTTCATATTTTAAAATAAATTTGGTAGATAACAATTTTTCATTTTTTTAAAATTTTATATAACTCTTCATGATAAATTTAACTGATGGCATTTTAAATGCACTTTCCTACGTCCTAGAGAGTTAAAATTTGGTACACAGCTTAAATTTGTTGAACATTTTATTCGACAAAAATTTGATGGATCTTTAAATATAGATCATACATTTTTTTCGAAATGGCCTGAAAATAATCCCCGTTCACTTCTATAAATCATTGGTGTAATATTGTTAAAAATTCTGATGTGGACAGCACATGTCTTTCTCTGCAGACTCATATTCGGTCTCTTTATTTATTCAATGATAATTTGAGTTTATCTGCACAACATAAGCATTTTAAATTACATTGAATTTACACGTTAAACTTAAATTTGGTTCTCATTTGATAGCTGGACTTATTGTCAAAGGTGGCGTAGCGAAAACGCGAAAAAACTAGAATATCTCAAGAACGGCTAGTCCTAGAGTAATGGGGTTAGTCTTATTCTTTTTGTTGTCAAAAATCACATATAAAATAGGAATTTAATTGATATAATTGAGCACACGTAGTCTTTTATTTTTATATATAACGATTTTTGCTGGCCATTTCACAAAAATAGCCCGTTCCTTTTTCCCGAATCGTAGTAGAATAACCTACAAATGATTTATATACAAAATTTTGTTAAATTTGGTATATAAATCACTTGTAGGTTATTGAAATATTATACTCCAAATTTTGTTAAATTTGGTTCATTAGTTTTTAGCTAGAGTGGATAAAGGCAATTTCTGCTGCCATTTCGCAAAGAAGACAGATTCTTTTATTACGAATCGTTCTATAATCTAATGAACATCAGGATTTCCCACAAAAAACATACCTACCAAATTGTATGAAATTCGGTCCATTAGTTTTTCAATTAGAGTGGATGTAATATCCACACAGACACACAGAAACATACACAGATACACCCTTACACACACAGACGTCTTCCTAAAAGTAGTTTTTTCGTGTTCTAGAAGTCCCAAAACGTGTAGATCCTTTGAAAATTCGAGTTCCGATCTTCGGCACGATTCCAATACTTTGAGTACATACACATACACATATATATTATCTGTGTATCTAAATTCCGTGCCTATGCAATTACAATAGTTGTGATTTTAAATGATCCCTAAACTTTTATTATTTCTTCAAGGAAGCCTAATTTTAACATATGCAGAATGCAAATATCTCAAGCGATTGTAAGATGAATTACATAAGAATTGCTGAATTTTTTTCACACAAAATTATTTAGCTCTGGAGTCTGGAATACAAGTTATATGAATGAAATATTCATTGATTTTGCATAAAGAATCAGATGATTTATATTTCGATACAGTTTTAAATATTTAAGTATAATAAATTACTGTAGTACTGTGATAATGTAAAAGATATTACCACTGAATGAATCACATTTTAGAAATTTTTAAATGAAATTACATTTCAGTTGGAAAGTGTTTCATAATCAATGCTTATGCATGATTGATCTTTCTTGTTAATCTTTGAGGGGGACAACATACATTTTATCTGCCGATAATAACTTCAAATTCTATATTGGCAGTACTAAACATGCTGTCGGTATTCGTTTAGCTGCAAATGCTCGTGATGTTAAGAATGACAGACTATTCACGGGTCTTGCACAGTACGTTATTAACGATAATGTTTGATAAAACTTTTATTTTAAATAGCTGCAATATCCCCCGCAATATTTTACTTTAAGAATCCCTTTTTATTAACACTTTACAACATAGTTTAAAAGTGTTTATGACTTTGTTCATTCTGTCTGTCTGCCCGTTAGCACGATAACTGCCGTAAAAATGACTTTCTCTAAATGAAATTTTAGTATGTTTTTCAGACGGTCTGTGGGACCTATGGGAATATAAATAAATAATATCACCCAATTAGTTTTTTATTGAACCCGGGTTGAAACAATGAAATACATTGAACCCTATGGGACTTAATTCTTCAAACACTTTTTAAGCAAACTTTAAATTCACAAATTGCTTCGAAATTTTTAGGAAATATTCACATTATCCCAGAAAATATATAAAATAAAACTCAGTAAAATATGTTAAGTGGTTTTTTAATTAAAAATTATTTAATATAGGTAAAAAAACAAATCAATTAAATTCTGACTTTTCGGATATCCTCCAGAAAGAAAAAAGAGATATATTATATAATAAATATCTTTCCAAGAGTTTAATCATATTGTATATCAGGGGGAGCCGTAAAAGCGATGCGCAACGCGACACCTGTTTTCGGAATCTGCGCATGACGTCATCATCGAGTCAAAATTTCTCGATTGCTTGCTGCTCTTCCCGCCGTTTCGTTGTTTATATTGACCTTCGATTTACATATTGTTTTACATCGTTTGATTTCTTTTACAGATTCAAGTGTAGCTATTTTACTTTTATTTAGTACTTTATAATTTCATTAACATCATGCCGAATTGTGCAGTTACTACATGTAAGAACACAAATCGCAACACAAAAGGTATGGGAATTATCTTTCATAGTTTCCCTAAAGATGAATCTATGCGAAAAAAATGGTACATTAAGTGCCAAATATTGGATAAAGTGAATTTTTCAAATCCATGTGTATGTTCCGAGCATTTTGTGGAGGAGGAATATGCTAGATTTAAGAGCTGAAATTTTACAATTAGACCCGTCAAGAAGATTGAACCTCACTGCTGTTCCATCTCAGAAATTGAATACTTCTAGTCCAAGGCCAAGCACTCCAACAAATAATAACTATGATTTTTTAAGTAAAAATTTGGAAGAAAATTGTATTGTAAATACGAAATTGGAAAGAAGAACGAGATGTGTATCCAGAGAAGTGAAGAAACGTGCTCTTTCTACTATTACTAGCATATCACCCCCCAAAAAATCTGATGTGGGCAACACATAACTTTCCTTATATGATGTAATGAATTTACTACTTTTACAGTAAAAAAAAAAGTTTTTCTTATAGAAGATACTAATATTCTTTCCAAGATATTGAATTTTCGACAATTAGTCGTCATTTTCATTGATTTAGCGTCATTTTTATCCATTTGGCGAGATTTTCGTTAATTTGGCAACATTTCAAAAAGCGCCAAGTTGGCGACATTCCGCCAAATTCGTCGCCAAAATCTCACCAAGCGTTATGGACGAAAAAATAAGTTATTCTTACAGCAGATAAATGACTATTGGCGTTCAAATACAAAAGTATTATTCAAAGTATCTTTTTTCATGAATGGAACGAGCTAGATCCACGAGAATGATGTCGCCCAATTTATCGCATGGTATTACATATGAAAAGTGAACATGTTTCTCAATAGGAAATGTGTTTTTTTATTTTATATGACTTTTTGATTATTTTTTTGAAAAATGTGCAATATCTCGAGAACGGTTTATGTTAGCGATCTAAAATTTATGTCAATCGTTTTCTAATGAAAAATTACATATGGAATGTCTCTTTGCGTAACTTTATTAGTGGTTTTGATTTTTTGACAATATTTTCAAAATTTCATTTGAAAATTTTGAGGGGTGCTGAACATTCGATTGCGTATAAAAGCAATAAGCTTCCAGTGTTTACGGATTGTGATTTTTGTACCAAATTTGGTTCGAATCGGTCCATTCGTCCGTCAGTTATCGTCTCCACAGGCTCACTGACACACCCACACACACACTTTCACACACACAGACATCACTTCAAAAACGTTTGATTCGTGATCAAGGATGCTTGAAACGTGCTCTTTCGTCGAAAACTCGAATTCGAATTTTCGAACCCGTCACAATACTTTCTTTATACATTATGTATATAAGAAAAGTAAAAAGAAATACGACAAAGAAACATGGACTGAATGTGAAGGGACAAGCGTCTACATGTAAATAGAGAAATTTGGTGGTGAATTTCAGAGCCTGAAATTAATAAAATATTTAGTATTGAAATTCTCATGTTTGATTTTTTTTTTAATTGAAGGAAAAGAACAACACTGAAACAATGTAGTAGACCAATTAATTTTGAGGTTTGGAGGCAATTTTGTTATATTTTGAGAAATATTGAAAACTGATTGTTTTTTGAAAAAATCATATTTTTTGGGGGGGAGGGGGGATTTTTCCAATTGTTTGTTAGCAAACCTAAGTTTTAAGGCAATCGTATTTGCCTTTGGCGAATTTATTGGCTCAACCGATGATTAATAATATCGCAACCCTTCGCCACTGATTCGTAGTCTATATTCAATTGATAATTTTTGCGGCAATATTGGACTACAAGCAATTTATTTTAAATAAAAGAAGCGATAGGGGCTCAAATAACGGGCTCAATTTTGATGGTGGTGATGAAATTTCTAATAGAGATTTTAATTTTGTCAAAATATTTTGGAAGATACGTGTGATAAGAAGTTGGGATATTTAAAATACGCGATTCTTGGGCTTCGCCATTGCGGCTTGGCTCTGACTTACTCGATGGTGACGTCACAATCAGCAGCCAATGACAGCGAGCGCATCGCTAAAATCAACCTATTTTAGGATATAGTAACCTTGTTGTATATGACAGAAGCTTCACATTTTAAAATAATTTTGGTAGATAACAATTTTTCCTTTTTTTTCTAATTTTATATAACTCTTCGTGATATACTTATTTGGTGGCATTTTTAATGCACTTTCCTACTTAAAATCACGTCCTAGAGAGTTAAAATTTGGTACACAGCTTAAATTTGTTGAACATTTTATTCTACAAAAATTTGGTGGATATTTAAATATAGATCCTACATTTTTTTTAAATGGCCTGCAAGTAATCCCCGTTTACTTCTATAAATCATTGTTGTAATATTGTTAAAAATTATGATGTGGGAAGCCCATGTCTTTCCCTGCAAACTCATATTCACGTTCTCTTTATTTCTTCAATAATAATTTGAGTTTATCTGCACAAAATAACAGCCATAAGTATTTTAAATGACATTGAATTTGCATGTTAAACTTAAATTTGGTTCTCATTTGATAGCTGGACTTATTATCAAAGGTGGCGTAGCGAAACCGCGAAAAAACCAGAATATCTTTACTACTAAGAACGGCTAGTCCTAGAGTAATGGGGTTAGTCTTATTCTTTTTGCTGTCAAAAATCACGTATAAAATTGGAATTTAATTGATATAATTGAGCACACGCAGCCTTTTATTTTTATATTTAACGATTTTTGCGGGCCATTTCGCAAAAATAGCCCGTTCCTTTTTCCCGAATCGTACAAGAATAACCTACAAATGATTTATATACCAAATTTTGATAAATTAGGTATATAAATCACTTGTAGGTTATTGAAATATTATACACCAAATTTTGTTAAATTTGTTCCATTAGTTTTTAGCTGGAGTGGGTAAATTCAATTTCTGCGGCCATTTCGCAAAGAAGGCAGATTCTTTTATTACGAATCGTACTATAATCTAATGAACATCAGGATTTCCCACAAAAAACATACCTACCAAATTGTATGAAATTCGGTCCATTAGTTTTTCAATTAGAGTGGAGGTAATATCCTCACAGACACACACAGAAACACACACAGATACACCCTTACACACACAGACGTCTTCCTAAAAATAGTTTTTTTGTGTTCTAGAAGTCCCAAAACAAGTAGATCCTTTGAAAATTCGAGTTCCGATCTTCGGCACGATTCCAATACTTTGAGTACTTTGAGCACACACACACACACATATATTATCTGTGTATCTGTGTATTATTTGTGTATCTAAATTCCGTGCCTATGCAATTGCTATAGTTGTGATTTTAAATGATCCTTAAACTTTTATTATTTCTTCAACGAAGCCTAATTTTAACATATGCAGAATGTAAATATCTCAAGAGATTGTAAGGTGAATTGCTGAATTTTTTTCACACAAAATTATTTAGCTCTGGAGTCTGGAATACAAGTTATGTGAATGACATATTCATTGATTTTGCATAGAGAATCAGATGATTTATATTTCGATACAGTTTTAAATATTTAAGTATAATAAATTACTGTAGTACTATGATAATCTAAAAGATATCACCACTGAATGTATCACATTTTAGAAATTTTTAAATGAAATTGCATTTCAATTGGAAAGTGTTTCATAATCAATGCTTATGCATGATTGATCTTTCTTGTTTATATTTACCGTAATTCTATTTGTACTTTTGACCACGTTCTGATCCTTAGTTTAGTTTTGACGACTCGGTCTTGAAACTCTGTGGGACAAACCTTTACACGATTTTCTAAATATTCAATAGTGGTTGCTTTTCATTTTTGGACGATATTCATGTTGGTTATAAAACTCTTTTTCTTATTGTAATATGCATTTTTATGATTATTTACTTTACCCCGTTGTTTTTAAAAGATTAAAAATATATAAATTGATGTATGTAATTTTGTATGTTGTTAATTTATGTAAAGTTTGTCTGGCGGGTATGACCTATATTTAAGCACTTGTTCACACTTTATTTTACTTCGCCACTGATGAAGGGTATGATAATATGCGAAAGCGCTTTGGCTATACGATTTTGTACGTCTTAATAATTAGATTTTATTAAATGATTTTTTAACCACTTATCTGGTTGTCTTGGATTCTACAACTATATATTCTACAATCATATTTCAAGACAGTTCAGTAACGAGAAACGATACGAATGTGTTCTGTGGTGGTCTAATGGTTAGAAATCTAATGGTTAGAAACTAATGGTTATTAAACTAATCTAATGGTTTTGTATCTAATATAATGGTTATGGATCTAATGGTTAAATATTTTGGGGAGCACAAGAAGTTAGATAATCTCAATTTGTTCCAAATACAAATATAGCCCACTGTCACAGAGACAGAAGTAGACGTACAGACAGACACACATAAAATACAAAATATGGCCATTTTCAGAAACAAAGACTTCGTTTTAGAAAGAAACACAAAAACAAATAAATCATTTTAAAAGCTTGAAAAATAACTATTCACTAATTATTAAAGCAATACATTTCTAAATTAAAATTAAACTTTAACAAATATCCATGATTAGAAAAAATTAAAAATAAAATGGAGAATGGCTTATTTTGATAAAAAAAACTTCTTTAAAAATATAACTAAACATTGCATCCAAAAGAAGATAGAACATTTTTTACTATCTATCAATAGAATGTGATCTTTCAAGTAATATTCTATAGGAAGAAAATGTCCTGTCAGTCCCATTTCTCTGTGTGATGTCCAAGAAGAAATAAAAGACACAAACTATCTTTTATAAACCTTTCTATAGGGTTTTAAAAATAATTTTGAATGGTTTTAAATTATTGATTTTTGCAAAATTTTTTATAAAATACTTAGCCAAAGCATGACATGAAAACATTTATGTATAATTGATATACGCATAACAAATTGAACCGTGCTACAGTAAAATGAAAAAATGAAACTAATATTTTCACTTTTTTAAAGTTTTTTCATCGTATTTTTTTTTACTTTCCTTATATATAATGTATAAGGAAAGTCTTGTAACGGTGTCGAAAATTCGAATTCGAGTTTTCAACGGGAGAGCACGTTTCAAGCATCTCTGATCACGAATCGAACATTTTTGAAGTGATGTCTGTGTGTGTGTGTGTGTGTGTGTGTCAGTGAGCCTTTGGAGACGATATCTCACGAACAAATGGAGCAATTCGAATGAAATTTGGTACAAAATCACAATCTGTGAATACTGGAAGCCTATTGTTTAAAAACACAATCGAATGTTCAGAACCCCCCTAAATTTTCGAGTGAAATTTTGAAAAAATCATCAAAGAATCAAAACCTTTAATAAAGTTACGCAGCTAGACATTTCTTATGTAATTTTTCTTTAGAAAACGAATGACGTAAACTTTAGAACGCTAGCATGAACCGTTCCCGAGATTTTACACATTTTTCAAATAAATTTATCAAAAAATCCCATAAATTATAAAAAAATATTAACTGTTGTAAACAAGTTCACTTTTCATATGTAATTAATAAATTTGGCGACATCAGTCTCGTGGATCTAACGCGTTCCATTCACGAGAAAAGATACTTTGAGTAATATTTTGCATTTGAACGCCAATACTCTTTTATCCGCTGTAAGAATAACTTATTTCTCTGTCTATAACGTTTGGCGAGATTTTGGCGACGAATTTAGAGGAATGTCGCCAAATTTGTGACATTTTCAAATTCTGCCAAATTAACGAAAATCGTGCCAAATGGATGAAAATGGTGTTAAATCAATGAAAATGACGACTAATTGAAGAAAATTCAATATCTTGGAAAGAATATAAGTATCGTCTATAGGGATAACATTTTTTTAACTGTAGAAGTATTAAATTGATTGCATTATATAAGGAAAGTCATGTGCTGCCCACAACAGATTTTTTACCCTATAACCCTTAGATTGTAATGATAAATGTCATTATAACCAAAACCATTACAACCTTTTTTGAGCAAGTTGTTGTACTTAAATACTCGTTGTGTTTGCTCCCAAGTTTGAGAACTAAAAAATTAGTGTACTAACTGTTATATGTTTATGATCATGCATAACTCTCCCAAAATATATCAAATGAAGTTGAAGAACTATAAATTTAATATATTTCAAATCTATAATACTGTTGCTTTGGACATAGCGCTTTAACAAACTTTGGATACACTCAAAAATAAAATAGCTAAATTGGCAATACGTGTAATTTATATATTAAAATAGTTTTTATATGTTTTATTTCAGAAATAAAGGACGTAATATACTGTAATTGATTAAGCACTTTTGGACAAGAAACGTAATTCATCAGAGGCATAAGACATGGCACAAGTACATTGGAGTTTTATACACAACCAAATTACAAAATACAGTTGCATATTGCAATAAGCCTGTGAGACCAGAAAATGTTCTCACATGAGACACTTTTATTTGAGTATTTATGGTGGCCAGAACGGCAAAGAAAGCGGTAGTCTGGCTGTTTATGACAACGTGAACTTTAAGGTCAAAAATACTATAAATTTATGGGTGCCAGACCAGAGGGGCTGAGAGGGGCCATGCTAAATGTGAAATGATGCCATTGGATTGAGAAGAACCAATGAGCGCCAAGGGGAAGAAGGGCGGAGCTACCCCCCTTCCCCGCCCGAGGGAACCACAGAAGTTGTGGACGAAATCAGAGGTAGACAACGAGAAGCAGGGATGGAGATCAGACATGTTGAGAAGATGATCCAATTTTGACTAGAGCACGAGTAGAGAGAAATGAAAAACCTAACAGATTTGTAGAGTGTCCCGTAAAGGTTCCAAAGTAATGGAAATATATCTGTGTGCGAGTGCATCAAAAGTACAAGTAGGAGCCACACACCACAGAGTTATGGCCGTACGCCAGCACTAAGACTGATGCAAGTCTGTGAGAGATGATAAGTCCAAGACTAAACTGAAAGGTATGTGCTCAGATTATCACATGTCCTAGACACTATCGTAAATCTAATAATTCTGGTCGCATATGTCCCCTCGCTAAAATAATTAATGAAAATTGATGTTATTGATAAATTGATGTTGTCAATAAATGGTATTGAAGACCCAGACCACACGACCAACCCTAGGGTTTACGGTAGCAAGATGTGTGGCCGGCAATAAATGGTATTGTTTAAGTTTAAATGGTGTGATCAATTTAGCATTATATTAAATAATAATTCTTTTCAGGACTTACACAAAAGGTAAAAATAATTGGAGGGTTTATTGCAGTACAACAACGAGCAATGTACGTTTAATGTTAATTCCACTGCATGAGAATCAACGGCCATGTCTTTAATTAATGCTTAATAATAATTAATATTAATTATAAAGTTAAACTTTAAGTTCCCAGTTTCTAGTTCTTATTGCCACGAAGCCCATCGGCAGAAAATATATTCATTAATAAATGAAGATGAATAAATTATATTTATAGTTCAAGAAAAACGAAATTCAAATACGCAAATTAAATGTGCAGAACAATTTTTCTTGAAGGTATGATGATAAATTATTGCTCAAATATTCGCTTAAATATTAATAACTGAGAAATGAAATCGAATTCTTAAAGAATCGTTGCCAAGTATATCGCTACTTTTCCGGAAGTTTCATTGTACCATGTTTAACTGCTATATCTTACCCGAACTTTCCGCTACGAGAACACACAGACAAACACACATATACATCAACCTTTATTATTATACGATATATACGATGTAGGTTATTTAACTTGTTTTCCTCATTGTAAGAGTAATATAACATTTTAATATTGTTGGGAACTTGTAAAATAACCTGCGCTCTATTTACCCTCTCACACTTTAGTCTCATTTGATGACCAGACGGAGAAAACATCCACACAGGCATAAATTCTGATGACTTGAATTTAGGGTCGCTATATTTTGAAGTTTGAAGAAGGGTTGCCAGATTAGGACATTTTTGGAAAACTTGTGACATTTGGCGACATCCTCAAGTTTCGAGAAGCACATCGAAATAGCCATTATTCTACGAGATATGAGATATTTCTTGATAATTATGCAGATATAGTTTATAAAAATGAGTCAACACTATATTTGATAGTAGTTGACGTGATACGAGCTACTTTGAACTGTGATCTTTGTCAACGTTTTGATAATAGTAGCCAATGTTTTGTGAAATGAAATACGTCGAAGTTTTGAGAATACTGTCAGGTGTTTTGTGGAATTAGTGGAGCATTTAATTGTTATTTTACAGTTTCTTGTTCCTGTTCACGCTGTGCCTGGGAATAAATGTGTTAATTATCTAGAAATTTTGCCTCAACCTTGTATTATGCATGTACTCCCACGAATCCATTGGATGCGTCGTAACAATTTGTAATTCAAGACTTGAGTTCACACTGTTCATAACTGACCACTCTACATACCAACCATAACCCGACCACTCTACAAACCTTTGCGATATATCAATTGTAATATTCTATATCATTGTCGTTAATTCTTGTCTGCATGTTTCAAAGTTATTCCGCATTGAATGAAGTTTAACGGTTATGAGCTGACACTATTTACAAAAATGAATTTGAGAAGAGTCAATTTTGAGAAAAGATCTAGTTTGTCTCTCTGTCAAAACATAGCAAAATATGATGAATTGCTTATAGTATGAAAGGAGAGCTCTTTCACTGTCTATCTATAGAAAGTGATCCATTAAATTATATTAAAAAAATAAAATGCCTTGTCATTCGCATTTTTCTGTGTACTTCTCAAGTAGAAACCGAAGAAGCAAACTCATTTTTCTTACAAAGCGCTGTGATTTCTAAAAGATACATTTTTACATTTTTTTAGAATTCCTGGAAAATTTTTGTATCTGCTATTTAAACAAGGACATTTATGTGTAAATGAAACAATAAATGTCTTAAAAACAGGTTTTTAAAATTATTCTTTTTATAAGCACGATCTGTGCCTCTAAATATCCTCCTCCGCGCATTTTTATTAACATTTTTCAACATAGTTGAAAAGTGTTTATAACTTTCTTCATTCTGTCTGTCTGTCTATCCGTTCGTTATATAACTGCCGTAAATATGACTTTATCAAAATTAAATTTTAGTATATGGTTGGGACTGTCTGTGAAACATATGGGAATGCAAATAAATAATATCACCTAATTAATTTTGAATTAAACCCGGGTTGAAAAAATGAAATGCATTGAACCCTATAGAACATAATTTTTATAAACTTTTTAGTCAAAGTAAAAATTCAAAAATTGCTTCGAAAATTTTAGAAAATATTCAAATTATCCCTTAAAATACGGAAAAGAAATTTCAGCTATACATGGATGGTAGTTTTTGAAATAAAAATTAAAATATTAATTACACCCGTATTATATGAAGAGATCACGTGACCCTCTTCAAAATAAAATATGGCATCCATCTTTTTTATACAATATAAAAATCGTGATTTTTAAAGTTCTTTTAAATTTTTATCTAGCATCCGTCCTAAAACCGCTTTATTTTTGCGTATTTTCTGCGCATCTATATTCTGTGCCAACGCAATTACAATATTTGTATGTTTAAATGATCATTAAACTTTGGTTATTTCTTCAACGAAACCTTATTTTATGGATGCCGAACGTAAATAAGTGATTGTAAGATGCGTTTCATAAGAATAGTTGATTTCTTATTCACTCAAAATTATTTAGCTCTGACGGCTGAAATGAAAGTGATATGAATGAAATATTCATTTCTTTTACATAGAGAGCCAGGCGATTTATATTCCGATGACGTCATTTGAATAAAGTTCTTTTCTTTCTATGATGTTTTAGGTTTTCAAATATAATAAATTATTGCGGTACTGTGATAATTTAAAATATATCAGCTCTGAATGTATCGCATTTTTGAAATGTTTAAATAAAATTCTATTTCCGTTGGAAATTGTTTCATACTTCATGCATGAATGATCTTTCTCGTTCATTTTACACTCTGTCACTATCTTCCATTTTAAAATGATATAAAAATTTTTAAACTAAAAAGAAATGTAACGATCTAGAATTCGATTTTGAAACACCGGCTTACTGAAACTTTTTTCGATAATAAAAATAGAAGAAAGATCAATCATGATTAAATCATTGATTATGAAACACTTTCCAACTTCAATGCAATTTAATTTAAACATCTCTAAAATGCGATACATTCTGATGTAATATTTTAAAAATTATCACAATATTATATTAATTTATTATATTTGAAAACTGAAAACTTCATCGAATAAACTAATTTTTTTCAAATGACGTCATTGGAATATAAGTCGCCTGGTTTAAACATCTCTAAAATACGATACATTCAGCGGTAATATTTTTAAAATTATCACAATAATATAATTTATTACATTTAACAATTTAAAACTTCATCGAAAAAAATGAATTTTATTCAAATGACGTCATAGAAAAAATAACACACCTAGCTAGCTCTCTCTAAAAAAGGAGCATTTCATTCGTAACATTTTCCCATTCATTTCATTCATAACATTTTCCCATTCATTTCATTCATCACAGAACTAAAATAATTTATTTTATTTGAAAACTTAAGACCACTGAGCTACAAGTAATTAAACTCTATGCTTAAAGCTTTATCTAAAAAAGCCTCCTTCTCTCTGTAAAATCAATGAATATTTCATTCATATCAGCTATGCAGACTCCATGAGTTAAATACTTTTGCGTTAAAGAAATACAGCAATTCTTATACAACTCATCCTACATATTTTGCTGCTTACATTTTACATAAGTGAAGAATAGGATTCGTTCTAGAAATAATCATATTTGGATGATCATTTAAATTGAAATATATTATCATAGCGTTGTTTCAGTATGTACATGCACAGAATTTAAGCAAAAATAAAGCGGTTTTAGGACTAATGCAACACTCAATAAGAATTAAAAAGAACTTTAAAAATCACGATTTTGAGACAAGATGGATGCCATATTTTATTTTGAGGTGGGTCACTTGATCTTTCCATATCATGGTCACGTTATTCCTTCATATAAGGAGTGTAATTATTATTTTAATTTTTATTTAAAGAACTACTGAATATTTTTTGCTGAAATTATTTGTATATAATTTATGGAATAATTTTAATATTACCTTACATTTTCGAAGCAATTTGTGAATTTTAAATCTGCTTAAAAATGTTTGAAAATTTCTGTTCCATATGGTTCAATATATGTCATTTTTTCAACCCGAGTTCAATCCAAAACTCTTTGAGGTGATATTATTCATTTATATTCCCATAGGCTCTACAGACCGTTTGAACAACATACTAAAATTGTATTTTGATTAAGTCATTTTACGGCAGTTATCGTGCTAACGGACAGGCAGACAGACAGATAGACAGACAGACAGAATGAACAAAGTCATAAACACGTTTCAACTTTGATGTAAAGTGTTAATAAATGCATGAAAAATTGAGGTTCACTTCAGTTCGTTTACCTTGAAAATCCATTGGCGTCTGACGCCTGTAGATTGAAATAATTGTAGAAAAATTAGCCAATCGCCTCAATTGAACCGAGCGATATAGCTCTCCATTTGAAAGGCAATTTTTGAAATATCTGGATTACAGTTCATGATAACTCTGAAATATTAGGCTCTATTAATTTCGCATTTAAAGTACATTTGAATACTTTGTTCATTTAAGAATTGGTTATATATTTATTTTTGGTGATTCTTTTTGGTTTTGTTCCAAACTGTCAAATGTCTTGAGGATGGCAAATGGTCATCCCATAAAATAAAATATATAATTTATCTGAAATTTAAAATGAAATTACGTACAAATAACTATTTCTAAACATGTTCCTACATAAGTATGTCAGCCGATTTAGGTTTCTATACCCGCAAACCCACTGGGTTGAACCCTAATCTCGGCATAATAATAATAGTAATAATAGTAATAACGACAATAAGATATAATAATAATTATGTTAATAATATATAATAATAATAATGATAATAAATAATAGTAAAATATGTTTTAATATTGCTTACAATTTTTGAAAATAATATTTAAACAAAAGGGTTTTCTTCCCTTTGGCTGTTGAACCCGAAAATCGATTGTCTTCTTATGTCACCTATGTAAATAATCCAACCGAATTATATTTATCGTACTAAATTTGCGCGATATTGTCTCAACATACGGAAAGACAGCCAAACAGCCCTAAAAGTTATCTGTAAAAAATAATTTATTTGTTTTTCGTGATTCTCAAAGCGTGCAGACCTATAAAATTCCGGCAATCACATTTTAACTCCATTACAATGCGGTTTCTTTACATACATGCTATTTACTACATCAAAAGTAAAAAAAATATATATTGAGAATGATTTACCCCAGAACAGATAAGTGGTTTTACTGGTTTTACTTTCAAAATCACATATACATGAAGTAATACATTAAACTAGATTGGCATTGTGTTTGTATATTTTACTCGCATAAACAGGTTGGAAGGAGACGGGATATCACTTCAAAAGAGTTCCTAGCGTATATTTATTTAACAATATTTGTAAACTTGACATTGTTTGAGCTGAGTTCACAATTAAGAAGTAGCCACTTTCCTATACGCTTTATAAATTGGTTCATTTTCGTAACATTTGGGTGAACAAAACCTATGCATTAGATAATTTTGAAAAACCTACAAGTTCGAAGCAGCGTCATCACAATTCATCACAATTAACACGTAGCCACTTTTCTGTGCGCTTTAAAAATTGGTTCATGGTCGTAACATTTGGGCGAACAAAGCCGCTGCATTAGACAATCTATTATAACCTACAAATAAGACGTGCGAGTTCACAATCAACAAGTAGTCATTTTTCAATACGCTTTATAAATTGGTTCATGTTCGTAATATTTGGGGGAACAAACTCTATGCATTAGACAATCTAGAGAACCCTACAATTACGCAAGAGTTCACAATTAACACGTAGCCACTTTCTGTGCGCTTTATAAATTGGGTCATGGTCGTAACATTTGGACTAACAAAGCCTCTGCATTAGACAAATTAGAAAAACCTACAAGTAAGGCGTGCGAGTTCACAATTAACACGAAGCCACTTTTATATGTTTTACAAGAGCAAGGAGGGCGTATCTGAACCCCAAGCCAAAAGATATGGCTGCAAGTAGTAAAGTCAGCGAATATAATTGAGATGATTTTCAAGAGTTGAACAGAGAGAGTCGTGATTTCAAGCAGTGTTATACAGAGACAGTCGTTATTCATTTGAGTATTGAAAATGTTATAGGAAAAGACGAAGTCTGATTCAAAATGTCAGAAAAATATTCGAAAACGGTGACTGGCATGCTGAGCTACAGACCCGAAATACAGATATATGTACGTTAGGTCATGTATGTTAGGTTCATGTATGTTAGGTCAATTTTTGATCTTTGGAATAAAATTCAAACGATCTGGTGCTCACTTAGTGATTTTCTCCCCCTTAAGCGTTCGTTAATAAATTCATGACTTTTAATCATAATAATATAGAAGAGTGAATAAAATGATAATTTATTTAAAAAAATAAAATATGGATTTTAATGTGTAGTGTTTTGATTTAATGGTTTTGTTAAGGAACTCGTACAAAGAAGTAATGGTGGGTTTTGCGACCAATGTACAAATGTTACGATTCACGACCACTTTAATTAAAATTAATAATTTAATCCGCAAAATTTATTTTAAAAGTAAACCTATTTCAACGTTTTATTCCACCACTGGTTCATGTTTGAAATTTTTGAGTGAACAAAACCTATTCATTAGAGAATCCAGAAAAACCTACAAGTAAGACATGCAAGTTCACAATAAACTCGTAGCCCCTTTCTATATGCTTCATACATTGATAATTTATGCTCGCCGTAGATGTATTTTGATATGACATAAAATAACCAAAGTGAATAACTGCAGTAATATCAATGCCTTAATGCATCAGGATTTTTAAAATGCGCTATTAGTTAAAATGTTGAATCAAATTATAATTAGTAGATTCGACAAATCTATTGTTTTTCTTAATTTCTTATATCATTATAACTAGTAGGTTTAACAAGTTATTAGTTGATCTAAATGCAAAAATTGCTCCAAATGTGTCCTTCACCTGCAGTTTTTTCACAAATTGCAAAGAAAAGATGTAAATAAATTTAAAATTCGCAATTTGCAGTGAACTTCTAATAGTTGGATTCTTTTAAATTTTATAATATTTCTCACAAAAGAAAAGAGGTCAATTCTATTATTCTGAAATAAACAGACAGATTTTTTAAAATTTAATTTATATATATATATATATATAGATAATTACAATTTTACATTTAACCAATATCACCTTCTTAGAGTACGTTTCTACACTTATTATACGAGGCAGAATTATAGAAATATATCCTTCATTTATGATTTTTGAAATTAAAATACATATTTCTTATTTCATTAAGCTATATATATTCTATAAGTCTAGATATAGAGGCACAACTAATGAATGGGTCACTTTATGGGATTTATAATTGCATTTACTGTAGAGAGGCTCAAAAATGATTAAGTCACGTTAGTTTAGAGACTCAAATAACGATTGGGTCCCGTTTGTTTGGATTTTTAAGTTCGATCATGCTCCACGTATGGAACAATTCAGAAGGATAGGCGGATGTCTAAATTGTAAGTGTGACCTAACCAAAGCGTCCATATAAATATCATGAAAACTGGTTCTGACGTGCTCCCATGACAATGAGATAAGCAGCTGAATTTTTAATTTTATTTATATAGATAGAGTTCATTAAAAGGGATGTCTGCACACTTAAAAGTTCTAAATATGAAAAATAATTTTAAATTCAAATACAAATATTACGTACATTTCATAGTTATATTAATACAGAAATTGCTTTATGTGAAACATTATTTCATCGCCACTCCCTCTGTATTTCTTTATTTTCAACATTTTCAGACATTGGAATCAAATAAATAATTTTTAACAGCATTTTCAATAATTAGTTTGAGATAATACACAGCAGACGATCTCAAACTAACTATTGAAAATACTGTTACAAAATTGTTTGAGATAATATACAGCAGACGATGAACCGACCACACAAACTGCTGCTTATACATCAGGGTGAGTCGAGTGGTTTGGGTTTTCAACAACAGACGATGAAAGAGAAATTCATTTTAAAAGCTTTCAATAGTTTTAGTCAGTATTAAGGATATGCAAACATTGTTTACATTTTTATTTTTTCAATTTGTATTGCATTATAATTTTTTTAAACTTCGCAATTATAAATTTATCTGATATCAATTTATCTTAAAATGATATCAGGGTAAATACATATTTAGTAATTTTAAAAATTATTTATAAAATAAACTATGTTTATTTGAATAGTTGAGTTTGTAAATAGTATTTCATTTTTTATTATTAAGGCAATAATAGTTAAGGATTCACTTCTATGGAAATAATTTTACATGCATTTTCATTATATTCTCATACATCTCATATTGAGAAAGTATTGTTTTAACGAACATTTTTGATTTCGAGATTTTAATGCCAATATATGTATTAAGACCTCCTGAATATATTTTAACTATTTTTGAATTCATATCCGCCTGCCTGTATGATATTCGTGACGAATTTTTTGTGTCCACTATAGAAGCCACCCATATATTAATGAATTTTCACGAAACTTTATATCCAGCTTCATTATCAAAAAGATAGAACTAGATAGACGTTTTTTAAGTTCGAGCAAAAACTTCAAAATTTATTCGAAATTCTATATTTTATTTTACATGGCAACATAGGACAGAATTTGATGTAATCATGTATGAAAGGGATTATTTGTGTCTTAATAATGCCCAGACTTCAGAGTTTATATCGCTGATGTGAAAGGTAGCAGCGGTACAATATTTATTTGTTCGTGACATCATTAGTCCCCCTTTGGTGGCAAATAACCCCTCGTAGGGTACATTGTTAAGTATGATATCAGTCGAAAGATATTTTCAAGTCCTATAACGCAAAGGGTAAAATACTATAGTTGTAATCATTTGGATCCAAAATGCCGATTTTTATATATATATTATATTATTATTAATTGCTCTAAAGACGATTACTCTAACGATTATTATATATATATTATATTATTATTACTTGCTCTAAAGACGATTTCTCTAACGATTATATATATATATATATATATATATATATATATATATATATATATATATATATATATATATATATATATATATATATATATATATATATATATATATATATATATATATATATATAAATATATATATGTCTATCTAGCTATCTATTTATATATATCTAAATATAATAATAATTGAATTTTTTTAATCAAAAACTATGCAAACTACGGAAAGTACAAAAGCATACATATATATATATATATATATTTCATTATTTTCATATTCATATCTGATCCATTTTCTACTTTTTTCTACGTCGGGCCATGTGCATTATTTCTGTAATACAATCAACAGTAATGTACACAGAAACGTAGAACCAGCATTAACGAACCAGGTATAGCCCTTGATAACGTACATGGTTTCGGAAATGCTTTTGAATTTTTTCAATTTATTCATATTCAAAAAACATTTTTGAGAGCCAAAAAGGCATAGCTCCACATGCAATTCTGTTTTTCTGCTTTTCAACTTTTCATCTTATACACACTTCCTGCTTTACACCATGTATATTTATGCAGGGAACAAGGGGTTAGTACTTTAAGTACCTGTGATACATATATGATTTATAACACAAAATAAAAATTCTAATCTGAGGGAGTATTTAAAGGATATATTAATGATCTTTACCACATGTAATTCTTTTTAACTTATATATTAAACAGGTAAAAAGGGATATTTCATACCAAGTTAGTACTTATTTTATTTATATTGTGTTATTTATAGTATTTTGTTTATAATGTTCTCTTTATCATCTTCATAAGCTTGTCGTATATGTACAGTCACTATTGATTTCAAATAATCACTTCAGACATCTGTTTTTCATTTTTGGTATACAGAACTTTTCAATAAATGATCAATCTCAGGTATACATAATACAAGTAAATTAAAAGTTTTCAATTTTATATATATATATATATATATATATATATATATATATTCCACGTCAAAAACTAAAGTACTGAAATGATGCCATGATTTTAGAAAAATTTATACGATGCCCACATAAGAATTTTACATATTAAAATCTGTATTTTCTTTGCCAAAGAATGCACTCTTACACGAAATATGAAAAAAATATATATTTTAACAATTTGCATGCATATACGATTTATTTCAAACCTACATATATTAATATATAAATTAAATTTACTTTCAATAAGTGGTTTCCACCAAGCTTTATTTCGATATCAAGTTTTCTCATTCCGAAAAATATTATATCAATTTCCAAAGCTTATACTGGAACCAGGATAAAAGCATTATTGATTCAAGCTTCTCTAATATGAATATATAGCATTGCTTAAATAAGAAAAATGTGTATCGGAATTAATATATGAGAAACTTTGGGAAACTTTACTGAAAGTTTTGTCATATCAAACTAATATATTTTGTGAATGTATTCATCGGATTTTTCATATCCTGTTTTCAAAGAATTTATGCATGTGAGTGACGGAACGCCAAAATAAATTTCACACTTCGGTACCCACAAAGTGACTTCATTTCCTAATCTTTTCTTTGAAAGTGTTGGATCCTTTAAAGTTTGAGTGTTATTCAGCAATAAGATCCAATTTGCATTATTCTTTATGCAATGAATTCTGATGTTCCATTGAAGCAAATAATGACTAAATGTCTTAATTGATGTGTTTTGATAGTCATATCCTAACAATTAACATATTTATGGAAAAATACGTATGATTTGTATACAGAGTTTGTCCTAGGATTTTCCCAGAAGAGTAAAAATACTCCCTGACGTCTTTTGAAGGAGTATTTTGCTTTCCAGAACAGTAACTTTAGCAAATGAGCAATTACCCCCAAATTTAAAAATATTATAAAACAAAGATTTAAGAAATGTTGTCTTTATGTGAACTTGTAAAAAAAACAAAAAACATTATATATTTGATAGGGTGAAATTTTTTGGTAAATTTTACTGTAAAAATAAGTTAGATTTTCTTAATTTTTTAATATTTTCTGAGCTCATTTAAATTAAAGTTATTAGGAATACTATATTTAAACAAAAGGATGAAACAAATGTTAATTGTTAGTTTTAATATACAGAAATTGAGGAATAATAATGTGCTGGATATACACCGTGTATGTACAGCAAATTATTATTCCTCAATTTCTGTATATGTTGAATATCTCTCTACATTTCATTTTTATAACTTTAATTAACATGAATAATACCAGTTTTTTTGCTACATGTCACTATAACAAGGTAAATCTTATGTGGGTAGCACACGCCTCTCCCTACAGACTCAAATTCGTGTCCTCTTTATTTTATACATTATTAAATTGAGTTTAATAGCACAAAATAACACATATAATTATTTTAAATTACACTGAATCCGCAGTTGTATTTAAATTTCCATTTTCATTTGGTGTCTCGAAGTATTTTTAAAAACGAAGCGGTAAAAAGTACGAAAAACTAAAATAACTGAAGAATACTAGAATTATGGGGTTAGTCTTCTTATTTGTCGTAAAAATTACGCATAAAACAATTATTTAACTGTTACATTTAAGTACACATATTGTTTTGTTTTAGATTTTGGCAATTCTCGTTTTCCATTTTGAAAAACAGTCATGATTTTCCATTATGAATTGTACCAAAATATAAGCAATATCAGAGTATCCCACAGATAATTTATCTATCAAATTTTTTGGATAATTTGATAGATTTGGTTAATTGGTATTTCAATTAAACTGGATATATACCTTTCTGCGGGCCATTTGTAAGAAAACTGTAGGTTTTTTTTTCCGAAGCTAATCAAAATCTAATTATCACCAGTATAACCCTCAAGTAACTTTTGTGCCAAATTTTGTGAAATTTGGTCAATAAGTTTTACAGCTAAAGTAAATGCAGGCATTGTACTAATAGATATGCAGACAGACAGACACGCACATTCGTTACGCTAAAAATAGTTTTTTCGAGTTCTAGTAGATTGATCAAAATTTGTAGATCCGTTAAAACTTGAGTTGAGACTTTTGACATGATTCCAATACTTTCCCTATACATAACCATGTATTTTTAGGAAAGAAACAATCTTGATGATATTTTTAATACACGTATATTTGCTGTAATGTTTTATAGGTTGTTTCAACTTTGTTGATCCCGTTTCTCGAACTTCGGCAATTTACTACAGGCACATGATACAAATATGAAGTTGGTTAAAATTTAATACGAAATTATTTGATATAGATATTTTCAAGCAGATGGTCCCTAATAGACAAAAATTTGAAAACTTGAATTTTTCTCTCATCTTTGATTTGAGCTACAAGAGCAGACTGCAAATTGCAACTGGACTTTTCATAAAACGTGTTTGCAAAATTTTATTTGTAGTTGATTTTGCATTTGTAGGGTTGAGATTCTCGATTCTTTAATAAGGAGGAAAACACAAAATATGGAGCATAATTGCACCATTTTGTTATCATTCTTTTGTATACTATAGTTGATGTACAGAACAATTCTTTTAAATTAAACTGTCTGCTCAGTGGACAATACACTTTATTTTTATGAAAATAACACCCGCCAAAAAAGAAAAAAAAAGTATATAGATGAAGTAATTTCGCGTTTATTTTAGCAAACTTTCAAATTGTAAGTAGGTTTCTAAAATATATTACTGAAGCTCAGGAAACACAGCCTGCTCTGCATAAATGCTCTGCAAAATGAGATAGATGAAAGCAGATTAGAAGACAGTTGAATGTATGACGATTGTAATAAGGTAAACGATATAATTCCGCTCTATATATGTCATAGAAGAGCTATGCCATGCTACTTCTATAGATATTATTGTTGTCTAACGGAACAGCTAAGTTTCGAGCTCAATGCAGATTTTAGTAGACTGGCGACTGAGCCTTCAAAATATTTCCTCAAAATGTTTATGTAAATGGTTACCTGATTCATCCTTGAAGCCTCTTGTCCGGACTGGGCACTTTGCCCAGTCATCTGCCATTCTCACACACACTTGTTAGGAACACACATTTTCGAGCACACATCGACTTATTAAAGCCAAAGTAATTGTAATGTACTTCCATGTCACCAGTAAAATCCGGATTCTTTGTACGTCATTTTATGTTAAAGCTAAGACATGAATATCAGTACGTACATCCTCCCATGTCAACCGGAAGTTAGGTTATATATATTTGTCACAAACTCTTGTATGAGGTACTTGCTCTGTGTTTTCCCCCTTTTGGTCATTGGCTTTTCGATGTATTCTGCTATTGATTCCCGTTCTGTGGGAGGAGCTTATGTTAAGATCCATTGGACTTGGAGTTTTGTTTATTTCATAAAGCGCACGTATTACGAGATCATAATCTTATAGCTTGGGCAGTAATTTATTGTCCGCCCCATCATAAAAACTAATGTCTCAAAGTTGGTGTCTAGGGCTTGGTGCCAGCCTGTTACATATGTAGATAAAATATTCTTTCTATTCGTAAATCTTATATTTGATGGTTATATTCGCGTAATGTATCATACTTATATAACCATCCCATTTTCTTAGACGTAAACATAATATTTTTTATTTTGTGCAATATCTCTCGACTTGTTTAATGCTTTATTCTGGTACTTTGAGCACATTTAAGGGAACTGTCATAGGGGTATACGCGTATAGTGGTTTTAGTAATAAATGAAGATTAGTGATTAGTTATACAAACATTGCGTTTGAGTTAATACCCCGGACAAATAGAAATAACATAAATTGCAAGTCCAAGAAATATCAGTAATTAAAATGAAACTTACTTTGAATTTATGATTTGGACTTATTCTTAGGCAATAACTCCAGGCAGGAACTTATTCCGGCTAACTAATAGTTAGTTGGACACAAGCAAATTAATATGCAGGTGTAATTGTTGCGGAAAATGACAATGATTTAAATATTAAACTATTCTTTTATTATATATATTTCAATGAGATAAAACTATATTTATGTAATTATGTATTTTTCATTCACAGTATGAAGAGGATCTTAATTATTAATAACCTCCATTATGCATTAATAAAACCAATAAGAATAGTACTCAGAACCTACACAATTATGTTGACAATAATAAGCTTCTTCTTAATTTATTCAAATTTGACCAGAGAGACGGTATTGAAATAACAGGAGACAGTAATTAACTATTAAATGTAATTATTCAATAATATATTCAATAATAATATGTATCAATATTACTCTACGATTTTTGTCTCTCTTTGCATAAGAATTTCTCTCAGAAGAGAAGCCACTTTTAATTTAGAAATACCTGTGTTACCGAGTAGTGTCTAGCTGGGCAATATAAGTACCAGATGAATAAAGAAGTACCAGATAATATAAGTACCAATATAAGTACCAGAACCCAAGTATGTCCAGATGATCCAATAGAATGTTCCTCCGGGAAAAGTTCCGACCACACGAAAACTTGCACTACACACGTCCAAGCATTTCTGTCCAATGAAATGGACCCGCTCCGAACCGTAGTAGGCAATACAGATAGAACCAAGATAGTAAACCACTCAACTGATGAAATAGTCCCGCAGGAGATATGGAGAAAAATTCACTCTAGTACCGGACCATCACGTCATCCGTAGAAATACACGGGAACCTTCCCAACATTTTCTAACTCCGTTAGACTCTTCGATTTTTGACCTGCAACTAAAGAAATAAATTTAGAATATTTGATAAGGAAAGGTGTCTTGGCCATCTTCTAGATTAACGATCCTTTGAGAATCAAAAATTAATCCCACACAAGGAAACCGTTGGGTCAATTCCTTTGTGTAACATAATTAACGGAGATCCGACCGTGAGGTCCTCTCCAGATGAAACTTTAGGGCCAAGAGATAGAGCATCTACTGCGAAATTTGCAAATATAGTCCGGTAAAAATAAAAACGAATGGTCTAAATCAAAGGCGCGCTTTCACACTTTCTCTTCTGGGACCGTTCACGTCACAGCTCGCAGAGGCGAAAATCAGCCCGGGCATGAATCAAAGAATAATAAAGTTTGCAGCGCGGCATCCAACCAGCCGAATTCCCATGCTTGATTGCAGGAACCGCTGACACATTCGGAATTATAAAGTGGAAATAAAATGGCCTTTTAGAGAGAACAGATTCATAAAGAAATACAAAATGTCCAAAATGTCACTATGACAACTTGTTTAATTATTTATTCTGGTACTTTGAGCACATTTAAGGGAAATAGGCTGCATTAAATAGTATCGGTGCTATTTTCCAAACTAGCACCACCATATTGTTCAATATCGGGTCCGATAAAAGGGCCTGTTATTATTAGAATGTTATTTCCTATATTAAGGAAGTACTGTAATGGGGATAAAAATTTCATTTCGAGTAATTGATGAAAAATAAAGTTTTTGAGTACCATAGAATATAGAAAATGTAGTAATAATGCTCTTATAGAAACCATTACAGACATGCTGGTTTAATGTACTTATAGTTAGTATTGTTGATAATTGATGTAAAACTTTAAAGCAAAAATATATATATATGTGTTCTTTGTCTCAATTTCTCAAATCTCTGTGGTGAAGAAGTATTTCATATTGCGTAGTTAGGTTTAAACTTAATGAGTATACAGGGCGAACGCTTCTTTTATTTTTAATACACCAAAGTGAACTCCCTTCTTTATTTACTATTGTATTCCTGCTACAGAATAGGTTTAGTAGTCAGTGTAGTTTGAAAGTTGATTTTATAGTGTACAGAAAGATATAAATGTCGAAATGTATATGGAAAAATAAAATGTTCAAATCCTAAGATCCATATACTTTTAAAGTAAAAGTACCACCATTATAAGAATATGCAATTTGTCATAATACATTTATATATCAATTCTTTTATTTTATTGTTTTGTTTCTTTAACCTAAAATTTTTATAAATGCATAATTACATTTCTAGAATTTTAATATTTGTAAAACTAATTAAGTTATAACTATTTTAACTTTTACTGATTTCGTCGTTAAAGAATATATATTCAATGTCATTTACTTAGCTTGAAATAATCTACTGTGCACTGTAAGAAAAATAACAATGGACATAAATACCCCTTCAATAGACAAGTGATTGAGCTGCAAATTTGAAACTTTGCTCCTTGTGACTGTGCATTGTAATAAAACTAACAATTAATTACTCCTTAGTTCGACAAGTGGTTGGGTTGCAAATTTAAAACTTGAATAGTCACTTTGCTCACTGTGACTGTGCATTGTAAAAAAATGCAATGCACTATATTAACCCTTAATTAGACAAGTGGTCGGGTTTTAAATTTAAAACTTAAATAGTTCCTTTGCTCATTGTGACCCAGACCCATTAAAAAATACCACTAAGGGATCAAAGTTACAACAAAATGTGCTTGTTGACTAGACATTGATCAGGCCTCTTAAATTGTTAAAAAAGCCTATTCTGAAAATAGAAATTGTCCTAATCTCATAACCGGGCATATCGCCTTACCTGATGATGGTTGTTGTGTTGTTCGTCGAATTTTATTTGGTTTGGATACTGTTATTCGTCTCTAAACAAGGCAATTGCAGACTGGATTCAATAATCTATAAATTTACCCATAATATTTAGAATGTATATTATGAGTTCAACCTTAAGCATAACATTGTACGGTATTCCTTAACTGTCAAATTATCTATTAAACAAATACTTCCTAAAAAAATACTTCCAGATGGTTTTGAACTCAACATTTAACAGTGTTTGCAGTATTATGCTAGAATTTGTTTAGTATAAAAATTACACCTGAATAACGTCCAAAGAAAAATATTGCATTCAAATGTTATTGATTTAACTGTGTTAATACTGAATCAGTTTATCTGATATACATTATACCGTGTATTAATTCCAGTCTTTAACCCTTAACAATTAGAGTAATACAGAAATGTAGACACAGATTCTGATTTAATCTTACAGCATCGTAATCATTAGAGCCTCTGGAGAGTCTTCAATCACGCCGACATAATATCGTTAGAGCGCTCACTTTTACAGAACAGAATGAACATGCTCCCTTTTCCTTCTAACGGTGAGTTCTATCTAGAAAAAATTAACCTGGAGTGGGGATCAACTCGACCTTCTCATATACTAATATCCATTTTATGCAGCTTGCGATATATATATATATATATATATATATATATATATATATATATATATATATATATATATATATATTATTTTTTGAGTGAATTTTACAAGAACAATTTTAAATAAATGTGTCATTATTCTAAATGATCGCAATTATAATGCGTGTTACTCTTCATGATACTGGGGTTGAAAACATCTTTCGATTGATACTAAGGTTGATCATGTGCACCTCAGGGGAATCTTGTCCCCTCCCGAGGTGGGGATAATAACGTCACGAACACGAAAATTTTATCGCGGTAAAAAAATTGCATAATTTTTTCTTTAATTATTGAAACTATTATCTTTCGTGATCATTGAACCATAAATAATCCCTTTTAAAATTGGTTATGTCAAATATTGTCCTATACTGCCATGTTAAGCAAATATAAAATTTTGAATACATTTCGAAGTTTTTAATCGGATTTGAAACGATTCTAGTATCTAGTTCTATTTTTTTGATTAACAGAACGGAATATAAAGTTTGGAAATTTATTAGTATTTGTGGAATCCGTCATATACACAAGAAATAAACCACGGAAAGACAGACGGACAATCCTCTAAAAATAATAAAATATTGTTTACTAAGTCGTAAAACATATGTCAACATCAAAATATTGAATTGTAAAATGTTAGTGTAAATAATACATTTTATATACTGCGTGTGAGAACGTAATAAAATGGCGAAACTTGAGGTTAGCTAGTAAGATTTACGATTCTATGTGAGGCGTAGTGTAAATATTTTCACAATTTTTAATAGCATTTAATCATTTAAACTCATTGAAAGTTCAGTAAATGTTTGAAAAGTCAAGATTGAAAGTTATAAAAACAAACGTGAGGAGTGTTAATTTCGTGGAGAAAAATGAGTTTCCCATTCTTTTAAGAAATAACAAAATATGATGCATTGCCTTCAGAGTAAGAGAGAACTTATCCGCTATCTATCAATCGAAAGTGATCCTTCAAGTGATATTCTATAGAAAGAAAATATCCTGTCATCCGCATTTCTCCGTGTGATGCGCAGAAAGAAATCTGAGAGACAAACTCAATTCTGTACTGATATTTGCTGTTTTATCTTGAAAGTTATTTTTAATGGACCTAATATGTCTGATTTTATTAGGTTTCTTCAAAATATGAAATCAAGTAATACAGCAAATATATCATATTTGTTCAGTATATGTACCACAATATGCGTGAAACACTGGAACAATTTTGACACACAGAAGATTTATTATCTCTTAGATTAGACGAAAATTAATTCAATGTTGGCTAAACTAAATATGTTTTCTTCTTTTGTATAAAGAAAGTTCTCGACGGCATAAATCCGAGATTTAAAAAACAAAGTACGTTTAAAGACATCCTGAACTCATTTCGAATATTTTTTTAAATATTTCCATCAGTATGTGTGTAAAATCGAAATATTTCCATCACATTGCTTACAAAAGTGCTCAACAACGAATGCGCGTATCACTGTGAAATTTCATATGCTGGTGTATTTAGTAGAAAATAGATGGAATTAAACACAATTTCAGAAGAAATTATGCACAACTTTCTAATTTTTAAAACATTTTTTTTACTAAAGCTTGGTTTTTAAAAGTTTTTTTAGGGATTATCCTTAGTACTTTAGGCTTTTTTTTAACATTATGTTAATATAAAACAATATGTTAGTATGAAACATTATGATGATATAAAATACGGATTTCGCTGTGTTTGTTTTAGTGTTAATTCATTCTACTTGTTAAATAATTTTAAATTTTCATGAAAAGGCACTATTTACAAAAAAAACTTAACCGCGTATAAAGCGAGCAAATTTTGTGAAAAGCACTATTTTGTCTTTCTGTCATGATATAATGAAATATGATGAATAACTAACTGGAAGAAAAATGTATCATTTTTTTCGTTTTATATCAATAGAAAGTAATCTATTATGAGATAGTCCATAGCAAAAAATTCTGTCAGTCGCATTTCTGTGTAGGACACTTCAGTAGAAATCAGGGAGACAAACTCATCTTTATTGGACAACATTGCGTTTAAAAAAAAAAAACTTACATATGTTTCTGAAATTTCTTAAATATTTTTAAAACATTTATTTATTAATAATATATTATTGTATCAAATTTTACGTATGAAATAGACTAATATGGTGTGTTATACAAAGAATCACACTTAGAGTGTTTGAAAAAAAATCTTGAAATATATATATATATATATATATATATATATATATATATATATATATATATATTTATATATATATATATATATATATATATATATATATATATATATATATATATATATATATATATATATATATATACATATATATATATATATATATATATATATATATGTATATATTGCAATTATTTATTTTTTATGCTTAATTCATGCATATATACTAGTTTTGGAGTCCGATAGACGACGTTACTGTGTTAGTCAGGAGTATAATTCGCTTTATTGGAAGCATTTTTAACCTGTGAGGATGGATTGGATTTTATAGTTTAGCTTTTAGTAACATCTAGTAACATTCAGAAAATGTTTTAATATACCTGTCTAACGTGTTTTTGTCATTGCTGATCCTCTATAATCATTCTATTGGCTTAGAAGGTTGAAGCTTATAGTTTCGACAACTGGAACAAACCTAACGGAAAAGAATTTTTGAATCTTCTCTCGAATTAAAAAAGTGACTAAAATGACCCAGATTAAACTTGACTACGGGGCTACACCTTACTGTAATAATTTTGTATTGGCACATCTATTATAGACTCTAAACATCATACATAGTTAAGCAAAATGAAACTTATTAGCGAAAAGCTGCATCATGATTTTCAAGAAGTGTTAGTTTCCCTGTCTTTGACAGGCTTAAATACAAGTATATATTATAATAAAGTATCCATTGCACGATTTAATACGATATATTAGACATGTCCAGTATATTTAATATAACAATATAAGTTTTTAACACCGACATAATCTAATATAGGGCGCGGTAGCCCAGTGGTTAGCGCGCGGGAATTGCACTCGACAGGTCCGGGTTCGATTCCCACCTCTGCCAAAACTGCCGCCGTGTTCACCCGGAGTACAATCACGTTAAACATGTGGGTCCGTAATTCCTTCCGAGAGGTTGGTGGTTGGGGAAGGAGTGTACGGTCCCTGTGCATACCTCCCACACTGGGTTCCGGTCTAAATTGTGTGGCACTTCCTGGCCGTCCAAACAGTTACCTTCCACCTTTCTGGTGGGTCGGACGGTCTGCGTCTCAAAAACAACAACAGCACCGACATAACCTAGGGTGCCGTAGCCCAGTGGTTAACGAGGGGGAATTGTAAGCTGTAGGTCCGGGTTCGATTCCCTCCTCTGTCAAAACTGTCGTCGTGTTCACTCGGAGTACGATCACGTTAAACATATGGATCCGCAAGTCCTTTCGAGAGGTTGGTGATAGGGGAAGGAGGGTACGGTTCCTGTGGATGTCTCTCCCACTGGGTTCCGGTCTAAATTGGTTGGCACTTCCCGACCGTCCAACCAGTTACCTTACACCTTTCTGGTAGGTCGGACGGTCTGGGTCTTAACAACAACACCGACATAATCTATGCAGAAAATATTATTTTAATTACGTAATGGATATAAATGTCATGAATATAATCTATCTTAACACAAATCAGTACACTACAGCCAATTTATTGCGTTGTAGACCAGTTGCCAAATTGATGAAAAGATAAAGAAAACTGACTTTTTCATTAAAAATTTGAAATTAACTTATGAAGAAAATAATTATGAAAATATGCTCTGTTTTGCATTTTAACCCCAATTGCAACAGAATACTTAAATGCTGAAAATGATTAATGTAAGATACTGACAAGAGGTTTCTCTCACTGCAGATATGCTTGATTAAAATCTAGTTAAAATGATTAAAATAATTTACAGGATACTTTGAATTTATAAACATACTGAATTGGAGTCTGAAGCATGATTATAGATAAGTTCAGCAGACGTGTAAAGAGTATTTAATGCGGTAGTTTAAAATATATATATGTTATATTTCAACACCAGATTCGACATTTATTTTGAAAACTTGGCAGTAGTAACTTTAAAATACACTTATAAAGTAAGGATGTTTTCAAATATTAACTGTATCTTAGACCCTGTGAGTTATAGTATTAACAAATACAAAGTCCATTTTGGGACTTGTCAACTTTGATGGACATAAAACATTCTTATAAATATATGATACTTAGTTTTTTATTCCACTGATATTAACAGTGCCGTGTTGTACAGAGGATTAATAACAGCAAATACTTTTTGAACTGAAGGCGTTTGATTTCTAAAACGTATGCTGTTATCTACATAAAAATAATCTTAAACATATTTTGATATTATTTAATTAGTTAAATTTGAAAACGTTGGATACATCTTACGAGTAATAGCAAAATTCATAAAGTAAACCATGCATAAATCATGTATTGAGTAGCGTATTGCTTACTTTAGTGATTTAAATTTGAAAACTGTTAATTTTACAGAAGATCATTTTTCAATTGGTACTTTTAAACAGTTTTTGTAGCTTTTGCATTTTTTGTCACCTAAAAAAGTCAAAGAGGTGATTTTAAATTTGATGTAGTTAATGAATTCTTCTAAGTTCTTAGAATGCTTGTCTTTTCAGGACTTTTTCTTTGCATTAAGAAAGTAATCGACTATTCGAAGAGAAACATAAAATGAATAATATTTTAAAGAAACTAAAGCAATTCACAAAGGAACTCTTTCTTGTCAAGAATCTAAGTGTTCGACTGCTTTAAATAGCTTATTTTCTCACATTTTATCATCACAAAATATGTATTTATTCTAAATTAATAAAATTTAAAATATATGAATTTTTCTTATTTTTTTAATTTAAAAATTCATTTTGTCCAACATTTGATTTACATGAACTCAGTATTTTAAGATTAAATTTAACTGAAGCACGCTTTTATTGTAGTAATTATTAAGTATTCTTTATTTGATGTTATTTTAAATTATTTGTATGGATGGGGATGATGTAAAATTAATTCCATGTAAATTATCATAGCAAAATAGTTATCTAGATAGGTAAATTCAATCTTTGTGTACTATTATGGGGAGTTTTTCTCTTCTTCTGTGTTCAAGCAGCGTAAAAATGTAGTGCATCATATTTAGATACACATAAAATAAGAAATTTGTGTTTGATTAAAAACTGTTCAACTTATTATTTTTAAACATTCTTCATTGTACAGGCAGTGCTTAACAACTCTGATGATCTAAAGGAAGGTAATTGCGTTTGAGCTGGATGAACATAATGTTATAGAGGAGGGGGGATATATCAGTTTAGTTAATCTAAACATGTAAACCCCATTACGTTCTGGAATAGTGTTATAATCATCCTCTACGCATATGTGTGATTTTTATGTAGTACCTTTGAATAAAAGTTATTTTATAATAGACCTGCATTAATACAAATACACGATTAAATTTACAAAGCAAAAAACAGTATTACATGTCGAAAATCGGTATTTGAGTCATCAACACGAGTTATGATAAGTGCTTCTAAACGACATGGCATCGAATCAAACATATTTTGTATTTGTACCTGATGAAGAACATTCCAGGTTGCTTCAATCCGAACCCAAAGTCCAGCTGTAACAGCTATAGGACGAACGTCACGAGCGAGACACCGTCCTACGAAATCCCAGATATGTTCAATGGGCGACATATCCGGTAAATAGTCAGGCCAAGGAAAAAGTTTGCATTGTTTGTTATGCTGAAAAGAAGACTTGAACATTTCCAGAAACATGTAGAACTGGCATTGTCCTATTTTTATCAAAATGAAATTTTATTATGTCGAGAAGGCCCATGGGATACATAGGAATGTAAACTAATCAACCAATTAGTTTTGGATTTACCCGGATTGAAATAATGAAATACATTGAACCCTACAGGACCTAATTTTTCAAACATTTAAGAGGAGTTAAAATTCATAAATTGCTTTGAACATTTTAGGAAATATTCAAATTATCACGTAAAACATGTCAAAACATTTCATCAAAATTAAATAAGTTGTTTTTTAAAATAAAAATTGAAACAATAATTACACTCATATTATATGAATAAATTGCTTGACTGATTCCAAAACAAAATATGACATTCATTTTTTTCGCTTAGTGAAAATCGTGATTTTTAAGGAATGCGTATATTTATATTTAGTGTTCCAATCGTTCTAAAACCGATTTATTTTTCATATTATCTATGTATATAAATTCTGTGCATACGCAACTATAATATTTTTTTATCCTAAATGGTGACTAAATTTTGATTATCTCTACAATGAAGCCTAATTTTAGCGTATGCAGAATGAAAACAAATCAAGTGATTGTAAGATGAGTTATATAAGAATTGATGAATTTTTTCACCTAAAATTATTTACCTCTGGAGTCTGGAATATAGGTTGTAGGAATGAAATATTCATTTATTTTAGCATTTCTTTTATTATCATTACCTGTTTTGAAGAAGTTTGGAGTTTCCAAGTAAGATAAGCTATTGTAGTACTGTGATAATTTGAAAAATATCACCACTGAATGCATCCCATTTTCGAGGTGTAAAAATAAATTACATTTCAGTTGTAAAGTATTTCATAAATAATGCTTTATGCATGATTGATCTTTCTTGTTTTTAAGACTTTACAACATAGTTGTTCACACTTTACAACATGGGCCAACGGCCGTACCGTGCTGAAAACACCGGTTCTCGTTAGATCACCGAAGTCAAGCAGCATCGGGCGCGGTTAGTACTTGGTGGGTAACCACCTCGGAACACCGCGTGCTGTTGGCCATCTCGGGTGCGGTATCCCCGTGGTTTGCGCGCTAGATTTGCACGCTACCATAAATGCCGCCGTGTTCATGCGGAGTACGATCACGTTAAACATGTGGGTCCGTAAGTCCTTCCGAGAGGTTGGTGGTAGGGGAAGGAGGGTACGGTCCCTGTGGATGCCTCCCCCACTGGGTTCCGGTCTAAATTGGGTGGCACTTCCCGGCCGTCCATTCAGTTACCTTACACCTTTCTGGTAGGTCGGACGGTCTGGGTCTCAACACTTTACAACATAGTTGAAATATGTTTATGACTTTGTTCATTCTGTCTGTCTGTCCGTTAGCACGATAACTGCCGTAAAAATGACTTTATTAAAAATTTTATCAAAATGTAATTTTAGTATGTTATTAAGACGGTCTGTGAAGGAAATATTCAAATTATCACATAAATTACAGAAAAAAAATTCAGCAAAATATATTCAGTTGTTTTTAAAATAAAAATTAAAATAATAATTACACCTCTTATATAAAGAGATCACGTGACCATTCTATGAAGAGATCATGCGACCAATTTCAAAATGAAATATAGCATCCATCTTCTGCAAAATATGGCATCCAGCTTATACACGTGCCCATCTCTAATGTAAATATAGACAAATTTGAAACGGCATATGCAGTTATATATGCAACCGTACCCGTCTATTTTGATTCATATTGAGAAAATGTGGTCTATCTCTTAGATTTATGTTAACCCACACATATTTCACCGTAAAGCCTCTGAATCTTAGAGCTGACCAAAGCTATCTAGAATTCCGAAATACCTATGTTCAGGTATTTCGCAAAGCGTTCCAAAGACATGGATCCTTTATCTTTGAAGCCATACATCAAATAGACAGATATGTACCAATTTCAAACTCTAGCATCAAATTGCATATATTTTCATTTGTAAAGCAATCCGAGTGAAATCGCGATTGTAAAACTGGCATGTGTCATGCAAATTTCTTAGAAAACATTAGGATTCTTATTTAGGGAGGAAAAGTTTGAGTTTTAATTAAAATATATTTTCACTTTTTATTATAAAAACGAATCGAACATAAAGTTGTACTGTGAACATAAAGGGTGTTTCAAATTAATTCCACAAATAAATATAATTTTAGTTAAAACTTTCAAGATGCAACTTTTTATACGATCCCTCGAGGTAAAAAATTTTAATTATAATAATATTCCCATGGCATAATTTGCTAAACTTAAAGTTTCATTGCTATACGATCAAAACTACTTGAGATATAATAAATTAATGATTTTGACGGATAATTAGAGACTGCATAAAACTTTGCTAAATATTGTTACAAATGTAAGTTACAATATTTAGCAAAGTGTTCGAATTACAAGTTTTCGAATGGAAATTTTATCAAACGAAACTCCCTTTTTCTATGACCAGTGAAACATGTAATTTCGCAATTCTTTTTCATTGGGTCAAAATGGTCTAAATCCTATAATTTGGAGAATTTTTTATGACCAATTTTTACAATTAGAGAACTGTGATTCTTTTTCCAAAAGATCTTAAATAAATAAGGAATAATTTGCTAATTTGAACATCTCTGTAGAGATCCCGTAAGAATTTAAATTTTTACAGTTTTAATGAAGTGTGTCACAGAACAAACGTCTAAAAGTATGAAAGTGAAGCATTTCTTAAATTTGAGTCATGGGTCTACGCCCTATCATTCAAAATATATTTAGTCACACATTTTTACTTTCCTTATATACATAATGTATAAGGAAATTATTGTGACGGGGTTGAAAATTCGAATTCGAGTTTTCGACTGGAGAGCACGTTTCAAGCATCCCTGATCACGAATCAATCATTTTTGAGGTGATGTCTGTGTGTGTGTGTGTGTATGTGTGTGAAAGTGAAAGAATGTGTGTGTGTGTGTGTGTGTCAGTGAGACTGTGGAGACGATATCTGACGAACGAATGGAGCGATTCGAATGAAATTTTGGGAAAAAATCACAATCCGTGAATACCGGACGCCTATTGTTTTTAAACGTAATCGAATGTTCAAAACCCCCTAAATTTTCGAGTTAAATTTTGAAAAAATCATCAAAAAATCCAAACTTTTAATAAAGTTCCCCAAATAGATATTTCTTATGTAATTTTTCCATAGAAAACGATTGACATAAACTTTAGAAAGCTAGCATGAACCGTTCTTGAGATATTGCACATTTTTCAAATAAATTTATCAAAAAATCCCATAAATTAAAAAAATATATATTAACTGTTGAGAAACATGTTTGCTTTTCATATGTAATACCATGCGATAAATTTGGTGACATCATTCTCGTGGATCTAGCTCGTTCCATTCAGGAGAAAAGGTACTTTGAGTAATACTTTTGTATTTGAACGCCAATAGTCATTTATATGCTGTCAGAATAACTTATTTCTGTGTTCCTAACGCTTGGCAAAATGTCGCCAACTTGGCGACTTTCTGAAATGTTGCCAAATTAACGAAAATCTCTCCATTTGGATAAAAATGAAGCTAAATCAACGAAAATGACGACTAATTGTCGAAAATTCAATATCTAGGAAGAATATAATTATCTACTATAAAAAAAACCCTATTTTTCACTGTAAAAGTATTAAATTCATTGCATTATATAAGGAAAGTCATGTGTTGCCTACATCAGATATTTGTAAACACACCGAGCGCCCCACAATACAACGTAGTTTTTTATATCATGGATTCGGATATTCTATAGGTATTTTTTGTCCCTTCGCTTTGAAAGGGATTATGAGAGAAATACGGCGGTGTTGTGCTGCTTCCTCAATTAGTGCTTCCTCAGTTTAGCATATTCTACAATAATATTTTTTTCCTTTTAAAAATGTTCTTTTAAAAAGTGGTTTCTGTGATAGCGTAATTGTAAAATAAATAAATCGGCAAGACTTGCACGTCATTGTGCATGATTGTAAACCTTGATACAGAGTATTAAAGCACAGTTTGGTGAGTGCCGACTGTATGACGATACTCATATTTTGTCAACATAAGTTGGACCATATTCTTTGATTGGAAAGGAAGGAAAATTATTTGGATGGGCAATGGATGGTTTTTCATTCATCTGGGTCTTTCAAAATGTAGTTTAGATTTTTAACTGATTATAAAGGTAAAAGTAGACCTTTTTACAGACGTAAAACATAATGGTGTATTATTTTCTACTGATGAATGGCCTTGGTAATGGCAAAAATACCATGGCATTGAAAAACTAAAAATTATTGATAAAGGAAAATCACCGAATACAAGAGATGTAAAGCAATTTTTCAATGAATGTAAACTTACTTTGAAAGGTCATTGTGAGGAACAAATGTACAATTCTGACTAATCTACGATGTTTTATAAAATATTACCACCCACGTCTTTGTATTTGAAATTAGCCCTAAATAAAGTTTAATGTTAAATAAAAATCGCATATAGTATTTTGAGTAGTTTAAATAATACGGAAGTTCGCAAGCTACCACCTTTGATTATTGGTAAAAATAAGAACTTCTCTTTAAATCCATTCACTGAAAATATCTTCCTTCAGAATAAGTGAATAGTTTATTTAACTATCAATGTATTTTTTACTAAATTTTATCAGATGTTTGTACATTCAGGGCAATATAATTTGAATGGAAAAAATCCTACACCAGAAGCATTTCTGCTCTTAGATAATTTTTACGCCCACATTTATACATGATTGTCAGCAGATCGTACGTCAACCATGTGAAAAATGTGATAACATTAGGGCTATGTATTTATGAAAAATCACAACTAGGTTAAATTAGCTCCTTAATGAAGAAATAATTTTTATTTTTAGGTTAGCTACAAATGGAAACTACTTTTACCTCTATTGTCATCAAATTGGATTGTGTCTGAAGTTATGCAGATGATAATGTTATAAGACATCTTGTGTACATTGATTTTTTTTTTTTAAGAAAATGTTGAGTATTTTATTCAAATTTGTCAGAGAAAAAGTGTAGATTGCCGTTCCTCACTATCTACAGGCACTTAGCAATATTGTCTAGGAACAGGAACTTAAACATGATATTAATTTTCAATGGTTTGACATCGATGAAGACTAAGTAGAGTGCCACTTCTCAACAGAAGAAGATATCGTTGAAAGCTTCATTAACAATAAAGAGATGGAGAAGACCAGGTAGAGATGGAATTCGAGAAGGAGTATTCCGATGTTCCAAATTATCATCACCAAACACTACATGGCTTATGAATAGTGATTAGATAGTTAGACGCACAGCAGGATTGTCTAAGTGAAGATCGATTATGTAGTTAATTAAACTTCAAAAATACTTTATCTTATCATGAAACAAATAATACTGACTTTTAAAAGAAGTGATTGTATAAATTTGTTTATTTTTGTGTTAACACAATGTATGGAATGTTTTACTTACGTAAAAATATAGGACATGTCTAATATTAAAACATTAGTTGTTGTTGACTAAATGACCTCGTGTTTCGGCGGAGCCAATTCAGGACCAGTGACGCAGGAAAGAAAGAAGAAAGACACAAGGCGAGAGAACAAAGTTTATTACACGAAAGCATCACTGACGAAGGTCGGAAGGGGTGCAGCTTCACATTTTGACGAGGACGCAGAAGGCGGAAGACCGACTTTATCCTCAAGAAACATCCATGCCTTATTCGGGATTCGAATCCGAGCCCACAAGACAGCAGCCGGAGACGCTATCCACTTCACCGCCTGGCCGGCAAAACATTAGTTGTTTCATTACTCATTCTATCTACAACATATTGCTGCTTGATGTTTTTCTTGACATAAGTATATGACATTAGCAACAAATTACTGTCACTCAAAGTTTTTTCTTAGCTATTGACACGGTTTTCCATCGATTTTCTTTTGATTGTTAAAATATATAGCAATATTTATCTCACAAGAGTTTGTGGCAACACAGGAAATGAACTCGGATTCATCGTGTGGTGGATATGGAGGAAACAAAGCTATCAGACTAATAGCATTTAATATTGACATAAGAATATGACTCCACAAATCTCCCAGCTTTTAGGAAATCGGCGTTATGCGTAAATGCAGTGCAAATAGTTAGTGATCAGAGGGATAATTTGGACAAGCCTCATAGTGGACCAATAGGGAATCTCATACGACCGTTTACGTATGTTTATTCAACGTCAAAGAATATCGAAACATTATGTAACCAGTTAGTGATGGCGTCATATAGTGAGGAGTCAGGCTGTCAAATTCATCAGAGGGTCTATTCCCGTTTTGGCGAGTTACAAGTCCGTAAGGTCAACAATGTGGGATCTCTAGAGGCCATGTTGTAGTAGGCATACTTTGTCGTGATGAGCAAAGGACTGAACAGGATCGTGACATATCATATTGGCATAAAAATGTGACTAACCAAGTTTTAAAATCATTAGACAAAAAAAGAATTAGCGAATAATAGTAGATGGTGGTTATAGTGCGGTTGTTTTATCATACATATTCCTACCTAACAAGCAAGTGTTATAACTAGGGAGCAGTGTATTTATTACATATTTTAAGGACTTTTCTTTACTCATGAAATGTGCTAACATATATTATTTGCATTGCATATTAATTATACAATATGGTTGAGGTATAGATAATTATTAATATATTATTAATATTATTAATAGGTTCATTAATATAGTAAATGTTTCAGAATATCACGACGGTGAATGGAAATGTTATTTCTAAAGACTAAATTCTAATAAAGTTGAAAGTTTATTATAAGCTATTTAGTTGAGTAGTGTAAAATAACATTTTTAACTAGTTGCATTAAACTTTATGATTTTATTTTTAAAACAAAGAAATATTTGTTCGAGATATATTATATGCATACATTATAAATTGTTATACAATTTACTGTTTCTAACATTTACAGCATAACTATCATTTACTCAGATCCCTTGTTTTACTTTCACTAAATTTATAAGAATATGGAAAATCATGACTGCAAGCAATTTTCTTAAAATGTTTTTAACATCAAGTACGCATAAAATGTATTAAAATTTATAAGTCGCAAAGCGCATTACTTGAATGTTGAGGATAAATTTGTCCCAAAAGTTTTGTCGTATGTATAATAAACACAAGAATGAGTGATCAAATATATTTTTGATCTGAGATACACATGTATATTAACTTGTTACATTCATTTTAAAACTGCGTGAGTAAATGATTTTCAAGATAGTGGGCAATGTAAGTACTGTGACAGCAGTCCATCTTAAACAGTAAACCATAAACATGAAAACTAACTAGAATGGACTTTAAAATGATATAATAAAAACAACCAAGTTGTTTGATAAAAATGGTCTTTAATATTAGCACCATCTGTAAAGTACATAAAATAACAAATCCAGAGAGCTTTGGAATGTCCTTTATCAGTTTCAATGTAAATAGTTTAAAATAGGAAAAACATAAAAATAATTAATTTACTAAATACATAAATAGCATTAGATCATAAAATGCAGAACAACCAATAAATGTGTCATGAAAAAAAAAGAAAAACAGAGTACATATCTAGAAAATTATACATGGGCTAAATTTTTGCTAAATTAGTGTGTTTCCATTCCTTTTGATAACAAAAATGGGTTAGATATTAATATATATATATATTCGTTTTAGTTATATATTAGCGAAATAATAATTATTAGAAAAGTAAAACTCTTCCCTATATTTCCCCGCACATTTATAACGTTTGTGAAAGTAGTTGCAAGGAAATAAATAAAAAACGTATTAAAGTATTTTCTTCTCTGCTAAGTCAATAATGCAATCGACCTCTCTTAATGCGATGATTTTCCGGTTTGTCTTTTCCAAGACTCTGCAACCTATGACTTATCTGCTGCCGTAGATAAAAGTGTTTTCCACTTCGGTTCTCCTGTTTCTTCTGATGAAAATTGATTTGAAAATAACACGTTATGTACTACTTTTTAAGATTGATATTTTTGGAGAAATTGACACCTTTTTAAGGATTTTCAGTTAAAATGTTATAAACGTTGTTACCGATTAAACGAATATAATGCTTCATTAATAGTATAAAAAATGTGATGTGGGCAGCACATGGCATCCCTTATATAATGCGATGGATGTACTTCTTTCACAGTAAAATAATGATAGTTAAGATGTACCATGTCACATTGTTTTTAATGTTGAATTGTTCTTTTGGCGCTTTTTCGGATAACAACATGTAAAACTATTTCAAAGTACTACATTAACTTATATTTCAGAAAACTCTAAATTGTAAATTATCAATATTGATAGCATTTGCAAGGCGTAATATAGTCCATACATTAAACTATTTTATTAATTAATTCATCAGTTTAACGGCATTTTTTTTTTCATTTTTAACGATAATTTCGTCAATCTGTAACAAAATATATCTAACGATGAAATATTTCACCAAGAAAGCGATATTTCTCTAAATTAGTCCCATGGTTTGAAAAAATTATCACCAAGATTTGCAGTCAAACGGGGAGAAGAGCATTTATTTTGCATGACTGACTGTTGGCGAATGGTTAAGCGTCATAATACAAAGCTATTCCATAAAGTATCTTTTCTCGTGAATGTAATGAACTAGGTCCACGAGTTTGATGGTAACAAATTTATAGTATAATATGAAATGTGAACATATTTTACAATAGTTAGTAGTTTTTAAAGCAAAGTGAGACTCTTAATACATTTCTTTGAAAAATTGCAGTATATCGAGAACGGTGTATTCTATTGTTTTAAAATTTTCCGACAATCATTTACGATTGTCATATTGTATGATCGTAGATTACGGATATGATTAGTTACGTAACAGTAGTGAAGATTCTGATTTTTTTTTAATTCTATTTGAAATATTGGGGGGTCTTTGAAACATTTGATCGTGTTTAAAATCAATACACTGGCAAAAATCAGTGAATGAAAATTTTACCAATTTTTTTCGAAACGCTTCATGCATTCGTGAGATAACGTCTTCACAGACTCAAGGACACAATTGCACACAAATCCATCACCTCAATGATCGAATAGAGTTCAGAGATGCTCTTCTGTCTATAATTTGAACTCGAGTTTTCGTCACCGTCACAATACATTCCCAAATGACTAACTTTTGCTCTCAACAATAGCTTATTTATAGAATTTCGCTCATACTTTGCAGTTCGTGGGGTATTTACACAAGACATTTATTATTTTACACAAATCTCTCGTAACTTCTTCGCTCTACTCGCACATGCAGGTTTATATGTTACGGATTTGTGAGTGCTAACAAGTCATACAACGAACCCTGACGGATAGACGACAATTTACATCAGCCCTGACCCGAGAGGTCAGGAAAGCCGTAAAAAGGGGGGGGGGCTAAAGGTGAAACCATGGGATTAGTTGAAAGTTTAACCAATGAGGAAGTGCTGTCGCATCGCCCTGAAGTCAACCAATGAGATACGGGAAGAGTATCAGGACCTCAGGCAAAAAGCGGTGGGAACAGGCAGAAGATCGATGAGACTATAGACTGCAGAATTAGACGAGATTCAAGATATATGTATTAAGTACTGAGATATGATCAATATAGTACGGAAAAGTGAAACGCTCAAATGAGCAGTGAGTCACAGACAAAATGTGAATATATGCATTAAATTTGGGACAGGTTCGGCATAAATCTTAAATTCATGAAATTTTCTTCAATAACCCACAAAAGACTAAAGGCATCAAGAAGGTATGTACTTACTAACATATATAAAAGGTCATATTCATTTTTAGAACAATAGTTTAACTAGTCTTACATACCCAATATCCACCTTAAATATGAATAGTTATTGTAATTAAATTATGAATATAATACTGTTAATAAATAATGTTATTTTAAAGTTAAAATTGATACAGTTAATTGTGTAGTATTATGTTAATATATTTTATTCTTGAAACTCGCACTAAAAATATATGGTGGGTTTTAATGCGGCACAATGCATTGTTTACGACTATACGATCTACGACCATGTTCTAAGCTTAACTAAATATATTTTTTAAAAGTTAACTTAAAGTTCTTTTATATGCAATACACTAATATTTATATAAACGTAACAACTCGTAAAACATTGATATTTTACGTTTTCTACATACAGCAAATTAAACATGTTCGAAATATCTACAAATCGAGTTTTCTATTTATAACACATATGAAATAAATCAAAATCTCTATGTATAATACATATCGAATGCAAAACATACAAATAAACAAAAACCATATTTCATATCCAAACGCATTTGTAAAAAAATAAATATTCGCCTTTTACTCCGAGAACAAAATAAGCCAAGCCCGTCAGAAATAACAGCTCCCTCTGGCATCGGAAAACATTTCAAGTTTAGAACTTCAGAAAACAGTGGGACGATACGTCGTATTTGAATAATTCCGGGAAGCAACGCAGCACAGAGGGCGTTATCTACTCCCTCCAAACTGCCGGTAATCGTCCAGCGGAATTCTGAAGCTTAGTCCTTGCATCTGTGGTCCTGTGCAGTACTTGTGAGTTTGATGCGACTCAGGGCGGTCGATACAAAATTTGCTCTGCACTTGCAAATGCGGCTCTGAACATGTGCTTCTTTCATGGGTGAGCAGGTGTGTTTTGTACCGTAAAAATGCAATTTTGGATTACGTTGGTCTTCTAAAATTGTGCTTTAACATGTAAGGTACTGATTGATAAGGAAAAGGAATGTTTTGTGTGAAAATATGAAAACGTGGCGCTGGATAATTTGTTTGTTTTCAGTTGTCCACTTATAAAAATATAAGTTGAAACGAATGTCGCAGTTATATCGGTGATACTTAACTATATACTTTTTTAAACGATAAGAAAAATATCGCTTAAAATATTTAAACATTTATCCGCTTAACATAAATAAGAGAAAAATGCTTGGTGCTCAGAGTATTTTTAGTGCTACCTAGTGATGAAATGTTTTTTCAGTGCTGAATTACATGCCATGGATGCAATTAAAATTGAAGAATATTACACGGTATGTACAGTGAATTAATTATTTCCTGCATTGCAAGGTATATAGTTTTAAAAAACAAATATTTAAATATATACTAATTTAATATATAATCCAGTTGTTATTACCAATGAACTCTAAATTGGAATTATAATTTTCAGCAATCTCAATCAACAATGCTTTTTTCACAATTGAGAAATTTCTAGTTTCACGTATACATTTCTTATTATATCTCAGATAAAGCAAATTTAAAACAGAAAGCGACATCACTTCACACGGAAATATAATTTTTGCTTACTAAGGTATATAAAAAGTATTTAGTCTATATACCACAAGACTAGAAGCTAGCTAATGGAACTTTTTGAGAGATTACATCGATTACTCTTCCATTAGGACGGCTGAGAAGAAATTATCAAAAAATATCAACAGCATTCGTTCTAAACCAGAAAAGAAACTATCTTTTTTTATATGACTCTTTAAGAGATTAAGACCCAGAATAGAAGGTTCTTTGTGGTTAACGAATTAATTAAAATCACAGGATTCTAAAGGTATTTTTTGTACTTATGTGAACTAGGAAGTTCTTTTAAGAAATTTGAATTATGATAGAAATGAAACTAGATGAGGTATTGCAGGAATTTAAAAATATTCCATTAATAGAAATATATAAAAAGTAATTTTTTGCATCACTCTAATACTTTGGAGATTTGAACATTAATTGTGAGAGATTTTTTTATATATGTTACTCTATATTTAAAATATAACTTTAAATATAAAATATTGTACACTGTATAATTGAGTTCTACAGATATTATTATTATTATGGCATTATTATGCACATATATTTTAGCAAAGTTAAACAAGTTATTTCATTTTAATATATCAAAGCTTTAGGCTACTGATATACATTATAAGATTATCATCATAAACAAATCCATATAATTATCTTGCTGAATAATATGATGCCAAAGGCTATATTTGTTTAGCAACATTTATGGATATTTGAATACAATTTTTATACAGCTTATTTCTTCATGTAAAACACATAATGAATATAAATTAATTAAAATTTTATTATCTCTCTGAAAACAACCATTTACTGATGTTTTTAAATATATTCATTTCTAATGCAATCACTGAACAAAAAATAATTAAGACACTTACCATTTATTTGAAAAGTCAAATTATCTACCACTATTTAAATCGAAAGATTTAATATATCAATTCAAATTCCTAAGTTGATATGATTCTAACAACTTGAGAAAAAACACTGAATATTTATTAAAGAAAAAGAATCTACCAATTCTCTGTGGAACATCTGCCACCATCAAGCAAATTAAACACTCTGCACTGAAAACATAAAAAGAAGCAAATAGCCTCAAAGAAACTTCTGTTGACTAAATCCTATTCGGGGATTTTCGTGTAAGTTTTCGCTTTGTAAGAAATACGTGAGTGGTGTGTAAATAATACGTAGTATCTCTCTGCGCTCCGATCCTTTGAATCCCAGTCTCTCCGTCCATGACTTGAATTCAAAGCAGCTAAATAACCTTTTTTAAGAGATGAAAGTCTTACTTTGTCTATACTAGTCGGAAAGTCTGGAAGTTTAAGCCTGTATTTGAAGGAAGAAAAGAAGTGAAAAAGAAACAAGAATGAGAGGTGTTAAAAGAACTGTCGCTCTACTCTGTACCATCTGCATCCAAATGGGTAAGATTCTAATTTTTCCTTAAACATATAAATAATCTTGTGTACCCTTAATATAATACTGCGCACCTAATAATGAAATTCTGCTTAAAAATGGAATTTGTCATTTCCAAATCATTTCCATAATGTCAATATAACATTAAAGGTTAAAAATCTCAAATAACTAATTTCACGTCATATAATTGATTTAAGCAACAGTACCATGCATATTCGCAATAACTTTAATTCTAAATATATTAAAAATAGCTGTATTAAAATTTTCTTTCAATAACTATTTTATTAATTGTTGATGTATAAATAAGTAATTAAATTACATATGTATAGATATTAAGATGCGCAATTATAAGTGTTGAAACAAAAATTCAATATACATATCACTATTGGCCATTATAACCGTTGTAAATCGGGGGATTTACAGCGATTTTTGGGCGATATTCATACAAACCGATACTTCAGTGACTGCTAATATTATCAAATATTTTTCCGTTTGACACCATTGGAAAGGTCAAAAAATTGTCTCTGAAACAACTTTGAATGGAATTCATACGAATTAACGAACGATTTTTTTTTCCTGAGTCTTTAAATAGTTTATACTTCAGTGCGTTTAAAGCACCCCCGATCTTTATATTATGATGTAAACTATTGACACCATATTCACTGTTTTAATTTAATACCAGCTATTTTAAATATCATGGTCTGCTCCTAAATAAAAATTACATTCTTGGAGCCATCCGTTCACAATTACAGATTTCTTAAGCAAGCAACTATTAATTTTTTGAAACAAACTGACATTTCCTCATTGTAGTCCGGTCCGTGCGATTGAAGTTTGGAGATCTACTGTAGCCAGGACAGGTTTGCAGATCTACTGAAGACAGGACAGGTTTGCAGATCTACTGAAGCCATTCTAGCATAGGCATAAGCCGGAGGTTCGGAACTATTCATTCTATTCCTTTTGCGTTTCCAAGAGCCATGTGCTGAATATATATTCAATTGTAATTCTCATTTTGTGATTTAGAGATTTTATTTTTATAGTGAGAATTGAGTATGTTATCTGCTTTTGTATTATTTAAGTAGCGGACACTTATTTTATATTAAGTATATTATGTAGGTGACACTTAGTGGATGCTTATGTAGGGCACGGGCAACGCCGGGAAATTAGTTCTAGTTCAAAATGAAGTATAAATTACATTTTGAAATGTTAGTTCAAACAAAGTAATATAAGTTATCACTAATTTTAACAGGTCGCTTAAGTATTGTAACTGAAATATTCGGGACATGATTTGATATATTTTATAATTCTTCAAATACGTTAGATTTGAAACATATATAACTATTTATATTTATCCCTAAAATACTAATATATGTCGTATTTACGTGTACGCTGATTTAAAGCAATTACCACTTCCCCCTTTTCCATCTACAAATTTTTAATAGTGCCAACACAAGGTCAAAGCAATATATATAAATACATGTATATATACATATATATATATATATATATATATATATATATATATATATATATATATATATATAATAGTTGTTTGAAAATCAAATGAACGAAAAGTAAGAAGCTGCAACTCGATAAACCTAACTTTATAAAACACCCACAGAATAAAATATTAAACAGCAAATCATCAATCAAATGGAAAAAAATACAAAATAAGAGTTATCAAGTTACAGAAAATCAACAAAATTAAAAGGTATGTATCTAAGCGAATAGAGAAAAACTTAAAAATCAAGCTATATTGCTATACACGCGGAAAAAGGGCTAAGCCTAAAAAAATGGAAATTTTTCACTTCGTAAAATTCGTTCTCAAGTCCAAGTATTTTGACGAAGCATACACAAAATATGTATGTTTCTGAAGAAATAGATATATTATATCTATAAACTATTTCTATTTGGACGACATACATACAGAAGGAATAAGAAAGAAAAAATGAATACCTGGAAAATGCACAGCATATGTACAAACGAGTCGAAACCGGGAACTCCGATTGAAGAGACCAGTGTTGCCATTCGCAAAGAAAAAATAAAAAAAGATCTACTGTTGCCATTCATAAGAATAGAAAAACAGTAAAGCGAAATGGTAAGAAAACGTAATAATATACAAAAAGAGCTACTAAAAGGAGGGGCTAATAATAGTAATGCTGACGTGGAAGAGGATGTAAAAATAAAAGTAATAAAAATACAAGAGAATGGAGATGGCTGGCTAATATAAGGTACTATGAATAGAATTATAAGATACAATGAAAAGAATTATAAAAAGAATTATAAAAATCCAGCAATTCTAAATTTTTTAACAACAACATTTTTTAAAAACGAAGGATATTTATATAAATTGCTGGTAATTTTGAGATCATATATATGCATAGCATGAAATTTTTTATCAGATAATCTATAAATTCTAAGAAGCTGATTAAGTTTAATATTTCTAAACAATTGAATCGAGTTACAGGAATTAAATGGTAAGATTTTATTAATATTAAAATTGTAATAATCTTTTTTATCATATAAATTTGTAACAATTCTATTAGAAGGCTCAATAAAAAGATTTAAATCCAAAAAATTAACATTATTACTAATAGTAGCTTCATTAGGAATTAATTCCAAATTGTCTGGATAGAAATCTATATCTATGAGATAATTTTTTGTGTGTACTAAACAAATCAGATCATCAACATATCTGTAAAAAGTATAATCTATTGAAATAAAATACTTTTCATAATGATAAAGGTATAAATTTGCTAACATACTGCTACTGCAGCCACCCTGTGGAAATCTTGAGACTGTAAGCATAATTTATTTCCTTGAAAAATATAATTATTGAAAATAACAAAGTGAAGAAGTTTAGGAAAATTTATAAAATTAATTTGATTTGAAAGATTAGTAATATAAGCATTACATAGAACTAAAATTACATCATATAGATCAGATATCTTAATATAATTAAAAAGATTTTTAAAATCAAAAGTTTGAAATCCTATTATTTTTCTAAGAGATCTTAATTTATTCCTTAATACTTTACTGTTATTTAGAATAAGGTAATTATTGCTAGTCTGGCATAAATGATTATTTATTAGATTTAAAGAATTTAGTAATAATTTACTCACAGTAGTAGAGTAAGTATTATGGCCACTAGTTACTGTTCTAAATATAAAAGAATTTTTATGAAATTTTGGAATAAGCACTATATAAGGAAATTTAAGATATTTATATTTAATATTGATAATTTTCAATTTAATACTATTGATTGAATATAAATTATGTCCAGAAAGACTATTATTTTTAAAATAATCTAACAGAAATTGAATATAAATTTTTTTACAGATAAAACCATAATTATTAGAGGCTGTATCAACGTAGGTGATAACAAAGGATCTTTGTAAATCATTAATGGAATGTTTAATATTATCAATATTATATAAATATCTGGACAAGTTAATATCTCTAATAGCATTTTTAATAGATTCTAATAGAGTAAATTTCCACATATTAAATGCCTCTGATGGCAGTGCGAAAGCCCCAGGCCGTCCGGCTCGTCCAGAGGACTTAGAGCATCAAGATGGACGACCGGTCTGATGGCAGTGCGTATTTACAAGCTAATTTATATATATATTTATCAAGATCTATATTAATTGATTTTAAAACTTTAAAAGAATTATTATAAGAAGGTATCCTAGATTTAGTGCCAAATATACACACACACACATATATATATATATGTATATATATATGTATATATATATATATATATATATATACAGTATTGTGGCAATTAATTGAGAAATGCAGTTTTTTTTATAAAATTCAGTTTTATTCAAGTTTTCTATGGATACATTTAAAACTAATAAGTGATATGACCTCCCCGAGACTTTATAACATCACAGACACGTTTCGGCATGGAATGTACTAGACTAGCACATGTAGTTTTCATTTCAACGTCTCTGAACCATATGTCAATAACGGCCGAAATTAGCTTGTCCATCGTCGTACAGTCAAATTTGTGAAGCCGTTTTTTGACAATAGCCCACAAATTTTTTATGGGATTCAAGTCTGGTGAATTTCCGGGCCAATCCAGTACGGTAATATTTTTTTGAGCAGAAATTTTTGATTCGCTTCGAAGTGTGACATGGCGGGCTGTCTTGTTGGAAAACGCAATCTCCGTTCGGCCACAGTTTAGCCATGGTTGGAAGCACTTTTCGGGTCAATATGACTTCGTAACTGGCACTGTTCATCATTCCCTCTACGGGAACAAGAGATTATGTCCCCAAAACGCTGAAACAACCCCAAAACATCTTTTTGGGCGGATGCTTGGGTGCTTGATTGATGTGGTACTGATTGAGAGATTCTCCTTGGCTCCTTCTCACGAACATAGATCTAAATCCCTGAACCACAAAATGTGTTTGTCAGAAAAGAGAACTTTCTCCCAGTCCTTCTCAGTCCATGTTTTGTATTTTCGTGCCCATTCCAACCTTTTTTTCTTCATGCGAAGCGTCAGAAGCTGCTTCTTGTACGGTCGACGTGCTCTCCGTCCGCTTTCTAACAGCCTGTATCGCACTGTTGAAAGTGCAATATCAACACCATCTGCCACCATGGACTTAGACAGGTCAAAACTGGTTAATCGAGGATTTTTAACACTCATTCGATGTAAAATTTTGTCGTCAAGAGTCGAAGATGATCTTTTTCGGCCGCATCTTCCAGAGCGGTTGGTTCCAGCATTTCCTGTTTCCTGAAACCGCTTCCAGATCCTCCCGACACTTGCTGTACTCACTCCACTTATTTTACCTATTTCCTCGAACGTCTTAGAAGTGTGTTCTCTAAGCGCAATCACTTTAGCACGTGTTTCCGCGCTGATATCCATGACGCTAATGAGCCCCGCAACAACTGAGAAACTACCACTGCGGAACACCTGCCACCTGGCGGAGGAATTTGAACACCTGCTACTTACCAGGTGCATACGAACACCTGCTACTTTGATAATAACTGCAATTTGAACTCTGAGCTAATTTGGAGTGCTTCTTCCTAAGCTTACATGCGATAAAACGAAAAAAAATGACATTTCTCAATTAATTGCCACAATACTGTATATATATATATATATATATATATATATATATATATATATGCATATATATATATATATATATATATATGCATATATATATATATATATATATATATATATATATATGTATATATATATATATATATGTATATATATATATATATATATATATATATATATATATATATATATATATATATATATATATGTGTGTATATATATATATACCTAAACCATGTATTAACTGCCAAAATAAAAATTGAAGTGTCGATTGCTATTGATAAGAAGATAAGTACATTATTACTAAGGTATTTTATACTCAATTACTTAAAGTTTCTTTTAAACCTGAATATGTGCATTAGTGAATAATTAATAATGCTTCTATTTTTTTACAAAAATGTCAAAAATAGCTTTTACCAAATTATAAATATTTTGTTCGTTTTTTATTTTGATTAAAATATTTATTTTTTATATCTGCATTTTATTTTTTATATCTGCATTTTATTTTTTATCTAATCCACCATTTATTTTTTATTCTGCAATATATTGTTTAACAAAAGTGAAGCAAAAGTGTTTTCTCTTACTTTGTATCATGTATGTCAGATTTAGGAAACATTACTATCGTCCATACAAATAAGGCTGGTATTCTAACGTTAAACACAGGAAGTAATTTTGTACTATTACAAAAAAAAAAGAGAAGGAAAAAATAATCACTGCGGACACTAATAAACTGATTTACTTTTATTTTAACTTTTTTTAGCTTATAATTTATTTATTTTCATTTGGGGTATTCTCTTGTTTTCTCTTATATTTTTCTATTTTGTTACGGTAGAGGGCACTACAGTATAGAAAGTCAAGTCAATATTCTAAAACGTGCAAAACATTTTTGCTCTATTAAAGGAAAAAACTTTGAAAAATTGATAACATTGTTTAATTTGTTTCTTTTTGACCTATTGTTTTTCGGCTCATAATTTATTTGTTTTTATTCAGGGTATTCTTTTATTCTTTTTTTTTCTCTTTTGTCACGGTATTTGTTATGACTTTGCTGCAGTTTTGGATTTTTATCGAAACACAATACTTATTTCACATTATTTGCAGTCAAGAAAGAAATTGAAACTTTGTCGAAACTATCCTCTATTTCATGTAATATTTAAACAATTAACTCTGTAATTCCTCTATTTAATACATATCCTGTTGAAACAATATTTCCATAAAGTTATATGTAATATTTTGGTTAATTTATTAAATGTGTTGATATTTTATTGAATTCCTGGACTTTTTACCTCATTTTATTCAATGATATTAATATAACTGATTTCCATATTTTATTTCTAAAATTCCGCATTAAGCATTTTCGTGAGTATTTAAATTACTAAATTAATTGGAATGCCGTGGAATTTATTTTTTCTAAATTGTTAGAAAATGATAAATGCACAATGTCGGCAGCATTTCATAAATGCCATTGTACGTGGACGAGATAAATGCCAATTTCATTTTTGGAAATAAGCTAGGCGTATTTCATTTTTATTTAGAAAACGTTTGAAATGGAAACATCCTTTCAAGGTGTAGACGCCAAGAATATTTAATCAAGAATATTCAAAATAAGTAAAAGTAAATTGATTACAAAGATGAAACATATGAGAAGCAATACATAAATTTTAATAAAGAAGAATAGAATATTGCTATCGGAATAACACAATAAACGATTTAACGATTATTATTTTCAATTAAATATAAGCAAAAAATAAAAAAAATTGGTTACGAAAAATAACACGTAGAAAGGTGGAACAAATTTGTAGATTCACCTTATGTTATTTTTTTTTCTTAACAAATATCTATTGCATGTGAACCCAAAACATGTGAAGACTTATTTTTTTTTTTAAATTCAATTACCTTTCCTGGCATTGCGGTGCTTATAACTGGAATTTAATTAAACGAGTTGACAAGGAGTGTAATAATACATTCTATAATTTTTTTGCAGGATTCTGTTCAAAGACAACAAATAACGGATGCATTTAAACCTTTCAAATCTACTTTAAATTTTTTCGCGAGTTTTTCATTTACTGAAATAATCTAAATTCCAATGAATCCATTTTTTTTCTTTAATTCGGTATAAAATGATAAATTTGCGATATCAGCAGAATTTCATAAATACCACTCCACCTGAACGAAATAAATACTAATTTTACTTTTCAAAAATAAACATGAAGTATTTCATTTTTATATGGAAAACGTTTTAAATCGAAAAATTCCTTCTCAGTGCAGACGCCAAAAATATTTAATCAAGAAAATTCAAACTGAAAAAAACGGTAAATTGATTACAAACTTTAAAAGTATGAGAAACAATACACACATTTAAAACGAGAAGGAGAACATATTGAAATCGGAATAAAATAATAAACGTGTAAGTGGTTTCAATTAGATAAGAGACAGAATTGAAAAATGAGCAGCGAAATACAACACGTAAAAAGTTCGAAATAATTTGTAATTAAATCCCACTGCGATTTTCTTTTCCCCTAAGGAATATTGATTGCATTTCAACCCAAAACATGTGGAGGTTGAGCGTATTTTTTGTTCACGAACCTTCTGTCGCATTGTGATACTTTTAACTCGAATTTTATTAAACGTATTGAAAAGATAACGTAATAGATGCAGTTTTTTGAACACGGGTTGATAAGAATTGTTTCAGTGAAACTCTATTTAAAATTTAAGCCTTGATATGTACTTTTAAGCCTTGATATGTTTCGAAGCAAAAGTTGTATTATTAACAACATGTATGGAACGTGTAAACTTGTTTTGACACGTAATTAATTATATACAGGGTGTCCTACAAAACGGAAACATTGAATGTAACCGAATCTTGGATGTAACTGAAACCATTTAAGAACCAAAATTTTCTTTAATTTCATTAAATGAAGTATTGGTAACATTTTTGTAATGTTATTGTATAAAAAGTTAATTCTCTTAACTTTTTATATAAATATGATACAGCATTTAAATTAATATTTCATAACTTACTCTCTTATTTAAAGCATTTTTGCAATTGGAATTATGGGTCCACCAACTGGTTAAAAATATGTATACTAAAAAAATTCCACTATTCACTTTTTATGGGACACCCTGTAGATCTGATAGTAAAAGCAAGCAGTATGCATTAAGGTTCGTCTGTGTATGCGTGAGTGTGTGTATGTGATGTGTGAACAATATAACTCAAAATTTCTCCTACAGATAACCAATTTTATGTGTAAATACATTATGTGGAAAACTATAAGTATCTGAAATATTTAGTAAATATCTTGATCAGAATTAGAATTTTTCGAATTTCGAATTTTTATTACATTTATTTCGTATGGAAAACAATAATAATTACAGTTGAATAAGAATGGTTCAATCAAATATAGGAGCCATCGGTTTATATGTAACAGAGAACAATTCAATGATTTTTGCTTTTAGTTTAGTCTGGAATTTAACAGATTTCTTTTGTCCTGTAATAGAGTATTTCGACTAAATAAAAAACCTGATGTGGACAGCACATGACTTTACCTACTGTCACAAATTCATTTTTTTCATTATTTCACAATTCATTAACTTGCATCCAATTGCACAAAACAATAACGATAATTGTTCTAAATTGCACACATTTGCAGTTGTATTTCAATCTTTGTTTTTTTTAAACGACATGACGTATTTTAAACGGCAACGTAGTGAAAATGCGAAAACATTAAAATATCCCGATAACGATTTTACCTAGAGCCATGGGGTTGGTCATATTCCTTTTATTGTTAAAAGTTACGTATAAAAGAAGCATTTAATTGTTACATTTGAGCATATGCAGAATTTTATTTTCGAATTTTATGACTTTTGCTGGTCATTTCGCAAAATAAGGCAGAATCTCATTTTCCGATTGTTTTCAAAATCTAATTAGAGTGCCAACTTATGTATCTAACATAAGTGCCAAGTTATCTGCAAAATTTTGTGAAATTTGATTTTTGCGGCCGTGGCTCAATTTCTTATGAATGCATATATTTTTGCAACAGGGTGCATTTAAGTGGGATGTTAAATTGAAGGTTCGCGGATTTGCTAAAACGGATTAAAACATTTCGTTTCATATTTGTTGAAATGAAATCTGAAATCTGTGCTTTTATGTCAGTTCTGATAAAGAAAGGAACCATTTTTTTAATATGTTCAATAGTATATCGTTTATATTTGAACTGAATGCATATGGTGGTTTTACTTATGGTGAGCCGATCCAGTGGTCGAGCGGTTAGGGGCAAGCGTTTCCGTCTGATCGCTGGATTGCCGAGTTGCGGGTTCGAATCCCGCCAGCGGGCATGGATGTTGTCATGTCGAAACCAAGTTAGACTTCCACCCTTCGGGGGCTTCTATAAAAGTGAAGCTGCAAATCTCCTCCCCTTCGCCATGGGACACCCTGAGGGGTCTTGTGGACGTGGTGCATAGGCGCCCCTTCGCCACGTGGGAATTAGTACACACACACACTTATGGTGAGAATTTTTGAAATATGTGCTTTTGCTGAAAATTTCTTTTGAAACATATATTTATCAGAAATGTCTCTACATATGGCTTAAATGATGACAGACATACTAGAGTCAACATTAATTCCACAGATGATCAGCTTTCTCGTTCTAGAGATGTCACTCTCGGTTTTTGAAAATGGAGAGTATCCACGCTTTCCACATATTTTTCTTTATGTTTTTGTTTCATTTACTATTACTTTTTCTCGCATTGTGATATCTATAAATCGAATTTTCTTAAAATCTATAGAGAATCTGAAGTAAACATTATTGTTTATCAAATACAGATTAAAACGATTTCTTTATTTAATTTAAATTTGGTCGAGATTTTAACATTGATTTATATCATTGTTTTGTTGAAACACACAAATATTCGCATTACTATATTTGGCGTTGTAATAAAACAAATGTGTGATAAAACAAAAGAAGCATATGTATTATTCTTCAGAATTTTGATGAAATTTCAACTTAAAATATGTGGAGGTTTATGATTTTTATTCCACTCTTACCTTCTCTCGCATTGTGATATATTTAATTCAAGTATTGTAGTAAGTACAGAGAAGATGAAGTAAAATGGGCTGTATTTCAAATAAAAGAAAAATGTCATTTATGTTTTTAAAATACAGATTAAAATAATTCTTTGGTTTAGCTCAAGATAAAACATTGATTCTTGAAATAGTATTCTTAGAAGACAGTTCTTAGTTTATCATAGTTTGGTCTATTTGTTTAATATAATTCTAATAGAAAATGAAATATATGCACACATTTGTTCCACAAAACATGTGAACGTTTTAATTTCTTTATCTACTGTTGCATTGTGATATCTGTAACTTGAAATGTATTATTATTTAGCTAAATTGCAATAATAAATACTATAAGAACAGACTAATATCGTATATATGGACAAATCAATGACACAGAGAAGCCTACAGATGTCCCGACGACACATTGAATCCCCTTCTTCAGTAAGATATACCAGCAAAATCGAAATCAAAGACACGTAGCCCTCACAGCAAAGATCGTCGCATGTGTGACAGTGACGTTGTTTTCACGTGACACCTGGGGCACAATATGGCATCATATTTGTGACTTCTATGCGACGTTTCCTTTTAGTAACTTTGCAACTTCATTGTGACTATAATCTGTGACGTTTATACAATTTAATTAGCACGTAACAATGTGACGACATTCCAATGGCAATTACAATGTGACTTCACAAACAAGTTAATATGCGACGTCACAAACGACCATGAAAATGACCAAAATGACTTCGTTGTGACCTCAATATGACAATGCCGAGACATACTGCGACGTCCTGTGAAGTCCCAAAGTCACAGCCTGACGTAAATATTACGTCGCTGTGAAAAAAATGCTGTTAGGGAGTTGGCGTCATCTTATTTTTAAATTCAGTTTTGTTGGCCAACCTTGCACTGAAATAATCCAATGCATCCTCAAATTAACCGTATGATTCTTTGTTTTATTAATTTGTACCTAGTTAAGTTGCTTGAATTTTTTGTTATCATTTGCACAAATTTTTTCATATTAATTCATTCGAGTTTTGAAGCACAGGGTAAAATAATTGTTTTAATTTAAATGTGATTCAGATTAGAATATTAAATTTTGTCATTGTACTGACCAAAATTAGAAAACATATGTATTATTTGTTTTCGAAGCATGTAGTAATTCTCAGTTCATTTCCGAAAAACAACATCTATATTTTATGTTCAGGCTACTGTTTCCGTTGAATATTATATGTAAAATTAGAAGATGTAGCGCTAGACAAAAACCTACAAGGATATTTAGCAAGTAGGTATGAAATACTAAAAACCTGCTTCCATTTTGTCAATGTCACTTTCAACATGTTCAACAGTTCAAATGCCGCCGATAAATTTTAATTACATAGATAGTTACGAAGAGAACATATATAGACATTTAAAGTTTTGACCATTAACTTTCCTTTAATTCACCTTCATAAAATATATAATTCAGCAGATATACCATAATAATGCAGCTGTAATGTAAGTACAATTCATTCCTTTGCGGACAGAAACCATGAAAAACTGAACAACTTAATAAAGTTTATAAACATTGATGAGTTACAAAATGATTAAAAGATAACGACTTTGAAAATAATCATATTCTATGTTTCATTTGTTCCATAAAATGTAGCTGCTTTAATGCGAGATAAATTATAAATATTACGTCTTAAAGGGAGAAGAGGCATTTCATAAAGCTTTAAATGTCTATAATTATAACTTCATTTAGCAATATAATTGTGTTGACTGATCAAAATTGTGACATCAATTATATTGATTCAACGTATAATGAGAATTTAATTCAAGTGAAGCAACAACATTCGATAGACAATTTTCAATTTCGAAACAGTTCATAAGAACCTACTATATTTTCACTATACTTACATCAATGCAACCCGGTAGGAAATCAATCTAAATCTAGACACATACATTTCGGATTTTATATATGACATGACTGCTATTTCACTTTTGTCAACACACTTCCTCCATTTGTCGGTGTTAAAAGAATCTCACTCGAGACATAATGTTACCTTGTTTTGTTTACATTAAATTTTTACATAGTTTACATTAAATTTTTACATAGTTTACATTAAATTTTTACACAGTTAAAGTTACGAAAACAAACTTGTAATTAATTACCTTACAGTTATACTATTAACCTTATACTCTAAAATTTAGTTACAGTTATATCCAGAAAAACGGACACGTTACTGTGGTTATTAATCTTGGATAAAACAAATTTTGCTATAAATTAATTATTGCCACATATCTAAAAGTGTTTTACTTATATTTTTGAATCTATATAATGCAATTTTCTATAGGTGTGGAAAATATTTAAATAAAATAATACTATCACATTAACAATAATTCTGATTGACTTTCTTCTGTGCCAAATTTGTCATCTCTTTTATTGAATGTATAGTGTAAGGTAATTTCACTAAACCAGATATTGATAGAAGAAATCAAACAACATTAACCGAAAAAATTTATTATTATAGAGTATTGCAGAGAATGAAAATTGTCTACAGAAGGTTATAAAAAACATTTTTTCTACTATCAGTATTTAAAAGAAATATAAATCAAAATAATGAGATGATAAAATATAAGCAACTGAAATGTATCTTTATCTTTAGAACAAATGCAATTTCTGGAAATACATAGAAATAAATCTGTCTTAATCGGTCTTGCAAATTGATAACATTTCAAAGTTGCTATCCACTAAACGAGCACGATTATACTTTAATATGTATTTAGGATCAATAAAATATCGTTCTGTTCTAGTATTAGTAGATATTTAAGCTCGAGTAGTACTAGGGCTCTGAACTCGAGTATTAGCAGGTCTTTCAAATCAAGTATTAGTGGGTCTTTCAGCGCGAGTAGTAGTAGATTTCTCAGCTCAAGTAGTAGTAGGTCTTTCAGCGTGAGTAGTAGTAGATTTCTCAGCTCAAGTATTAGTAGGTCTTTCAGAGCGAGTAGCAGTAGATTTCTCAGTTCAAGTATTAGTAGGTCTTTCAGCGCGAATAGTAGTAGATTTCTCAGCTCAAGTATTTGTAGATCTTTCAGGGCGAGTAGTAGTAGATTTCTCAGCTCAAGTATTAGTAGGTTTTTCAACTGAATTATTAGCAGCTTTTCCGCTTGAGTACTACTAGGTCTCTCAGCTCGAGTATTAGTAGGTCTTTCAACTCAAGTATTAATAGGCAATAGTATTAGTAGGTCATCGTTCATCTTAATAAACAAGTCTTTCATCACTATAATAAATAATTAGATTTTATGTTCACATAAATGTTTATATTATCCGTATTAGACAAATGATATTAATCCTTAAATAATCAATTGTAGAAGCATTTAGAAAACTGGTTATAGCGTAAAAACATATGCATATCAATTTTCTAATTTATTTAAAATTTATCAAGTCCATGGACTAAGACACACATAGAGAGACATCACTGGAATAGACATCATTGGAATACAAAATGATTAATGTTCTTATTTAAAAATGCTCAAAATGTGCAGATCTGTCTGAATCCGAGAATCATAATTGTTATCCAATCACGATATTTTTTATTTACATGTAAGAGAGGCCAGGGCAAGTTGATACACTTGTGTGTTAATACAATAGAAGTTGCGCAGTAAAATGCTCTTTATTTTCTTTCTTTGAAAAGAAAGAAGCGGTTTAATTACACAACCAGTATATGCACTCATATTAAACAATATCGCAATCGTAAATGTTATACTAAATTTACGATTATACATAAATTTTAGAGTACCGTAAATTTAAACTAAGTACAAGTTAGACAAAAGAAACAGTTTCGGACTATGCATAATAAATTTCTGACTTGCTCTTTGATGTCTTCTGAACAACTGGATCAACTTTTCATCATGCTATCGGATTGATGGTTAAGTTCTCAATTATTAGATAAGTAGTTTGCGGTTTATTGCACTTGTTCCACTTTCTCTGCATATCATAATTGGAATATGACGTCGTCATGAAAGGAAAGTTGGTACGTTGAAGTTTAGGCGAGCTGATACTGTTGTTGTTGTTGTTGTTGAGACCCATACCGTCCGATCTACCAGAAATGTGTGAGCTGATACTGTGAAATAAGTTACCCTAATTACACCTAATAACATGCTTTCAATTATTTACAGAACAGTTTCTTCTTCGTTTGTTCTCAATTGACCTAACCTGCCAGTGAGTGCAATGGACAAATATTGAAAATAAAGTGCTATAAAGACGAAATATTAATATCCCCGAGTAGTGTGTTATGTAACGTTTTTATTTTACTCTTAATGGCATCAACACAGAAAGTAATAATAAGCACTCATGCTTGGCATTTTTCGTTGTTAAAATATGTTCCTTATCAATATCAAATTGCCCCTTGTGGGGCACTTTGATAAGCTTCCACTTCGCTAACTAAACCGGTTTTCATAGATTTCATGTTCCAATCTCATAAATCAAAATTGGTGCAAAAAAGAGAAATAATTGATGTTATTTTCCATGTTGTGGCGAACGTGTAATATGCTGACGTATTTTCTTTCGCCTCTTTGGAAGACTAGATGGAGAAAACACCCATTCACACATCCTTTTTCATGATGTGAGTCTATGATTGCCACATGACAAAGTTCGAAGAAGGGCTGTAAGATTTGCCGATTTATCGCGAATTTGGCGACATTTACCGACTTCCCGTTGGTTCAATAAGCACTTTGGAATAACGATTATTCTATGAGATCATTCTATGAGATATTTCTAGATATGTCTACAGAGATAATTTTTAAAAGGGGTCATCACTCAGTCAGAGAGCAGTTGACATGGCACAAACTATATTGAACTGTGTTTTTTGTCAATGCTTTGAGAATTGTAGCGGCTGTTTCTTTAATGACTTTCGTGAATGTTTCGAGAAAAGTGTCGGTTATTTGGTGAAATTAATAAGGTATTTAAGCGTTGTTTTACTGTATATTGTTCCTATTTACGCTGTGCTTGTGAATACACGTTTTAGTTACCCATAAATGTTGACTCATTCGTGTATCCCTAACGCACACCCTCGGTTCCAACTAATACGCCGTAAGAATATGTTTGAAATATTTTATTAAAGTGAATGTAGAATATAGTTGGATCAACTTACTTCGGTCTTCCTTAATATGTATTTTTCGGAAATTATAGACTCGTATTGGATTTCTTCTCTGCTTTTTTTAATAACTTTTAATGTAAGTTGTCATAATTGTATTACATTTAAACAGCCTCATTTTATTTTTCCATTTCCTTTTACATTCTTATCAATTTTTAAGCTTGCCTATCTGTATAAAGAGTAAATTTTGAATTTCCGACGAATTTATGACTTTTTTTATTTGGACTACAGTAGTTGCGTATTTTATTCTATATATATGCATTCACTCTGCAGTGAAAAATTGGCTCATCTCTATATTTTATACCTTTCGCATCATAACATTAAATTCATAAATATATGCCATTTAAATAACGCGAATAAAGTTAGGCAGCACAGCGATATATGTTTCTCTGTGATCACGAAATGCAATGCAACCTATTTGCGTTAGTATGAAATAATAATGTAATGTAATACAGAGTATTTTATATTTTCAGAAAAATAGATCATGCATTTCCTTTAATACAGTTTAAAAGATAAATATACAAGCACCGTTCTAAAATTGGATTTGAAATAATATTGTTATGGAAGTTTTTAATGCATTTTTATACGTTAAACTACTACCCATATCAAAAATTGAGAATTGTTTTAGAGTTTCCTCTATATTTTACCATGCATTTTATTTTGATAGGATGTGTTTTGTCAATGATGAGTAAAAAGTTAAAACAATAGTGAAATATGTATCAATTTGTATTTCAAATACCTATATAATGCATTACTAACATGTATGTGTCCTTACAAAACCTCCAGGAATTAATTTTTGATCTTGAAGACTAAAGTTTTACATTCTTATTATACCAATTGTAGAACAAAACATAATGTAATTTGATTCTTTATTTATTCCCCCTATTGTGTGTGAAAAAATATATAATTCAAATTGTATTTACAAAGCATCCAGAAGCGTTATGAGTTTTCCTAATAAGATGGGATCTTTGCATACTTAGATAGCACTGAGAGACAGTGGTATGGACCTAACCTACCTCTCGGTATACAGGTTTAATTCCACACCACTGGGTATTATCCTAGGACGACTCAGCTGAGCTGTGGTCCACGAGGAGACAGGTGGTATATTGATCAAAAGGCGAGGCCAGGGAGGGACTCAACGTCAAGAGTAGATCTTGAGACCTCAGAACCACACAAATCACATTGTGTGGGATAAGCTCGGGAAACAGAAGCTCAGAGCCAGGAACACTCAGGTTACCTCAGGGGAACTTCCCCTAGGTGAGGAAGCCTGAGTTGAAAAACATCCCAACTCCAGAAGAAATGCAGGGCAGTCAGAAAGAGCAGGAATCGAGAGTTTTGTCGAATGCAGTGACTGGCAAGAGGGACCAGAAGAGCCAAGGAGGAATGGCACACATTACTTAATTTTGGATAATTTTGATGAATATTCAGACTTTTTAGCGCTAGGTAGTTATGCAGAGACAGCATACAACTTAAAGTGGAGATGTCGTAATTCGGACTTAAACCTGTACTGCCAGGTTAACTTAACCAAAGAAAAGAGATAGAGGGATGACTAAGATGGGTCGGGCAGGGAAAAGACCCGAAGGAGGAAAACAGAGACGCAGAGCTCAGCAGGGAAACTATAATTAACAGAGAAAACGGCAAGAGAGGGAGAGAACACAAGAGAGGGAGAATACCTCCGATAACGCGGAGAACAATGAATAGGGAGGGCAGCGGAGAGGGGGGTGGGGTAATAGCCTAGGACGCACAATATCAAGGACACATAGTATAGTTAAGACAGAGGATTAGATAGTCAGCGCGAGGATTAGATAGTCAGCGCGAGGATTAGATTAAGACAGAGGATTAGATAGTGTGGTTTTAGGGTCAGCGCGAGCGCTAACCCTAAAACCACACCCGCAGGCATAGTCCTGAGCGTGAAAGAAAAGCTGGCCGCGGAGAAGCTAAAGGGAGAGAAGGCAGGAACTTAAAAGTAACTTAGGAGTGACTAGAGGCTAACACCAGCCTATCTAAAAGATGCTCATTAACGTAAGAGTAACTAGAGAGGGCAGCCTGAATGAAGAGGCGAGTAAGCCTAGGAGTGGACAAGGAAAGATAAGGCTATTAGGCAATAGCCGTTCTAGGCAGACTTAATGCACTAGCGGGGGTACCTAATAAATTATGAACTAGTTATAGCTAAAAGAGGACATAATTAGAGAAAACTTAACTAATGCGACATAACTAAATAAAACTAGAGCACGCGCAGGAAACAAACACTTACACTGCATAGTAAGCTGCGGCAATAGGGAGGCCCCTTGACCGGCAGACCATTGAGTTTGTAACCTGAGGCCTGGAACCTAGAGCCTGGAACCTACAAAGAGAAGCTAAAAGGGAAAATATTGCTTGATGGGAAGGCATGGTGGGGTTATTAGAGCCAAAGCCAAGAACTTCAGACACCTGGAGGTGCGCTGCAGACATTACGGTTTCAGGGATAGCCCCATTCCATGGACTCTGCACACTTCTTTCGTGAAATAGAACGCGGCAAAGCAAGTTAAAACATGGTCATAGGGGAAACAGTTGAAGAGGGCTGAAAGGGAATGGTTTAGTTGGGGGTAAGTGCTTGCGATCGCTTCTGGCCAATGAAGAAGTGTTGCTGCATCACCTTGAAGAACAACCAATAGAGATACGGGCGGCGCATCAGGACCTCAGGCGAAATGATATGGCAACAAGAAGAAATTTTGAAGATGTATTCAAAAGAACTTCTACATTAAGTATTATTTTGTGCACCACAGTATTTGAGCCTTGTTTTTCATTAAAGTACATCCAACAATTAATCTAAATCATATGACGTCCAAATTTACGGAAATAACTGAACAGTTTTCCGTACGGATATTTTTCCATTAACGCCAAAAATATTTTATTAATATAAACGCTATTGGATAAAAAATCTAGTTGTATGTTAGCCTTGTTTTTCGTAAAAGTACATCCAACTATTGTCTTGATTTGAACAAAAAGAAAATGACTTTTATAGAGATGTGTATTGAAACGACACCAGCTTTCTCAAACACGATCCTATTTCTGTTAGTTACATTTTTTGCATAATCTATTCAGTTGTATATATTTATTTCCTGTGTATATTTATTTCCTCCTATGATAATAGTTCTCTCTAGCACTAATTCTCTAGGGATTGTTAAATAGTTTAAAACCTTTAGTTTGGAAACATTTCATGATCTCTCTTGGCGTACCTCATGGCATATCCAACAATTATCGTCTTGCGAAATGTAGTTATAATTGCGTTCAAAACTTATTTAAGTATGTATTTTGTCGAGTATTTTACATAGTCGAGTATTTTAATAGCAATGCGTATAAAGACGTAAAAGTTTACTAGAATACACTATTTCATATTCTTGTTTTAAAGAATAATTATTTCTAGTGTTTTAATTATTATGTTTAAAAACGACTATTCGTCAACATTGGGTGGATTATTTTTGGCTACAGCAAGACACAAATTTATAGACTCACATGAGTCTATGTTAAGTTGTTTTGATACATACAGAACACTGGAATCAGCAGAAGTCCAAAATATTAAAATTATCCAGTCCAATTTATTAACCGTTCCACTACTTTATTACAAATTCAAATAAAGTAATTTACACCTGTATGCATTTGGACAATTGCCACTTTGTGATTTTTGTTCTTTTCACACTAAGAAACTCTTAACAATTGTTGCCAGAATTCTTAATTAACAAATTTACGGTAATGAAGAGAATAATAATTAGTCTATTCTGACCGACAACTATCTTCCAACTTTGAAATCAGTCAATGTTTCTGCAACATGGCAGATAAAATAATATGAAGTTTCGAATTCTGTCTTACATCTCAATTTGACGAATGTTTATCATCTGAGACAATGGTAACTAAATAACGAATATGGACACGCTTTAAATTAAATTCTTCAAATAGTTTGTGTTGTTTTAAATGTTTGATTGATATATGTGATTGATAAATATTTACATGAAAATAAAATTTTATTTCGTGTTAGCCAAAATAAGTGACATATTCAAGGGGGTGGTTTTAGGGATCACACCCTCCTCTAGAAACAATTATATTCCACTAAAAATTGTGCGCAGTAGACACGGATGTGAAGCGTTCATCTTAATAAAGTTCACAGTAAATCATCCTTAACGACCAATTCATAATATTAGACACCTCCATTTAATGGTCGTTATTTTTCGTTTCCAGTCCCAAAAGCATATTGGATTCTATGTACCTATTTACAAACTACAGATGAACTTATTTACAAACAAAGAAATAAATGGTATTATTGGACGTTAAAAATGCTTTCTCTACAAAGTGTTTTAAATACGAGAAATTGCACTCTAATAATTCGTTTAAAAATACGTTACAATCACAATTCCATTGCTAATTAAACAGAAAATATGCAAATCCACACATACATATGCACTATGTTGTAAGAAAAATATATATGCACCCTTAAAAAATTGAGCTACAGCCGCGAAACTTTACATGCAAGTGCTGTTTTAAGGATTATGCAAGTCATCATACTGTCAAGACCAATGGTGTTGCAGGTGTTCTCACCTGCGGGGAAGGAACTGTATTTTCTGTTTTGATCTTCAAGTTATGTACCATGATGCCTTTGAGACCGACTGCGTTACCAACAATTGCCAGATTTATAGGCAATCATAATGTCGCATTATCAGAATAGGTCGCATCATAGGTTTAAGGCAAGCTGTTTAGCCCAACAGACATATCAGTCAGCATCTTGGAGCGATAAGGTACTTATTCGCTGTTTGAAACAAGTATTAGAAAAAGCACATGTAACCATTCGCAGAAACTCAAAACGTTCCAAACAGACAACTGCTTGAGATCGTTCAGTCAGGAGAGGATCCACGCTCACAACAATGGTGTCGCTAGCAGTCATTCGAATGCATTTGACACCTTCCATGCACCCTATATTAAATGATACCATTCGTGATCGACTGGAAGAAGGCGACAGTAAGACGACATTTAGGTGTCGATGTCCACGAAAACGCCTACTACTGTCCCCTCGACGCAGCAGGCCTGTCTGCATTGGTGCCCAGCTTGGTCAACATGAACAGTATCTAATTGGAGACAAGTTGTCTTTAGCAATGAATTCCGCTTCTTTCTCAGTGCTGTTGCCCGCCGTATGCGTGTGGAGGAGGTATGGCCAGCGTTACGATCCCGCTGCAGAAGGACATCACACGTGTTGTCGCGGTCTGAGGGAGCAATCTTTTGGAAAATCCGATCTCCCCTAGCTGTTCTGCAAGCCAATATACGTTTTATTCCGATGATATTGACCATTCCATGGTCATCCAGCTCTGCAGACTTATCACCAATAGAATACGTCTCGAACATGCTGTGACGACAATTGCAGCCTTCCCATAAATTACAGAATTTGCTGACCAGTTGCAATATTTTTAGCAGAATCTTTTGCACTGGGACATAAGCAACTTATTTGACACTATTCAGCACCAAATATCGGCTTGTATAGCTGCCAGGGCAGGATTTACCACTTACTAAAATGTCATCTTCTTGATTCAATCTTTTCTTAATAAAACATTTTAATTGCTCCCAAATTCTAACCATTTGCATATCTTCTCTCTCTCTCTATATATATATATATAAGTATATATATATATATATATATACACACACACACAGACACACACACATATATATATATATTAGAAATATGTAATAATAAAAATTTATGTTTTAATAAAAAAAAATCACGTAATATTAACATCACCAAAGAAGTAAATTCACAGAAAATGCAACACCAAGAAAGAGCGAATAGAGTGTGATATTAAAAAACACACAGAGATGAGTTATATAAATAAGTGATGTTAATTCCAAAAGAATAATGCAATGCAGTGATGACATTGACAGGGTGATATGTTGGCAGTAGGATCACTTTTTGCGGTGATACGAGCAGTATCACGTCGTGGAATAGATGCAGTGAGCATGCGGATAGTGTCCTGAGGGATGATTGACCATATGCCTTCGAACTTCCTCCACAGATCGTCATCTGTTTGAGGCTTGGGCAGGGCAGTCAAAAGACGACCAATCATGTCCAGTTCATGCTCGATGGGTGAGAGATCTGGAGACAGCGGAAGCCAAGCAAGTACCTTGATAATTTGCAAGGCTGGTCTGATGATGGTTGCCGTGTGCGGTTGCGCGTCCCATTCAGTTGTCCAAGAGTCTCGGGCCCGACACCTTTGCAATCTCTCACGTCGGTGTCTTATCGTCAATGGCAGTCTTCGTAAAGGACGGTTTGAGTGCAAGTCCAGATATGTGAATCGTGAGCAGTGAGCAAGTGGTAGTCGAGAAACTATTTTCGCTTATATAGGAACATCCAATGAACCCTGTAAATTCTGCAAATTTCTTCAGTCGTCATTTGTGGGGTCACCACCGCATGCTTTCGAATTCGTCGATCAGCGCGAGCTGACTTACGTCTGGATGGACCTACACCACTGCGACGATTCACATGGCCTTCTTCAATTGATCGTATCCGAATCATTTGCACAGTGGATCATTTGTACAGTGACGATACGACGGTACGGCCACCTAGCCGTACGTAGGCCTAAAATCAATCACCTCGCACCATCGTCCAAATGCTGAAACGTACTTTGGCGTCGTCGGCTAAGCATCTCTTCAACAACACGTGTGTTCTGAAACGAAAAACTGCTCGGAAAGCGGGTTTCCGTAGGCGACAGACAGTAACAATTGTTAGCTCATTTGCCGTTCCCATCACTTTTATCCTGCGCTCTATTCACCTGACCTACTTGTATTTCAAATCAGTTGCGTACATCGGCCAATTACGTTTGTCTCGTAATTTGCATAATTATACGACCAAAGCTTCATGGTGTTGCATTTTATATATCGGGTAGTATGTATATATGCAATACAAAAATAAGGATCTCTAGATGTTGAAAGATTTATATACAAAATGGTGGCGGAAATATTTTTATCACTGTTATCAATGATGACATGATACTTATATGTAACACTTTAAATGACTTTGAAATGTGTCATGGAATTTTATAACAGAACCTGCCATAAGTTTTTATTGGACTATGAAGCTTTATAGTTTTTATTGGACTATGAAGCTTTATAGTTTTTCTTGGACTATGCTGCTTTATAGATTTTCTTGGACTACGAAGCTTTATAGTTTTTATTGGAATATGAATCTATATAGTTTTTATTGGACTATGATGCAAAGCTCATAACTTACGCTTTTAAACACATAGGAACACATAAAAATATCCCAAAATTAGTCTTGAACTTTCTAACTACAAAGTTGATAATTTTTAATTAAAGAAATATTTATTTTTTTTATAATAAAATGAAGGGTTTAAATTTTTCATGAGTAAAATTTGTATCTAACGCAGAATGTTTGACCTTCCCAAATGTGTATTGTATATGTTTGGACGGCCAAAAACGCGCCACATAATTTAAACCTAAATCCAGAGGGGACGACATACACGAGGACCGTACCTTCTCTCCCCTACAACCAACATCTCAAAAATCTTTCATACTCACTGATTTGATGTACCCGTACTCCGCGTAGACGCGTAGATTGCTCGTAGAGATCAAGGAACCAAACTTGGATCCCAAATTCCATTACATTGACCGCTGGGTCATTAACCGCTGGGTCATCTCTCCCCTTATAAGTAAGCTGGAATTCAGAGAAATGGTATTTGAAGAATTAGAACTTTTCCTGTGGCGAACCCCTCATAGTTGGGCCATAACTATGTTTAGATTTAAAAACGAGTTTACTCACTTATGGCCTAAGAATGCAGTCAAATTTTAATCATAATTATAATTTGACTGAATTCGTCGGCCACAAGTGAGTAAACTGTGTTTGATTTCCTTAATCATTATTATTCAATACTAGATACAGTTGAAAGAAAAATCTGATGTGGGCAACACATGACTTTCCTTATATAATGCAATGAATTTACTACTTTTACAGTTAAAAAAAAATGTTATTCTTATAGTAGATACTTATATTCTTTCTAAGATATCGAATTTTCTTCAATTAGTCGTCATTTTCATTGGTTTAGCGTCATTTTTATCAATTTGGCGAGATTTTTGTTTATTTGGCAACAATTTAAAATGTCGCCACGTTGGCGACATTCCGCCAAATTTGTTGCCTAAATCTCGCCAAGCGTTATGGACGGAGAAATAAGTTATTCTTACTATTGGATAAATGACTATTGGCGTTCAAATACAAAAGTATTACTCAAAGTATCTTTCTTCATGAATGGAACGAGCTAGATCCACGAGAATGATGTCACCAAATTTATGGTGACATCAAATGGTATTATATATGAAAAGTGAACATAATTCTCAATAGGAAATATTTTTATTTTATTTTATATAACTTTCTGATAATTTTTTTGAAAAATGTGCAATATCTCGAGATCGGTTCATGTTAGCGTTCTAAAATTTATGTCAGTCGTTTTCTAATGAAAAATTACATAAGAAATGTCTATTTACGTAACTTTATTAGCGGCTTTGATTTTTTGACGACTTTTTCAAAATTTCACTCGAAAATTTAGGGGGTTCTGAACATTCGACTGCGTATAAAAACAATAGGCTTCCAGTGTATGCGGATTGTGATTTTTGTACCAAATTTAATTCGAATAGATCCATTCGTTTGTCAGTTATCGTCTCCACAGACTCACTGACCCACACACGCACACACACACACATACTTTCACACACACACGCACACACACACACATACTTTCACACACACACGCAAACACACGCACACACACACGCACACACACACACACACAGACATCACTTCAAAAATGCTTGATTCGTGATCAGGAATGCTTGAAACGTGCTCTCCCGTCGAAAACACGAATTCGAATTTTCGACCCCGTCACAATACTTTCCTTATACATTATGTATATAAGGAAAGTAATAATTTAAATCTCGATACCTATGTTTTAATTGTACAACAAATTTCGATAGCAAATGGGCAGATCATTTGATGAAAATCGCTTTAGTGCCCATAAAGTGCACATTATTTATGAATTTTAACCATCCAGCGAATTGCTGAATATATTTTATATTCATACGGTATTAGAAATGCAATGTTTGCAATCGTCGATTAGCTTCTTTCATTTGAATAAAAAATAGTCTGTGTTTGGCAATAATTTAAATTTTATGATACATTAATTTTTGTTTTGCATGAAATCGTACTTTAGCACATGCTATTTGTTGAAATATTTTAAGGGAATTAGAACTAAAATATTCAGCTCACAAATTGATTCAAAATGTAAAATATTGTTACGCAAAGTATTTTCCAATAGCACGTCGAAAACAAATGTTTGGGGTACTTCTAAATAAAAAAAATGGGAGTATAAAACGAATGTATTTTAGTTCCATGTTTAGCATGAAGAATGCTACAAATGATTTCTAGGAAACGCTTAAAAATGCTTAATAAAATTTGAAAAATAAAAAAAGCGTTTGTTTCGAGTTAAATGAACAGGTACCTTAGTAAAAAAATAACGTCTATATATTAAATGCTTAAATAATGATAATTTATGTAGTTCTTTATGCATATATACAAATAAATTATTTATAAAGTTATTAAATAATAGAAATAATCATAGACGAAGTGAATGAGGAATTTGCAATTGAAAGGTAGTTTGAATAATTCAATGCACGGCTAATTGGGTATGAGTGAGCTCAGCCTGAACTCAATTCAAGTTTAATGTTTTAAGATGTACAATTTTTTAAATTATCACAAAATGCCCTTTATAAAATTTTGTAATATAGAAATTATATTTTTATAGTTTAACATTACGAGAAAGAATACTGCTACTGCAGCCCCCTGAGGTACACCAAATGTTTGTAAATATATGTTATCACCTTGGAAAATATAATTGTTGCATAAAACAATGTGCAGAAGCATAGGAAACAAGCATAGGATGTGAGATAATCATTATATATATATATATATATATATATATATATATATATATGAATTTTAAATTCTGTTGATATATTTGGAAATTTCATGTTCTTACTTTAATAGCTTCAAAATGCATAATTGCATATGGCTGAAAAAAAAAAGTAACTTTTTACCTGATGTCCCTAAAGAATGTTGTTTTGTATAAATTTAATATATTCCCCTTTTTGAACATAAATTATATAAGCTACATTTACACACATCTTTCAGCGTTAATTGATTATGTAACAGGGCATTCATCAAGTAATCCATAAACGTGAAACTTTCGTATAGTGTATTGCTTGAAAACCGCTTTCAAATAGGCATTAAAGTTTCTTATCGAAACTGAGATCAGGTGTTCGACAATCAGATCCATTAGTTCTGTTTAGAAGGATACAGATGATAAAGTGTTCTTTTTAAAGTGGTGACAGTGTTACAAATAGTTAAAACTTTTTTTACTGTACAACTAATATATCGTATATATATATATATTTATATATATATATATATATATATATATATATATATATATATATATATATATATATATATATATATATATATATATAAATATATATATATATATATATATATATATATATATATATATATATATATACGATATATTAGTTGTACAGTAAAAAAAGTTTTAACTATTTGTAACACTGTCACCACTTTAAAAAGAACACTTTATATATCATAATATATATATATATATATATATATATATATATATATATATATATATATATATATATATATATATATATATATATATATATATATATATATATATATATATATATATATATAACATTTTATACCATAACTGTTTTTGTGCACTATTTCTAAAATATTGTGAGACTTGGTATCTTGGAATCTATACTATGTATTTATAATATAGTTTTACATAATAGTTTTGCAAATAAAATGTACGATTATTTATAAAATTGGTATAAAATCGGTACAAAACATAATTTTTCAGGCATTTTAACTTTCACGAGAATACTAACATTGAATCAATAAAACTAATTATTCTTAGTTGAGCATGCGACAGTAAACCTGACATAACATGTAGTTTTACTTTAATTGACCTTATATTTGACAAGATGGTAGTCAATTAAGTAATGCATGAGTATAATAATAAATTTAAAGAAAATATATGTAAATATATGTTTACCTTTTACGTGCTTATTTGACATTTAGCACACACTGAAATAATTTGTATATGCTATATAGACAAACCAGATAAGATTCAGTATGGAACATGACTTACACTGACTTTGACACACATTTTGTATCGACGTTCCTTTTTTTAAATCAGGTAAACCAGTGCAGCAGAGCACAATAACTGTAATTCCTATTAAAGGGCAGATTTCAGATCCTGGAGATAGTTCTAGTGATAGACCTGGTCTTCCAATGGCTTTCTAAACATTTTTGATGATATTGAGTTGCGGAGAATACGCCAGACACTGCATGCGAGCAATACTTTTGCTCTTAAGATACTCATCTACCAGCTTTGCTCTGTGTAGACGAGGGCTACCATCCATCAAATGAAGGTTTGGACCTACTGTTGCAGGACAGGGTCTTGCGAATGTTTCAAAGACTTGATCCTGATATTTCCCCGCCATCTCAGTATACTCTGTGAAAACATTTAGGTTTCTGCAATACCCAGAAGCGAATACAGTTCATATTATCACGCTAGCACGACTCAAGGTATGATGTTCAACGATGTGATTGGAATAGTTGTATGACCCTTGTTAAAAGTTGCATGTCCCTTAATTGTAATCATTTGGACCCATGATACCGATTTTTCAAAATTTATCTTATAAAATTTGAAAAAAAAAGTACTAAAAATTGATTCTGATATGAGAAAGTCGAGCTGAGCTACAATCCATTCATTTTTTGTTGCCTTCACGAAACAAATGTTAAATTATAAAGCAGTATATATTTAAAACTATACTTATGCAATGGGCTGTCGCTGGGGATTATATTTTGCTTTAAACACATGAAATAATCCTAACATAACCCATATTTTCATTTTTTTCTAGTTATACTTCACATGGTATATGTGTTAGATCACCGAAGTCAAGCAGCATCGGGCGCGGCTAGTACTTGGGTGGGTAACCACCTGGGAACACCGCCTGCTGTTGGCACATTTCGGGCGCGGTAACCCGGTTGTTTGCACGCTGGATTTGCACGCTGCCACAACTGCCGGCGTGTTCATGCGGAGTACGATCACCTTAAACATGTGGGTCCGTAAGTCCTTCCGAGAGGGTGGTGGTAGGGGAAGGAGGGTACGATCCCTGTGGATGCTTCCTCCACTGGGTTCCGGTCTACATTGGGTGGCACTTCCCGGCAGTCCAAACGGTTACCTTACACCTTTCTGGTACGTTGGACGGTCTGGGTCTCAGCAATAACAACACGTGGTATATGTGTATGTTGTATCCCTCTTTTTGGCGCTATGGCGTAATATTAAATGACTTAAAATTTTTCAACAAACATTACTTACATATTTTTATACGCATACATATTAAACTTTGAAATTTTCAGCTAATACATTATTTAGGGGTTTTCATATTTTTAACTTGAAGATAAAAGTATTTAATTGATGTCCGCAATAGCCTCCTTTGAAATTTATTCTGATACCTTTGGCTACATTTCAGAACGACCAAACTAAATTTTTGTGTTTTCCATTACTTTTATTGCTTCTTAAAGGAAAAAAAAAACATAGTAAAGGCCATTCGAAAAGCGCCTGGGTAATCTAATAAAAAGAACGTTAGGCAGTACCGGATACACTGATTAGCTAAACATTCTTATCATTAAAGGTAATTGCTGCATAGATTTGCACATACATGCGAAATTACGTATGTGTTATTTTAAAATGACCAATTTGCTTCACAAATTTTGAGGAAATACATGGTGGACATGCCAATAATTTTAATTTAACAATATATAAATTTCCGCTTTGCATGACATCCTACTTGAACACATGCACTTTGATCAAATGCTTCGAAGAAAATAGAACTGGAAAATTCAGCCTGCAAATTGATTCGAAATGTAAAACATTTTTCCGTAAAGTATTTTCCAATATCATGTCAGAAACAAATGGCTGATATATTTCTAAAAAAATATATTTTTTTAAATATTACACATTTACATTCCAGTTTATATATATATATATATAAATATATATTTAGAGATATATAGATATACATACATATATATATGTATATATATATATATATATATATATATATATTTAGAGATATATAGATATACATACATACATATATATATATATATATATATATATATATATATATATATATATATATATATATATATATATATATATATATATATATATATATATATATATACATACATACAGAGAGAGAGGAGAGAAAGAGAGTAAGTACCTATTGTCTCAGTTAATTTCTTTGTGATTCTTATTGTTAAATCTTCCTGGGCAGTGTTTCACGTGACAAAGAACAAGTGAGAGAAGAAATTCGGTTAAAGTGTAACATTTTCCGTAATCACGCCATTTTGTGAGAAAAAATGCATATTGCACAATTCAAATTCTGATTGTCAGTGTTTGTCTTTTAAGAAGGCAAGAGCGTTTGAAAAACGTCTGATACTTTCGAACAACGTCTACGGGCTAATATTATATAAAAATAAACTTCAACTATCTGATAATATTAAGTGCAAACTAAATCTTATGAAAATGCATTTTCGTAATTTGAATATTTAAACCATAAACTAAACACTTCAATCATAAATTCCTTTCTTCAAAATGAATTATTAATTTTTCTATGAAATAACTAAAACAATGATTGTAAAATCATAATTCCACTTATTAAAAGGTAGCAGATTTGTTCTTAACTACGCATATAGAATATTTACAATTCACCTTTTTTGGCTTCTTGAAAAGAACTTAAAACCATTTCCGCATTCACGATTCACATAAAAACCATTCATTCCTATCTTAGTTACACAGAAGTTCATATCTTAATTATGTACAAAAGAACATATTACCCACTTCCTTCCTAAAAGGGTATTTCGGAATATTTTCTTGTGTGATTATGTTACATTATGCAAAACATCCTAGCATAGACATGGTGGAAACTGCTGGTATCTACGTGACGTAGCATTAAGCGATGATGTGTCCGGTCATTTATATAAAAATGTATCTGTAAATGGGAAATGATTTTAAAGTGTACCGCTTGCAAAAAGTCATTTGGAAAGACATAAAAGTTCCTTATCGATTCCGGCATCAGGTGTTCTCGAATCAGATCCATTAATTCTTTTAAAGAGGATTTTGATGCTTTAAAAAGTTTATTTTTTATTTCAAAGTCAGTCCAGGGTTAAAAAATTCCGCATTGTAACTAATGATCAGTATCTGTTTAGAAGATAAACAATTATTGTAAGAGATATCTAACTTATATTTATACGATAGTATTGGAACATATATATTTATTAGAACTCTGAACTAGCCTAAATTTTATACTTTCATACATTCCTGCTCGAAAGTATAAATAATGTCCTGTCATTGGTTTAAGGGTAAGTTCTGTTTAAATCCCGATCCCAAACCTAAGCAATCCCGAAATTATTTTTAATACATTGCACCCACGTCATTAATATAAATGTACGAACTTGTATTTCCTTTTATTCCGAATCACTCACTTTTGATATATACATATATATATATATATATATATATTTTTTATATATATATATATATATATATATATATATATATATATATATATATATATATATATATATATATAATTATATATATATATATATATATATATATTAGAAAAATGGATAAATAACTAATACCATGTAATTAACGACAAAATATTAAAATAATAAAATAACTAAAACTGATAAAACATGGTCACCTCGGAAAAAAAGAAATTACCAACATTTGGCTTAATTTGGAGGTTAATTCAGATTGGATTCCTCGTAAAGCCTGAGAAGCCAACTTAAATAAAACCAAACAAATGCTTGTTTCGGATATGGAAATAATTTGTTACTATAAATGTCATAGTCATACGTATGTTTGTTAGATTTAAATCTATTACTTTCCGATTGAACGTTTTGAACACATTTTCAGCAAAATAAGTGACAGTACCTATTAGTAAAATAATTGTTCTTCAGAAAATAATAACATTATATTGTAATTTACAGTGTGCCCCATTATTAAAAAATAATACACTGCCATGGTGGGGCATGCAATTCATATTTATAACAAAACACTTAACAAACTCAGTTTGAGCCCAGAGACCCAGAAGGAAATATATATAGAGACTTAAACTAATATGGAATGTGTTCATATATCCAAAATAGCATATTAATATCATCAAAGTGGACAGAGGTGATGTTACAAGACTCGTTATGCTTGTGTTTTCGTAGTTTTGAAATTACTAATAATTTTCATATATTTTGCGTTATTTATTCATAAATGGCGGAAACATTGACAATAACTAATCAAAAATGTTGTCTTAACTCAACCTGCTCCTTATCCAACATATTATATTTAAAAAAACATAAATTTGGATCTAATTTATCCGTAGGACGTGCCCGAGCTCGTGCAGTTTTTTTCAGTGGTTTGAAATTTAAAGTGCATCAACAGTTGCAGATAAAACTAACTCTATCAATGAAAATATATAATGTTGCTATTGTATATGTATAATTATAAAAAATATTTCCATTTTCACAAGTTTTCTTTATATTTGCGAAATTCATGTTTGAAATAATAAAACATCATACAATTGACCCCAAATATTCTTAAAATTTTATTTTTATTTTTCTGTTAATAAAAAAATGGAATAACACACAGAAATTTCCATACAACTATACAAGAACAATAGTATGACAAAGCACAAAATTATTACTATGTAGGGGAATGTTCCAGTAATGAAAGAGATTGCATTATCAAAGCACAGTAGTTTTATCATCTATATTAACAAGCTTTGTAACATAACAGCTAAGTAAAATAACATGTGACAATATCTGCGAAATTTTACTATTTCTTTAGTTTTAGAAATATTCTAGTGGATGCCTTTTAGATTTAAACAAATATCACAGTAAAAATATAGATAGTTTTCAGCTGTAAGCAAATACAGCTATTTTAAAAATGCAAACAAATGTTGCAGAAAATTATAGCCGTTTTCTTGCTCAAAATAAATATGAATGTTTTCTAGTTGTACGCAAATATCATAAAATCTGGATGATTTGTAGCTTGAAATAAATATCATCGAAAATTCAGATATTTTTCTGCTATAAAAAATACGAATGTTTTCCAGTTGTATAAAATTATGAATGTTTTCAAGCTGTAAACGAATACATATGTTTCCTATTTGTGAGCAAGTATCACAGGCAGATATAGATGTTTCAGCTGTAATGTTATTATGTTGAGCTTTAAATTTAATATTTTTAATGTATAGGGAGCAAACAATAATGCAAATATCCCCCTCCCCATAAAAAAAGGTGTTCAATATGCGAAATTTTATTATTTTGTTCCCAGGGCAGTTATGATGGTCCAGCGGGGCAATGTTAGAATGCTACTTTCTCTAGTTTACATTTCTAGCATTCTGCTTGTATTTTCATATTTTAAACGTTAAGAAAAGCAAATAAGCGAATTATTATCAAATTTAATCAAATGATCTGTTATGAATTACAATATCTGTTATCAATTACAATAGTATTCAATATCGAATTTCGAAGTCTCAATTTTACGCTTTGTTATTTATTAAGCTGACCAGATGAGCCATTATATATATTGAGGACAGTCCTTGAATTTTTAACCGCCGTTCTCAAAAAATGTAAAACATCTTGAGGAAAACAAATGACCTTCACCTTTCCCTTCATTACCTATTTAAGAATGCTCCATTTTCTTTATACCGATAAAGAATACTCTGTTTTCTTTGTACCGATGAAGAATGTTCTGCTTTCTTTATACCGATGAAGAATGCTCTCTTTCGTCTTTAAAACTGGTTAATACATTTAATCAAATTTTCTATGCTATTACTAAGAAGTTATTTTTCTTTTCCGATTAAGAAGCGTTTTGAGACAATTTTTATATATATTTTTGGAGATTGATAGTAGAAGGGGAATAAGAATAGTTCAGCAGCATTTGGGAGGAAGTAAAGTGCTATATTTCAACATGTAAACCCTCCGAAGACATAAAAGTGAGTGCATCAACAGAGTAGGTATTCAAGTGATGTGCTTTAATATGGGGAATCTTAGAAGTGGGTGTGAGGCGGCACAGTTACGATCTCATAAGATAAGTATGGATAGAAAGATGATGTCACAGAAGAGGGTACAGTTCAAAATTATGTTATGTATAAAGTATTGATGCTGTTTTTTTTTTCTCACAAATGTAAGTTCACTTATAAGTTTTAACAAAGTCACGTTTCGTGCTTTTCAAAAAGCACACATGTGTTAATTTCTCCATGGGAATTAACATGTGTTTTCACACGTGTGCAAAATTTTAACGTTTTTTCACAAAAATGTGTTTTTTAGTAATATAATTTTACAAATGTAAGTTTTTTACTTATTAATTTTAACAAATTAACATTGTGCGCTTTTCAAAAACCACACATGTCTTAATTTTTCTATGGTAATTTACATGTGTTTTCGCATGTATGCAACTTTTTAACAAAAATTCACAAAAATATGATTTGAAGTGTTTAAATTTCACAAAAATGTGTTTTTTAGTAACAAAATTTTACAAATATAAGTTTTTATAAGTTTTTATTTTTAACAAATGTACCTAAGTTTTTACTTTTTCAAAAACCACACATGTGTTAATTTCTCTATGAGAATTAACATGTGTTTTCTCATTTGTGCAAATGTTTTATGTTTTTTAAAAAAATGTGGTTTTTAGTAACAAAATTTGACAAAATGTATTTTTAGTAACAAAAAACTAACAAAAACGTGTTTTAAACTAACTGAATATCGGGAATCTCGGGAATTTTCGGAATAGGTGTGTCGAGTGAGGGTGGTATTCCCTTTTAAAATCCGGAAAAATCCCAGAGAATATACTTTTTTAAAATAGATATTTTAAAAATGAGGTGAATGAACCCATTTCGTCAATAGTAGTCTATTAAATATATGTAGATATTTTAGTAAAATATATTATTTTTAAAAGGTTGTCCCCGCCACCACCCGATGCGCATGCGCACCGCTACATCCTCGAAGATATGAATGATTTCTATATTATAATATTTGTTACAAAAAAAAAGTAATTTTTTTTAAGATTGTCCCCACCACCCGATCCATAAACGCACCGCGACAATCTCTATTTTTAATTTTTTTAATTTTTTTTATGTTTTTAGTTTAAAGTGTCCGTAGGCATAACTTGTAAGGCACTATTTAGGGGCACTATTTATATTATTTTTTAACTCGTAGACATACCGTTCTCATGTAAATATATTTTGTCATCTATGGGTCACAAAGCCACCTTGGTCTGGCATACAGTGAATAGTTTATGATTACTGCTGCCAATTCTAATCTGCTCTTCCATGGTACGTGTAACACTTAACAGACACTGTCTATAAGCACTGTGCGTAATTTTCCGTGCAACTACATGCGTAGAAATGCCTTTAGCTCTTTTCCTTTCTCCAGCAGTGTGTGAGCGTACATTTATATGTAATGAAGATTTAGCCAGACATGCGAATACGCATACTCCCGTTCAAGTTTTTGAGTGAACTCAATGTTCCATATAGTTTATCAGACGGATAATCTGAAGCGTCATCTGATACGCCACCTAAATGGTGGCATAAAGTGCAAGTACATTGGTGCCCTGCATAATGCCTGTAATCTTAACTATAGGCGAACTAGCAATATTCCTGTAATGTTTTATAATTTAAAAAAATATGACGCTCATCATATTATGCTGAGTCTTGGGAAATTTGCAAGATCATGACACCTAATAGGAGAAATATATATATATTAATATTTCAAAGAAAGAGGGGCCCCGTGTCTGTTTACTTTTTATTGACAGTCTGCAGTTTCTAAATGCTTCCCTGGAAAAGCTAGTTACCAACTTAGAATTGAGTGAGATTTATATTCTAAGAGAACATTTCTCTGATGTAGTAGTACAGCAAAATGCTCTTCGTAGGAAAGGAGTATATTCCTGTAGCTATATGATATCCTTTCAAAAATTTGATGAAGATGTACTACCTCCACCTTCTGCATTTCAGAATGATATTAAGGACGAATATATTAAGAGTGAAGATTATCGACATGCACAAACTGTACGGAATACCTTCGATATAAGGAATTTTGGGAGAGTGTCATGACCTGTATATGAAAACGGATGTTCTACTATTAGCTGATGTCTTCGAAAATTTTCGAAAACTATGTCTACTCCATTATAGTATAGACTGTACACTATAGTATGTATAGTATAGATATGCTACTGTTCATGGAACGATGGATTCGAGGTGGTATATGTATGATTAGGCAGCGTAGATCTGAGGCTAATGGCCGTTATTTGGAAAAATATGACTCTAATCAGCCTGATAAGCACATTATCTATCTTGATGCCAATAACCTATATAGTTGAGCCATGTCTCAACCACTACCCCATGGATGGTTTAAATGGATATCTGCAGAACATTTGAATGAATCCTGGATAATGAGTCTAAAGGATAATACTCAAGAAGGGTATGTAATTGAATTGGATCTGGAGTATCCTGAATCTTTACATGAGTACTATAATGAGTAACCCTAGCCCCTGAAAGGGTAAAGATTGAGCCAGAAATGCTCTCCCCATATGCTGTACGGCTGGTTCAAAATATGGGGAGAGGACGTAGCCCTAAAATATATATGGGACGGCGTATATAGGACGTAGACCTAAAATATACTCTATTCTATCATCTGCTGGAGAAAGGAAAAGAGCTAAATGCGTTTCTACGCATGTGGTTGCACGGAAAATTACGCACAGTGATTATAGACAGAGCCTGTTGAGTGTTAGACCTACCATGGAAGAACAGATTAGAATTGACAATAGTAATCATAAACTATTCACTATATGCCAGAACATGGTGGCTTTGTCACCCATTGAGGTCAAAAAATATTTACATGAGAAGGGCATTACAAGTTATGCCTACGGACACTTTAAAATAAAAAATCAAAAATTAAATAAAAAAAAATAAAAAACAGATATTGTTGTGGTGCATTTATGCATCGGGTGGTGGTGGTGGCCACCACCTCAAAAAGTAATTACAATTGAAATGGTGGTGATCCTCAATTGTAATTTCTTTTTTATGTAACTAATATAATAATACAGAAATTATTCATATCTTTAAGGTTGTCGCTGTGCGCAGGCGCATAGTGTGGTGGAGGGGACAACCTTTTAAAACTATATTATATTTCACTAAAATATTTACATAAATTAAATAGACTACAATTGAGGAAATAGGTGCATTCACCTCATTTTTAAAATATCTATTTTAAAAAGTATATTCTCTTGGATTTTTCCGAATTTTAAGAGGGAATACCACCCTCACTAGATACACCTATTTCCTAAATTCCCGAGATTCAGATTGTTTAAAACAAGTTTTTGTTAGAGTTTTGTTACTAAAAATACATTTTTGTTAAATGTTGTTACTAAAAAAATACATTTTTGTTAAATGTTGTTACTAAAAAAATACATTTTTGTTAAGAAACGTCAAAAATTTGCACAAGTGAGAAAACGCATGTTAATTCCCATAAAGAAATTAACACATGTGTGGTTTTTGAAAGTAAAAAACTTACATTTGCTAAAAATTATAAATAAAAAACTTACATTTTCAAGATTTGTTACTAAAAAACACATTTTTTGCGAAAAAACGTTAAAAATTTGCATACGCGCTAAACCACATATTAATTCCCATCGAGAAATTAACACGTGTGGTTTTTAAAAATCGCAAAGAGTGAATTTGTTAAATTCTGAAAGTTTAAAATATCATTTGTTAAAATTTATAAGTAAAAGAACTTGTATTTGTGAAAACAAATAACAACAACAATGCTGTAAACGTAATATAATTTTGAACTCTGCCCTTTTCTGTGACATCATCCTTCTATCCATGCCTAACTTATGAGACTGTAACTGCGCCACTTCGCACCGTCTTCTGAGATTTCCCATGTTAACCATAGCACCTGAATATTTCCTCTGTTCATGCACTCATTTTTATGGCTTCGGAGGGTTTACATGTTAAATTATAGCACTTTACGTCCTCCCAAGTGCCCCGCAGAAAGCTTCTTACCCTTCTAGAGATAGTTGACAAAGAGAAATTCTATTAACAAGCTATTTGTTGGCCCCCTCTCCCATCGCTAGTGTGCTTGGCCGTTTCATCTTTTTTCACGTACATTTTTTTAGCTGTCAATCTCTGAGGCGAAAGTCAACATACTTTTTACCTTTAAATTTCTCTAATTTTTATTCACAATTTTATTTCACAAATTTTTCTGTATTTTTCATTTACACCTGAATCAACATTCATGGATGTTACACCGGCATTCAATTTGTATGCTTTGCGATAATAACTTTTGGTCTGTGGGAAATGCCTATTTTTATTACTGACATGTATAAATAAGATTATCAATATTTAGTATCACGTATAATATAAAAATATATGATTTGTGATCATAAATGGACCAATGTCCTCGAATTGTGATTTTTTTCGTGGACACCGTGCTGATTTGTCCTCAAATCAAGATTTTGAAATCTGGGCACTTCACTTCTGGTCGAAATAAATATGTAGGCGGCATCAGAATGCAGAAATTATTTTTCATGTAAATAAATTACAACATAAATTAATATATTGTATGCATTTAAGACACTAGATTCATCATTTTTACAGAGTTGCCCTCAAAGCGGGGGAATAACACATTTGAGAGAGGGACACCCTCTTTCGATTATTTTATGAGAAAACATGAAAAATCCAGTGTTGCCAGATTTAAGAAACGGACCGACTGAAATTATGCAGAAGAGCAAAAAGAAAGAAGTTGGGAAATACGGTGAAATCCAGGGAATTAATATTTTGAGAACATTAATGTTATTGGTAACACAGCTTCAAACCTCAAAGTTCGTCAACGTCAGTAAAGGACGCTACAATCAATTTTTCTTCGAAGTCATACTTCTCGAAAAATCTGCTAAAAATTCTTCTGAAAAAATATTTCTACCAAAAATCTACTGAAAAACGAAAGCTGCTAAATTTTTTACTGGACATTAAAATATTTCTGAAAATCTACTGAATCTGTAAAAATATATGTATTAAGAAATTGATTTAAGAATACTTATGGCTTATTTCAAATTTTCAGAGTATATTTGAGAGACATTTTCTCAAGAGTTATTTTATATTTAAGTAGAGAGTTTCAGGAATGTCTTCTTAGCGTCCTCATGATGAATTTTTAAATCCTTTAGCTTTTCTTAACTGGATTACTGAAACTTGGTTATCCTCATAATGTATCCTACTGAGCAGTGATGCATCAATGGGCTTTCAGTGTTATTTTAAATCGAATCTCAGGGCACCGTACCAGCTTAACACTTTCTGCTAATCCTACTATATTCCGTATTATGGTATTAAAAAAGTTCTAGTCAGCGTATAAATGTTCTTTGGCTTTAACCATTGATTTTATATCTTTCAATTCTTTATTACTGTATATATTCTTGGGACTTCAATAAGTAAAACATATGTGTGTGTTTTAGCTTCATCGGTTAAGCAGTTGTTTAAAAAGAGTATTTTCTCCGTTGTTGAAGATATACGTACTTCAATGAAATATGTATTAACTAATAAATGTATTGCTAAAATAAAGACCTTTGTTATATTTATTAAATTTTCTTTCAGTTTTGCATTTGTGATCACATGTGATCTCCAAATGAAATGCAAAGTGTAAATTTATAAGTTTAATATGTGTTTTATATATACGTACTAGTATTTTGGCCTGTCAAGGACAAGAAAACTATCATCATTAAAAAAACAAGTTGTAATTTTTAAAATTAATTTTATTTTGTTAATCATGTATGGCGCATAACATCAGAAAGATTGATATAAATCAAAGCTTTACTCACTTATTTTCTGACCCCCGAATTAATAATATAAAAATGCAAGACTTTTGCCTTTTATGGTCAATAGGAGGACTTCTCGACTGCCTAAAATTACTTAAACTCCGTCAAGTTTGTCCGCTCCCAATGAAGAAACCTATGTTAGTTACTTTAGCGTTGTTACTACTATAAGTGGACAAATATTCTTCTTTCTACGGCCCTGGCAGTCATATGAATGATCTGGTATGGCTTTTCGAAAAAAAAATCTTCACCCCAAAGGGAAGAAAATACTAGTTCGGTTTCGATAGATTATGTCCCGCAGTCGATTCTATAAATGTGTAAATATGTAGCTTTATAGGTCACCGGAGGCAATCAAAAAATCTTGAAGACACCCCATACTTTGTATCTCCTCCCACGGTGGGTGAAAACGCATATATGGTTCCGTTGTGTCCCATCCTATGGATGATGCTATGAGAGTGTAAATATTCAGTCCTCTAGGTCTCCAGGAGAATTTCTGGATGTTCTGGAAAGACGAAAATACGCTATATATTTTTGTATGAGTGATTTTAAATGTGTTAGTTGTTTGTTGGTTAGTATCAGCATAAAATAATATTTTTAGAATAATACAACGAATTTAAAAAATGTAAACTCTACAGCTGGAATTTACTGGGATCATTTGGTATGGATAATTTTCATGAAGACTATGCTAATAATAGGCTTATTTAAATTACATCCGATATGTCAGGAAAATGTCAATTTTTATGTGCAGGAAACAATCATCATATAAAAATAAATAATTGAAAACACAGTGAAATATGCGTATTTTACAAATTTTTAATTTTATTTTAATGCATTCCCAAACTTTTTAGTGCATTCCGCCACGATTATAATTTTTGGCATGGATACGAACTGATATAATCGCAATCTAATATAATTTAATTACTTTATTTTTTAATTTTCTGTGAATTTTTAAGTCAAATTTTCCAAACAATTTTTGAATCTCTCATAGTAGATTCAGTTAGATGTTATACTGATGTTTCAATAAAGATGGTTTCCTGCTCCGTGTCAGAATGCAAGTAGTAAGGGATGAATGAATAGTAAGGGATTTTTTCTCTTTTTATTGATCAAAATTATTTCTAGACATCATTTTCTAATTTATGTTAATCGGAAAAAGAAGGCGATGTACATTTTTCCCATATGGGTTCTGTCATATGTAGTCAGGAACGTCAACTATCTCTCTCTCTGTCTCTCTCTCTCTCTCTCTCTCTGTGTCTCTGTCTGTAACTCTCTCATCTCTAAATAAATAATATAAAAATTTATTGTAAAATCAAAAACTGCATCCCATTAAGAATTACTTAAAAATTACCAAATTTATCATTTTTAGTCAAATCTTGATACACATAGTATTTATTCAAAAACGTTTCATAATTATGTAGTGAATTAGAGTATGATCAAATAGATTTAAAGCGCTGAAAGCCATGATTTAGCAAGGCTCAGGTTAAATTAAGAGTTTTCCATAACATTAAACCGCTATAAACTTCCGTGGATAATCTATGTGCTTGAAATTATTGTTTTTTAACCAAATAATATACCCAGAGTTTTCTTCATAAAAGTAATAATTTTCAAAGTTTCACAAGGAATAAAATATTCTCAGTGAAAAAATATCATATTTTATCCCTGTCAAAAATTTAACTAACTAACTGAAGTTTTTTTTTTTTTGGATTTAATTAAACTGGATTTATTCCCGCGATGTGAGAGAAAAAATTCTACTTATACACGCATGTTCCTAAAAGGAAAATTTTTAAATATTACCGTGTTCCATTATGTTAGTTTGTATAAAAACATATTTCTAGAGATAAGATGGAGACCCGTCGTGTCCTTTTTCATATGGCATTATGGGATGATGCTACGGTCCATTCATCATACAAATGCATCTTTAAATAGGAAATGATTTCAAAGTGCTCTCAGAAACATTGTTCGATATGAAACGGATAAAAATTGTAAATCGACTATATTATCCGTATGTTCCATGATGTTTTAAAAAAATATTTTCAACATAAAAAGAGATGGATGTTTGGTTATTTGTTATTTTCTTTTATTTGTCGTGCAGTGGAAAACTTAAGCAATCCCCAGTTACTTAATTCGGTACAGTGATATTTTTGTCCGGGACAGAAATCAATAAGAATCAATGATTATAAAAGTAGAATACGGTTTCATAATGATTTTTTATTGAAGCGTCATTTTGAGTAATTTACACACAAATCGGTACTTTACTGCTCAAAAACCATTGTCAGAGTTCTCAACACAGTCAAAAAGTCCGAAGATAGATATTTGTAACGATCTGTAAATTAAATTCGTAGGATAATTTCTTTTATGAAAAAAATGCATCGCAATATGCTTTGCTTACGAAATTTATTATTTACTTTAATGCATCGCCAAAGTAAGGAATAATGCGATTCTAATTTTTGCACTGAATATAGAGTGATATATTTTAATTTTATTATATTTTTAATTAATGAATTTGTGAATCTTTCCACAAAATATTAAATTTCTCATACCAGAGTCTCTCAAACCGTATTTTTGCCATTTAACGGGATTTGCCTTTCTCCGATTCTTGCGGGTTATACGTAACGTATGGGATTCGCGATGGATTTAACTCTAGGGACTAAGTGTATACAGTTATGAAGTCACAACCCCTGCTTTCTTCAAGAAAAACTCGAAAATTACAATGCTTGGGATTTACGGTAAAATTATTGTCAGTTTGAAAGTTTCTCATATCTGAACATTAATTTTTAATTTAAATGTTATACTTCAATAAGGATCTTTTTGTGCTCCGGACTCGCTTGCAATCATTAAATAGTAGGATATTCCTGCTTTTTTCATAGTTCGAGGAATGTTTTCTTGCAACATTTTGCAATTTTTTTATGCAATATCGAAGAACTAATGCGATGTATAACGCTTCCATTTGGGCTGCGCCTTATTTTGCCAGGAACGTAATCTCTCTGTCTCTCCTCCCCCCCTCTCTCTCTCTCTCTCTCTCTCAATATATATATATATATATCTCCCATTTCTTTCTCTCTAATTTCTAAAAAAAATAATATAAAATATTATTATAAAAAAAATATTCCATGACATATTACATCAAATTATTGTCTATTACTATTGATGTATTACGTATTAATTATGTATTATTATTTACGTACTATGTGTTATTTACATATTATTGTTATTGCGTACAATGATTTTATAATTTTTAGCAAAATCGTGAAATAAAGGGTATTTATTCTAAGTTATTTACAATTATAAGACATTGAATAAACACAAACTTGAGTTTTGAAATCTAAAGAAATGACTTTTTTAAAAAAAGCCAGTTTTGCAGCTAATTACCAGCATGCTCAGAATTTTATTGCGAAGTAACATAATGCAATTAATATTGTAAACGAGCATTGGTAAATAAGGAGGTAATAAAATAACCTCATTTTCACTAATGATAAATATTTCATATTAAAGAACGTTGGGGTTCTAGGCAGTCCTGAAAAATACCCCATTAGATAAAGAAATGCCATTTGTATAAAGTACATATTGTTAAATATTACGCAGATACTTTTGCAGACGTTCATTAAAGTGTTCATTATAACCCCACTTGATAAATTTAATAATACATAAAATTGTTTTTATGCCGAATTGAAGAATAAGAACATAGATGTTTTGTGTTACTTAAAATAAGATTAAGGACAAAAATGTTTGGATTCAGAGAATAAAGGATATTTTATCTTGCGGATAAAATATATATTAGTAAAAGTATACATATATATGGCTAATGGATTAAGATGTTGCTCTGATATAGTTAATGGGGGAATAAATTTGCGTGAACGGGAGTTATAATTATGCTAGAATAATTGTTTCTATAATGGTAATATATACATATTGATGTTTAGCTCTTCAGTTATCCAATTGTTTCTGTGCAATTTTTAATTTCTCATACTATTGAATATAGTATGACATATAGATATAATTCTCAATGCTTTATAGCATTTTCAAGTGTTCCATCTATGGGAGTTTCAGCTCATATCTAACTTCATAGTTAATACATTATTAAGCTTAAAAGTTTATTTTTCATGCTTTATTGTATTATATTTAAACATGGTGTTTAAATTGAAACAAAAATTAACTTGAGGGAATGTATCAGATGTACTGCCGCAACATAGCGTACGTTTTGTCACGTAGTTGCTTGCAAAGGAAACAGCGGTTTACATATAAATTTTATTTATTTATACAAACTACCATGATAGGAGAAATAAGTTACAAAATTAATTATTGCAAAATGTTAATTAAGTACCCGAATTAAAAAATAAATTTTGGTAATTTGATTATTGCTTGGTAATTTTTATTTTACCAAGCCTTCCGTCGAATTTCTCTTTCGAGCGCGTCACCTCATAACACGGATACAGCCTAACATGTAATACCACTGCCGTCCACCCCAGACTATTACACACTCAGCAGCAATATTTAAAATTTCCCCCTTTCTATCACAACCAATTTGCCTATATGGCTCCTATAGTGCTGACAAAGGCATTATCCTACGTCAGAAATCTGCGAGTCGGGTCGACTGTAAACTATAGTTAATTTAAAGCTTCCAATACTAGATTAAACTGTAAAAAACAAATACTTTAATAAAAATCTAATGTAAATTTGATCTAGTTTAACTGTCGTAGGATAAAAAGAACAACTAAAAATTAGCAATGGACCACAAAATGATAAATTCATGTTATTTAAAGGGAAAAAATAATTAAAATTGTATTAAAGTGAATGAACTTATTGCAAACCACACCACAAAACTATATTTACTTTGAAACTTGAAGTCAAAATACTCAAAGTCCTAGGGTTCTAAGACACAGTAAAATGATGCTTTCAAAAATTTTACGAGTGTTTTTATGAGTGTCATGAAAGTTGACTCTGTCATGTTTCAGTTTTTTGCTTCCCATAAAAATTCGAAACTCTGGAATAATATTTTCTTTGTATATGTTCATTTTATCTTTTCAAATACATGAATGCAGGCAAAATTTTATATTCTGTATGTCAATTCTAACTATGTACAGCAAAAATATAGCAGGTGATGTTTCTGCTATATTTTTGCTGTACATAGTTAGAAATGACATACAGAATATAAAATAAGTTCTGGTCACCTCTCATCTTCAATGATAAAGATGATTTATATATATATAATCAATGCACTTGATTGAAAAACTGGAACTTCGAAACCCGTGTTCATTTAAAATAACGGCGTCATTAAAAAATAAAAGTGTTTTATTTATTTTAATATTGTCCCACGACAGTAACAGTGTATCAAAAACTACAATATGGGATAAACTAAATTTTTGCACATTTTTCAGGCATTACACAATTTGTTGTCATGGCAATTAGGTCACATTTTTACATTTTTTTTTAAATATGAATTTCACAATTAATCATAAGTATATAGTTTTGAAATCAAAACTCCATGCATTACATTTCGGTTATTGAATATCATAATATAACATTAGATTTAATTTGATACAATTATTTATGAGATCTGATAATTTAATAAGGTATAGTGTAAAGATTGAAGAACCAATTTTACGACACCAGCTTCAAAATTTAAGTACTCACGGACCTTATGGTGGCAGAACAAACTATTTCAAGATACATCATTTTACCATTATAAGGCTGGTGGCTTTCTTTTAATGGGTTAATGCTATAATACTTTTTTAATAAAACCATGCCAAAATTAATAAAGCAGACATGATAATGTAAACGAAAAAAAATCCATATCATTAGCCTACTTGAAAGAAATGTAAGATCTGGTAAATTAGAATAATGTTGCTTTTGTAGATACCATTTTGTCTTCATAAGACAGTCGAACTCTCCATCGGATTTAGCAAAATTAACGAACTTGACAGGATTTTACCTACTTTCGTCTTGATAATCCGAATCTGAAATCAAACTTAGGTTGCCTTGTGAAAATATCAAGTTGGTACAAAATTATATATGACACGGTAATCATCTGTTAATGAAATATATATATATATATATATACATTATAAAACTTGAAAAATTTATTTTCAATTTTAGTGAACAGATTAAAAAGCTAAAAGCTAAAAATAATTTATAATACATCTTGTAAAGCGCTATGCTGCAATATTTACATGTGTATTCCTATATAAATTCCCAAAAAGGACAAGTAGCAATGTACTCGTACAGATTCTAGATGTGTGACAGAAGTACCGGCCGGGGGGAGTTGCGACCCCCAGCACTCCGGTTAAAGCTTTTTCCGCCATGGCAAACGCTCCCGGTAACCGATACTCCCTACACGATTTCCTTCATGACCTTTTATAAATCCGCAAAAATACATACATATACAATTTCAATAACATGTAAAATCTAAAAGTTTACTTTTCTACGCTAAAACTATCCATGAAGCATTCTGTAAAAATATAACAAATAATTTAAAATACAAAATTCTTAAGACTAAAGAAATCCCAGTCTGAGAGGATATTTTTTTAAAAAATGGATATAAGACCCATAAACCGCATTATTTCCATATAAAAACCTGTGTGTAAAATTACCTCACAATTAGTCATTTAATCCTTTTAAACCCTTTCTATTCAAAACTAATGTTTGAAATACTAGTCAGAGTGTCTGTATTTTTAAATATGGACTCAAGACCTATTGGCAACTCCATCGCCATATATATACTAATGTTTGAAATCATTTCACTTATGGTTAATTATTACTTTAAAAACTATATATTCAAGACTATTGAAATCCATGTTATTATTATTAAAATCCTTTCTGGATACCAAAACCTATTGGCTTCTTTATCACCATAAAAATCCTAATGTTTGAATTTACTTCACTTGTGATAGTTTAATGCTCATAAATCGATATATTCAATTCCAAAGACATTCCAGTCAGAGAGTTATTTTTAAATATTGGATACAAGACATTTAAACAATATTATCACCTTATAAATATATATACATATATATAGACACATAAATACGCCATAGTCCAAACTCTACGCAATACACCTTCCCATGGAACAACACATAACTTTTTGATTTTATACCACTTTCACATATGACTAAAGTAATTATTAAAAGTTCGTCCGATATTTCAGAAAACCCTTATAATCACGAACTTACAATCTGGATAACGCTTATAATGTTTCCACATAAAAATACTAATTGTGAGGTAATTTAATACTAATGAATACTAATTGTGAGGTAATTATATACTAATTGTGAGGTAATTTTACACACAGGTTTTTATATGGAAATAATGAGGTTTATGGGTCTTATATCCATTTTTTAAAAAAAATATCCTCTCAGACTGGGATTTCTTTAGTCTTAAGAATTTTGTATTTTAAATTATTTGTTATATTTTTACAGAATGCTTCATGGATAGTTTTAGCGTAGAAAAGTAAACTTTTAGATTTTACATGTTATTGAAATTGTATATGTATGTATTTTTGCGGATTTATAAAAGGTCATGAAGGAAATCGTGTAGGGAGTATCGGTTACCGGGAGCGTTTGCCATGGCGGAAAAAGCTTTAACCGGAGTGCTGGGGGTCGCAACTCCCCCCGGCCGGTACTTCTGTCACACATCTAGAATCTGTACGAGTACATTGCTACTTGTCCTTTTTGGGAATTTATATATATACATATATATATATATATATATATATATATATATATATATATATATATATATATATATATATATATATATATATATATTTCAAGCAATTTTCTATATTTATATATATACAAGCAATTTTCTTTGGTATTTCTCGGGTATATATATATTACAAGTAATCATAAAAATCTTCTATTATATATATACATATATATATATATATATATATATATATATATATATATATACATATATATATACATATATATATACATATATATATACATATATATATATATATATACATATATATATATATACACATAGATATATATATATGTATATGCATATATATATATATATATATATATATATATATATATATATATATATATATATATATATATATATATATATATATATATATATATATATATATATATATATATATATATATATATATATATATATATATATATATATATATATATATATATATATATATATATATATATATATATATATATATATATTAGAGAAATATCTAAAAATAAGATATACAAAAAACACAATCATAACACTTCATAACATTAAGGCCCCCCGGCCTTTTTTCTGTCGTTCCTGTAAACACTCTCCTTTCTTTTCCCCCTTTCCTTTGTACCTCCCCCCTTTTTCAATTTGATGTATTTACTATTATATATATATATATATATATATATATATATATATATATATATATATATATAGTAGTTTGCAGTGTCCTAATTATGTTTTTAGTTTATTATATGAGCAGAGGGGACACGAATAACAAGCAGTATTCGAATAATTTTCTGCCGAAAATATAATATTATAACAGTGACGAATGCTAAAGGTACATAAATTATAACATTTTCTTTGCGATAAAAGATATTCACGTAACAGGACTATTTCTTTAATATTATTATTTATACAATGCATTCTGCAAATAACATAATTCATAATTGTTTATTAAAATACATTATGCATATGTCAAAAATAAAAATGTTAATGGTTGAGCCCATTTACACAGCCTAATTTATCTTGCAGGTTACTCTTAGTAAAACATAATTTTATTTTTATTGCAGGCATAAATTATATTTCTAGTCATGGATGCTCAAATTATATGTAACTGCCAATATCCGAAAAGAGTTCACCCTTACTATGTAGTGTAAGAAAGTAAAAGGAAATAATAAAAATTGTATGTCTTATAAACAATTTAATGTTTTATTAAACTAGTTATATATGTAATGTACATATAAATCTGTGTGATGTAATAGCCTGATCAAAATATAACTTATTCGTAATATTTAACTGAATACACATCTAAAAAGACTAATTAAAAACGTAACATATATTAAAATGAATTAAATAGATAAAATTATTTGTGTAAGGCGTTTGGAAAAATACCTACAAGAAAAAATGATAAACGCTTAGATCTCAAAAGCTTTCAATGGATTAAAATGAAAACCCATTTCTTTTTTTCCCCGTCGAACTTTAGTAAAATTAACGAGAAAACTATTTAAGGATCAAGAGCTTAAGTTGGAGGAAACGAAAAATGACACTATAATACGTGGTTATTATTGGGCATGTTAAAAATATTTCAGTGACATTTAACATTCATAAAGTGGAAACGGATATTATAAAACAATTTTAAATTAATATAAGTTCAAAATAATCTCAGTTTTACATTCTCTCTGCCATATAAATTGGCGTCTCTGAAGGCAATTAAAATTGCACTCATAACATATGCAAAAAGAAGCAAATAATTTCATGGGCTCTGCATAGAGATATGTTTTTAAGGAAGAATCACCATAAATGTCAAATGATAGTAAGTAGTGCAACCTTTATTGGGAGTAATATAAACTTATAAATAGCACAATATGGTGTGATTATTCTGAAACGTTTAGCATCAATAGTTTCTGAATGATGGCTTAGTGTGTCTGTTGACAGAACTAAATCGTTTAAAGAAATCGGAACTCTTTATGTTTTAGATATCTGTGATCTATTAAATCTAATAAATAGGATGAAGTTACTCAAGCGTCATTGCACAAAACTTCCATTTCTGCCGAGATGATGACCACATATCTCTTACAACTCAATCCTATATGCATCCACAATTTAAGTAAACATACATCGTGTTCTTAAAATGTCACACATGATTATCCAGCAGATATTTGAATTCCTTTGCCACTGAACCTACATAATGTCACATTCGGTCATTCCTTTGCGGTATTTTGTAAATTCAGTTCGTTCTTCGGTCATGTTTGTCGATGACATCGGCAATCAAAATTAATCAAGTTAAATCCTTAATGTCTTGTCACGGTTGTCGTGGGTCGAGTGATCAGAGTGCCATCACAGCAATATTTTGAGAGAGTTATACTGAATCCTCTTGCATCCTATTTTAGAATGACTATGTAAGTATATTATGACTAGGTAGTAAATACTATGTAGTATATGCAATGACTATAAGATGTTTTACTATGACTATGTAGTAATACAGAAGGCCTTTTGCGCTTTATGGAAACGATTTTGATAATTACATTTTATGCGTAAAGGGCGTATTTCTTGCAGCGATTTACTTCTATCTGATAGCCTTGATTCTTGGCTATAGCTCTATCTCGGATTTTCTATGAAAGTAAACTTTTTCTTAGCACCGTCATTCCAATTTTATCCCACTCCTCTTGGGTCGTTTTCCAAAGTCCTTTCAGTGTTCTTGGATTCCGATTTCCTAAGGCTGGTTTTCACAAACCTAATGCGGAAAAGTCCATAGGAGAAGCGTCAGTACATGTATTTCATTTAATGAGACACATTGTATTTCTGTTTCTGATTCTTCATTTGCTAATTATGCCGCAGTTGACTTAAAAGTGTGACTAGGGGGCTTTGTCCATATGAAGCTTAATATTGTTGATGTCCTTTCCATATAAGCCTGGAATTCCATCTTCAGAAATTGGTTCTAAAATATTCTGCTGATAGTGGAGTGAATTAATTGTTGCTTTACTTGAGACTTTTTTGAGTTTTAATTTACTGTTGTAACAAAATCCTGCAACTATCATGAATTGCTTTGGGAACTTTTCTGTACAATGACAAAGCAATTTCGTACGGTCATTTTCGTCAGTTGAGCAACAGAAAATTGTTCTTTTTTATTACAGTCACGTAAATACACCCACGCCTCATCAAGATTTACCTCAAATTTCCATTTATCAGCAGATAGGTGTTTTTCATATAATGCTCTACAATTTGTTTTTCTTTCGGCGATATGTTTTAACAAAAGCAGATGAACTTTAGATTTAAACATTTTTTTTAACTTCAAATCTTTATAAATGAAATTATTTACAGTGACAAAAGATATTTTCAGTTTCGATGCAATGGATTTTTGAGCCTGTGGATCTTCTTTTAGAATCAGAGATATATTTTGGATCAGATTATTTACTTTCTTGATATTTATCAGCGTTCGAACAGTCTTAAGACACGATTTTGCGTCTATTTTTAATTTTTACTTTCAGCTAGACGCGCTTCTTTCCTTTCATATTTAAATTATTAAAAATACCTTTCTTTGAAATTCAATAACTGCGATTTTTACACCGCTTTTCAATTTGTTGAAACGAATATTTTCCCTCGAAAAGCTCATTTACGTACCCTTTGAGCGATCTATCAATTTTAGGAGTCATTTTCAAAATAAATCTTTTATTCTACATTCCAATCAAAATGAAACAGTAGCAGACGATTATATTGAAAATGCCAGGTATTTATCTCAAAATGCTAAGGAGGAATATAAATACAAAATCGCTTTCATAAAGTGAAAACGACATTCTGTTTAATGTAAGAAGAAAAATGACAATTTAAGCCATGATACTCTTAGAAATGTTATTAAAATAGCTTGTATTTGCACTAGCAGTAACATGTTTGAACGTAATTGTCATACCCGAGCTTTTGTTAACAAAAACAAATTAAGATTATAAATTTTAAAAATATTTACTTAAAATGATAAAAAAATATAAAGTCGAAACACTTCCAAAAGAAAACATTTAAAAAATGATTTCTTTTCCTATTTGATGTGGACCAATGTTATTAAATTGTAAAAATTATTGGTAATTAGTAATAATTTTAACTAATGTTAATTAATTGCAATTAAAAAATTAATAAGAAAATTAATGTAAATTTCATCTCAAATTATTGATTTGTTTATACATTTCATATATTATATTCTAACAATCATTTTAGCCTCAGAAGATGAAGGAATATTGCTATTTTCTAAAATTGAGAAGAACAAAATATTTTCACTTTGACCTTCCGATAGAACAACAAAACGATTTTCTCAAACATTCCATTGGGACTTGAAATATTATCTTGTTCTATCACGTTTCTTTATGCAGAAACATCGTTGTACATCTACATTCTAGAATGCTTTTTGCTATTCTAAAAAGCATTAAGGGGTGCTGTGACAGACTATTTGTCAAATAAATGCATCTTTAAATGGCAAATGATTTTAAGCCGGAAAAAATCATTGAGGAATCGGGTAAAGTGCAGATTATCTGCAAGTTGTGAATTAAATATATATGTTATAAAATGTGTACATAAATTAATTCAAAATAATGTGTATTCATTGTATATTAAAATTTAATTTATATGAAAAAACAATTTAAATGTGTAACACAGAAAAAATAATTAATACTTCTTTTTAATCAGAGTGATGCGAAACAATTCCGGTTTTAAACGGTTTCAAAATCCTTTCATCAGATAGATAAATAATACTGCGCAACAGTTTCTTAAGGCTAATAATTATCACTTCTTATTATATTATTTAAATTTAATTAATACAGATACTTTGCACCAGAAAAAGTCAATTTTAGCAAATAGCTTTATTGTTCATGTCAATCAAAGGAAACCCATTCTGTTTCTGTAATCCGTTATTTTTATTTTTCAGCTTAATAATTAAATACTTGCAGCCAAGAATATTTTCGTGGTATAATTTGTGCGTTTTCTAATATGCCAGCAATAAACACTATTGTAGTCAAACATGTCTTATTTTAGAAATCACCACTACGTAAACTAAAGCATAATATTTAAAATATTTTTAAATAGCACTGCTGATAAAATAAATAACTCCATCTATAATAAAATATTCGTTTTCAGTTAACATCCTAATTTGTTTACTCTGCTGATGCATAAAAATTTTTGTTAGAAACGCGCTTAGTGAATTTTATTTGTACAATGTGTATTTCAGTATAAATAAAAAATAAACTAGAACGTGGCTCAACTACATTTTCCCATACCAGCCTTTTATTTGTATTGCAAATTTTATAAGAAAAAATGCTTGAAAAAAATATTTCGATTGATACCAAGTTTGATAATGCCCCCCCCCCCCCAGAAGGAAGAACTAATAACACTACAAACACAAAAACTGTATCACCCCGATTTTTCACCATAATTCTATAAACTGTTAAATTTCGTAAGAAGTTCCTTCTCAATACTACATATGAGTTTAAACTAAATACTACGTAAAAATTAAATTGAAAGTAAAAATTATCTTTATTGAATCATGTAAAATTTAGGACGTATTGTACTTCTGGATATAATAAGAAGAGATCGATTTTATTATATAATTAATAAAAATGATCTATTCGTCAAATGTACTTGATATTTTAAATAATGGTAATTAACTGTGTTGAAATTTTCAATAGATAGTTTCTGCCGATGAGGCTAGTTCTTGGGTTGGGAAATGTAATAATGAATTTTAATAACGACCGCAATATGTGATGGCACTTAACATAATAGAGAAAATTTGAATTGACGATTCTAACTGGAATAATTCCAGGGTTGCAAAATAAAATTCGACGAAATATTTTTCATAGAAATTAAGCTGAAGTGCAGGGAATATTTCGATACAAGTGATGTTCTTTCGTATAGCAGCACATTATAACGGGAAATAAAACAAATGTATCTGTGTTTAGTTTTGTCTTTTTACAGCGACAGTATAAAACTTAAAAACTAAATCAATCTACATATTTTTCACCGTAATAGAAAATTTTCTGAATTAATACGGAATTATGTTAAGAATATGATACGTTTAAAAAACAGATTCTTAAACAAGCAAACGATTTAGGCAATCTACTTTTAGGTAATTTGGACAAGTTCACGGATTGTTCTAGTACGTTTCGTCACTCTGTATGTACTCGTGGAACAACAGAGATTCAAATAATTTTTGCCTGCCTGTAATGGTCATTTGTAAGTAGTCTAATCAGCTGATTTACAAACATTTTGGTCATTATTCTTCTACATATTTGGCCAAAGGTATGATGTATTAAGAATAGAATAATGATATTTAATACAATGAGTATGTATCATCCCTAGAATGAAACAGTAGTGATTATAGATGCATATCAATACCTGGTGATATGAATATATGGATTTTATAGCCAACTAGCCAATATGACCACCAATAGCTAATCTAAATTGGATGGATTTAGTAAATAATGGAGCATTTCCCAAATGGATTAAAATATATATTTTCCTATTGATACTTTGTGCGGAATATGTTCATTAATAATGACAAAATATGAAATTATATAGGAATATTAAAATTTTCAAACAATTTTTAGTAACTCATTAGGACCCCAAACTGTGTAATACATTCAATTGAATAAAATTATCATACACTTAAATAATTTCGTAAAGTGTGCTAAGTTTCATTAATTATGAAAATATAATATACAAGAAACTATTATAAGAGTTATCTTATTTCATAAGATAACATACTTTTATTCAATTTTTTTAAAAACACTACTTTATTTTGCTAATCTTCATTAAAAAGCCTATTACACTACTGATTTTGTTAACTATTTTTGATAACTATTTTGTAGCCTTGTATTATATTTCTGAAAAAAATATTTGCTGAAATTAAAAAAAAGTAATGGCATAGTTGAGTAAAATTTAAAATTGTCCCGTATAATCTACATTTTAAAGTAAACATGAAGTTAGTTTCATTAAACGTAGGTATAAGAATGGTTTTCTATTAGAAGCAAAACATAGATAAGGTTTTCAATTTAGATAGTATGAGAAATAGTATGAGAAATGAAGCATGCTGTTAAAAGTTAAAGTATTCCAAATAATAATGCACCAAATAAAAATCTGCGTAAAGTGCTTAAACTACGATGTCATTAAAACATTTTTTAAAGTAGAAAAATATTTTACACTTATGTTTAAATTCTTTTTTCTACAAATGCTTATGGAAAGGAAAGCTATTATTAGTTCAATAAAATGAGGAAAAGCTGTGAGAATCGTTAGAAATTATTATACTATAAGACTTTGCAAGCAATCACCCTCAATTGCCAAAGGCTAACTACAAATCATAAAGTAAAGATTATATAGTTCAAGGAAGTTCTAGAAAAATCCAGAAATTCAGAAATTTACTCTAAGAAGGAAATTTACTCTAAATGTTAAAAATCTGCGAGTTTTTCGATTATCAATTGAAATACTCGCAGTTGACTTAAAAATGCGATGTGGGCAGCAAAGGACTTTCCCTGCAGAATTCACTTCCTCTTTGGTTCCTCACTAAATCATTAAATTGAGTTTAAATGCATAGAATAACACCCACACTTATTTAAAATTTCACTGAATTTGCACTTTTAATTCAATTTTCTTTTTCATTTGGTAACTGGACTTATTTTCAGAGGTGGCGTAGCGAAATTGCGAAAAAACTAAAATATCTCGAGAATGTCTAGTCCTAGAGAAATGAGGTTTGTCTTGCTCTTTCCGTCGTCAAAAACCAAGTATAAAATAATCATTTATTGATATATTTTACCACATGTATTTTTTTTTACTTTATATTTTGAAAATTTTCGCGGGTTATTTTGCAAACAAAAGCAGGGGTTTTTTTTCGAATTGTTTCAAAATCTAATCAACACCAGGGTAAGCCACAAGTCACTTGCCAAGACCTTGACTTGTAATAACCCAAGTAATATTCTCCTTTATGAATATTTCCCTTTTATAATATATATTTTATATATAATTTCCCTTTTACCGTACGCCGATTTGTAATTTGGATCCTGTTCAAATTTTAAGTTATGCTTGGCGACTCATTCTCGACTCTGCAGTTCAAGTCTCTTCATAGTTATCTTTGACGTCATTCTCATAAAGATGAAACTGTCCTTTCGACTGTCCTTTGACTGTCCTTTCGATTTTGCACATTTCCTGTAATAAAATAATATTTTGCAATTGTGCGTTTCTCGTGATATACTTACATTTTGAATCCATTTAAAATATATTTTATATTTTCTGTGTACATTTCTTGGATAATAGTCTGTCCATTTACTAATTTTATATTTATTTATGTTTATTTATGCAAATTGCTATGTTGCTGGCCTATATATGAACGATCCATATTTACTTTCCATGTAGCCATCGATGAAGGGTGTATTAACGCTTGAAAGCGCTCTTGCATTTATAACATTTTGTACGTCTTATAAGAAGTTTTAATAAAACATATTCTGTCTAACAACGTTGTGTCTTTAATCTTATTTAGATTAATATTTCGATGACGTTATTTGAGTAAAGTTCATTTGTGCTCGATAAAATTTTCAAATAAATTAATTGTTGTAGTATTTCGATAATTTTAGAAATATCACCTCTGAATGTATCGCATTTTAGATATGTTTACATAAAATTGCAGTTCAATTGGAAAGTGTTTCATAATCAATGCTTTATGCATGATTGAGCTTTCTTGTGCGTATTTAGTTCAGCATTCGAAGATAATTGTGTTCAGCGAGAACAGAGATTTTTAAGCTTCATTTTAGACTATGTAAATTAAATATTTTAATACAATGTTTTGAATAACTATGTCATTGAAAATGCTATAGGAATTTACACATAATTGCGAATTTTAAATTTCTTTACATTATATATTCAGTATGAAAAACACGGATGCTGCTATATAGATATCTAAGAACAAAAGTAACAACTATGAAAAGTCATTTTATAGATACACTTGAAATGAAAATCATAGAAATTTACATATACTGTTTGCTGTGGCTTCTTAGAACACTTACTGCATACAAATATAGTTCAATATTCATGGCGAAGCGAATCTTTTCCCCAAACCTATATTTATTGTGGAACATTTATTCATAGAAACTAAAAGCTTTACAAGCCATAAAGTGGGATATATATTGTTGTTGCCAAAACTACGAAAGTATATTTGCAATTCGTGCCTTTTATTTGCATGCAGAAGATTATGGCTTACCGTCGTCTAATAGAAACATCTACATACTGTTGCCATCTACATATGAAACTGTAATGAGAATGTACAATTATGTAATTGGTTTGAAATTAAAATTGATGCATGTCTTATACATTAAAAGACTAATAACTAAATGGATATGTTTGTGGGAGGGGGGCATAGATATTTTGTAATAATTTATCTAGCGATAACATATACTCCTCCCAAAAAATCCACAGGTATATTTTTCATGTAATTTTAGAGATAGCCAATATGTTTATTAGTTAACGTCCCAAATTGTAACAGAAGAAAATAATTAGACCGCCTGAGTTTAAAAATATGATAATTATTGTAAAACACTAAAACAATAGTTACAATAACTAATTATAAAAATGTTTATGTATCATAAAAAGTTTGTGTTCCGTGGATATATTAAAAATTCTGAATGAAAATGAAACAAAAATGATCAATCATGCTTAAAACATTAATTATAAAACACTTTTTAACTGAAATGTAATTTTATTTAAGCATCTCTAAATTGTGATAAATCCACCGCTGTTATTTTTTAAATTATCACAATACTACAGTAATTTATTATATTTGAAATTTCAAAACTTCATCGAAAAAGACAATACTAGTAACCATGAAAGTAAAAATCAGGAGTTAAAAGTTCACATCAAGAAAAGTCAATATCCTGTGAGACGATAATGCAGGTGGCCCTGGGAAAAGATAACGTTGTTCTGCATTGCACTAATGCGAATGGCCTAAAATAATTTTTAAACTATCAATTTTGTAAAAATAAATAGTTAGCGTAATGAAAGTTAGAACTGAAACAATAAAGATTATCCCACCCATTCAAAATTATGTTACCTTTCAATTTATTTTTATCTCCATAGATTCTATACTCTATCCAACAATAAAAAAAGAACCTGGTAATTATACTCATACTTAGGGTACTATTAATTTAACAATAATTAAAAATACATATACTAAATACTATGCCTTTATATTGTATCAGTTAGCAATAGAAGTTACTTTACTAACACTAGTGATACCTAGATATGATTCTCAAAGCATTATGGCATTTTTAAACATTTCTTTCACAGAGTTTTATAGTCCTCTATATAAATCCATGCTAGTTATACTAAATGAACTTTATTCAAATAACGTCATCGAAATATAAATCGTCCACTTCTCTATGTAAAATCCCTGAACATTTCATCATTTGAAATCAAACATATTGCAATTTATTTTGCACAGAATTTAGATACACGGATAATACGCAAAAATAAAGCGGTTTTATGACGGATGCGACACTAAATATAAAATTAAACGATCTTTATATATCACGATCTTTACTCAGTGATCTTTACTCAGAGGAAAAAAATGGATGCCGTATTTTATTTTGCAATGAGTCACGTGGTGTATTTATATATCATGTCTTTATATATCATCAATTTTTATTTAAAACACTACCCAACACATGCTGCTGAAAATTCTTTCACACATTTTATGTGATAATTTAAATATTTCCTAAAATTTTCGAAGCAAATTGTGACTTTTAACTTTACTTAAAAAAGTTTAAACAATTATGTCCCATATAGAGCTCAATGTATTTCATTTTTCCAACCCGGATTAAATTCGAAACTAATTGGCTGATATTATTCATTTCCCATATGTCCCACAGCCCGTCTCAATAACACACTAAAATTTCATTTTGATAAAGTCATTTTTACGGCAATTATCGTGCAAACGGACAGATAGACAGGCAGACAGACAGACAGAATGACCAAAGTCATTAACACCTTCCTACTATGTTGGAAAGTGTTAAAAATGTGTTTTTTAAATGGTACAAATATAGAATATGTTTATGTCAACTGATATGTTACATGAAAAGATGTCTATATATCTATATATAACAATTCTTTAACATGTTTTTGTTTTTCCAGATCCACCTATCCCGCTAAAAAGCAATCTGGTGACATCGATTAAATATTAGCACATTTATTTTATCAAACATAGGACGTAACTAAAGGGGCCGAATTATCTACTTTCCCCTCCAGGTGCAGAGAATCCATATAAGTGTGTGCATTTGTCTTTCCAGGCCCTACAGAAATATGCCTGTGACCTAGAAGGCTGAATCTCTGTACACTCATAGTATTGATCTCCGGACAGAATCAAGCAGACCGAATTTTTGAATTTTCCCTCTAATGGTAATTCGTTCTATCTCTCTAGTGGTATTTCGATTAAACTCTAGTGGCAATTTGACAAAACTCTAGCAGTAATTCAACTAAACTTTAGTGGTAATTCGACTAAACTGTAGTGTTAATTCGTTCTATCTCTCATAGCTATATGCATACCCAAAATCCTGGAAGAAGTGGAACACTGATAACCCTTAAATGGCAACTACTGTCTTGTAGTCAATTTGGATGGTCTACGGTGTAGGTTTTTGCTTTCCAATATGAACCATATAGAAATCCAATATAATTGTTTACCCAATGGAATGCATGATTCCTAACACTCTCCTTTCTGCCAACATCACTAGTTTAAGCTACGCGGAAATACATGCACGTCATTAATACAATTATTGGCTAAATTATATCAGGATATTTAAGGCCAGAACTTGAACTAAGATTTTTGTCTTATAGGATTCGAAAATTATTCAAACCTGATTCTATTTATATTTTTTCGATTGAACTCTAGTGGTTTGCACAGATGGACACGAGACTTTTTTTCAGGTCCAAAAGTGCCAATCTAAAAGGATAGAATCTAGTTTAAAAATAAATTGAAACGGTAAGTAAAATAGACTTCTTAATAATTGAGGAAGTCCAGCATTTGTCTCTTTTGTTTATGGTAAAACTGTCCTATTGAAATTACGATCTACAATTCCTTTATTAGTTGAGCATTTATCGTACGCGGATTTAAAGTACCCTCTTAGAGAACTACATAATTTGCTGTAGTTGCTAAAAACAGGCCTGCACAGCTAATAAATATTTAAATACGTTTTAAATGTAGAATAGAATATAATTTAATAATAATTAAAGTCTAAATACATTTTACTAACATTTAAAAATAGGAATACCAATAAATGCATGCCAACACGCCACTCTTTGTTAAAAATCATACTTAAACATATTTAATGTGTGCTAGAATTTCATTCAGAAATTGTTGAAAATTAAAATATGTACAATTCTCGTTATATGAAAAGCTTACTGGGTTTGCAGATGGCAAAAATTATTTCTGATTGCAGCCCACAATTTAACAGTCCAGAAGAAATACAGAACCATTTTATGAAATATTTTAACACTTTTAAAATATAGTGCTCATTTGCGCCAAATTAACATTAGCGAAAACAATTCTTTAAACAAATAACTCTACACAGTCTGATTAGAATCCTCGAATTCAAGAAAAGTGTTATTGGGCCATTTCTACTTATAACTGTACTGATTCTATCTTTTGTAGTATATGACCTACTTGGTCATGATTTTTGAAAATAATTTACTTATCGGCATAATAAAAAACATTAAACTGTTAGAAAGATATTTATAATGCAATATACATATGTTTTCGTTTTGGATAATATAGAAAGAATCAGAATTAATGTAAATTAGTTTTTCTCCCTATATTAAACAATAAGCAATATTTATTTAAAACTACTTATTTAAAACTACTTATTTTGCTGAAAAAGTTTTTCTGCATTTTATGTAATAATCTGAATATTTTCTAAAATTTTCGAAGTAGTGTGTGAATTATAACTTTGCTTTAAAAATGTTTGAAAAATTGCGTACTATAGGGTTCAATGTATTTAATTATTTCAACCCGAGTTAAATTCGAAACTAATCGGGTGATATTATTCGGTTTTATTTTGATATGTACTACAGACCGTCTCAACAACATACTAAAATTTCATTTTGATGAAATCATTTTTACGGCAGTTATCGTGCGAAGGAACAGACACACAGAATTTCCAAAGTCATAAACACTTTTCAACTATGTTGGAAAGCAGTAGATAGTTAAAAAATAAAAACTATGTATTGCTTCCAAATTTATAAGAATATAATTCAAGAAAGAATATTTTAAACGCAATTAGTGGTGATTTACGTTCTTAATAAGAAATTTTAGAGCATTATTATCCTAATTTAATTATTTCAAAATATAATTGGATCACAAAACTCTTCATGTCATTTTAAGATATCGATTTTTCTTTAAATGGAAAAAAAACTATTCCATTGATAAAGCAGCGAAAATATGAAACTGACTTACAAGTAAGTTCACATTATCTTATGACTTTTATAGAATATACTACTCCAAATATGAAATAAACAATAAAAATATTCGTATTACATTTTTCTGCAATTTATATTTGCGATAATATTTTTATGCAATGAAAAAACTAAAACAAAAACAATTATAGAAAACAAAAACCTTCCTTGAAAATGTGATATATAGGTAACGTGTATCCAAAAATAAAACGTGACATAAAATAAATTTGCATTACTTATTAATTTCAGGTTTTTAATTAAAAATAATGTATTCCTCTTTCCATATATTTAATGAAAATGCAAGAAATAATATAAAATATGTAGTTAGAAATCGCATTTTTATTTATACCAAAGAACATTATCAGCGATGGTTAATTTTTAACTATATACAAATACTTTAGTGACTAACGATTAATCTATTTTGACTAATGATTTGTTAAAAATATTACCGTAACAGATGATTTGTTAAAAATATTTCCGTAACAGATGATTTTTTAAAAATATAATTCTTATTCGTGTTTTTATCCAATAAATACCTGGAGGAAAACTATTTTGATAATTTTATAAAAGTACTATCAAAGATATTTCATTAATTAATGTCGAAGTTAATGACTAGTATTTCATTAATAAGACAAGCAATAGTACTTATGACAGAAAGCATAGAAAATACGTGATTAAACTTGAAGATAATATTCATGAAAATCGTTTTTTGTTAGTTACGTAATTAATTAAGAAGATAACAACAAGATCTCGCGACTTCTTTTTTACTAGATAATATGTTTACACCCAATTATTCTAAATACGAGATAATAACTATTTTATTTTCACAGATCGGCTTTGTAATACTGAATGCGATATCACTTAATACTTTCACAGTGAATAAACGTGTTTTTTAATCAACTTAATACATTTATGCAAATATATACTGTAATTAAAATAGGATTAAAGAAAATAAGAAATACTATTTATTTATTTTATTTTACATTCAACTGTTAGCCAATATTTAATCTTTAAGTATAAGTAAGTTTAGAAAGTATTTTTTAAGTACAATTCAGAGATAAGAAGGTCAATTTAGATAAAGAGGAAATGAAGCATAAGAAAAGCAAATATTAATGTTATTATATTAAGTATAATAATAGTTAATAAGTGAAATTCGTTTTGTGCAAAGTATGAAGAAAACTAGAGCAACTTAAATAAGCACAAATAACAAAATAATGAAGCAAACATATGTTTTAAGGATACGTTGGACACCTTCGTCAGTGCAAAAGAACCAACAAAAATCAGATGTGGGCAGCACATGGGCAGCACATGACTTTTATATAATGTAATGAATTTACTACTTTGACAGTAAAAAATAGGTTATTTTTATAGTATATATTTATATTCTTTCCAAGAAGTTGAATTTTCGTCAATTAGTCGTCATTTTCATTGATTTAATGTTTTTTTATCCATTTTGCGAGATTTTTGTTAATTTGGCAACAATTAAAAATGTCGCCAAGTTGGCGACATTCCGCCAAATTCGTCGCCAAAATCTCGCCAAGCGTTATGAACGGAGAAATAAGTTATTCTTACAACAGATAAATGAATATTGGCATTCAAATACAAGAGTATTACTCAAAGTATATTTTTTCATGAATGGAACGAGCTAGATCCTCGAGAATGATGTCACCCAATTTATCGCATGGTATTACATATAAAAAGTGAACATGTTTCTCAATAGGAAATATTTTTATTTTTTATTTTATATAACTTTTTGATAATTTTTTTGGAAAATGTGCAATATCTCGAGAATGGTCCATGTTAGCGATCTAAAATTTATACCAATCGTTTCCTAATGAAAAATTACATAAGAAATGTCTATTTGCGTAACTTTATTAGCGGTTTTAAGTTTTTGACGATTTTTTCAAAATTTTATACGAAAATTTAGGGGGGTTCTGAACATTTGATTGCGTATAAAAACAATAGGCTTCCAGTGTTTGAAGATTGTGATTTTTGTACCAAATTTCGTTCGAATTGGTCCATTCGTTCATCAGTTATCGTCTCCACAGTCTCACTGACACACACACACAGACATCACTTCAAAAATGTTTGATTCGTTATCAGGGATGCTTGAAACGTGCTCTCCCGTCGAAAACTCGAATTCGAATTTTCGACCCCGTCACAATACTTTCCTTATACATTATGTATATAAGGAAAGTAACAAGATCTCCAAAAGTGGAGTCCGCGCGGAAGAGAAAAGCAAGTGGATTATTTACCCAATACTAAAATCCCTTTTAAAGGTGAATTACCCAGTCTTTGGAAACGTTTGTATGAATTCAATTTCTTTGAATTTGATATTGCTGATCTTGTTTCCCTTAACAGAACGTTTTTATCGCAAAATTATTTCGAATTTCATAATAGACTCTACATTATGCCAGATGGCTTAGCTATCGGCAAACCACTCAGTCCTATTCTCAGGAAAGTCCATATGCATTACCTTGAAATTAAGATTTTTGAAATTTTCAAGTTTTTTTTTATTCGTTATGTTGATGACAGTTTTGCCCTGTTGGATCACACTTTTAATGATACCGATGGTATTTTGGATACTTTGAATGCTATTGATCCTTGCATTCAGTTTACCTATGAAATATAAAATAACAATTATTCTGCGTTGTTGGATGTTTTGTTTATCCGTAACGATCATGATTTCCTCACAACCGGCTTTCATAAACTTTTTTCGATTTCTCTACATCCACATAAACGTTCCTGCCATCCACTCAGTCAAAAATTGCTGTTTTCAATTCGCTTGTCCATCATGTTTTGAACGTTTGTTCTACCTGTACTATGGATTTTCTCAATTGTAAGATCAATTATTTAAAAGCTGTTGCTGTCGACCATGGATTCTCTCCCTGCATTGATCGTGCAATTAAAAAAAATTAAACCATTAAACCAAAAAATTTACCATTTTTTCGAAAAAGCAGTCAACAGAATGCTCTAAAATCCTTAAATTTAAATTCAATATCAAGTTTAAACCATCTAATTAACTCAAATTTGCTATTCCTGAAGATCCTTTATAAATTAATGATAGGTGGGGCATTTGCAGTATTTTTTACCAGAATTTAATAAATCTTCAATTGCCCAGCATTGCTATGAATTTAATCACCGTTATGAGTTTTCTTCAGCAAGGATCATACAAAAATGCAAGTCGATCTATGAACTTGACGTCTTTGAAGTTTTCCACATCCAGTTAATGACCTGTCCCGTACGAAGTGTCATGTAAAAACAGTTCTAATTTCTTCTTCATATTTCATTAGAGCTCTTATATTTCACTTTAACCGATATTTCATCTTGTTGGGTCCATTTTTTCTTGTTCAGATTTAATTTGTCTTGTCTGGACATTCCTGTCGTGTTTTGGAGCACGCCAATCTTATGTTGTTGCTTCAAGACTGTTCTTAATGTTGCTTTCTGATTGCTTCTCTCGTAATCCAGATCTTGGTTAAATAATCCCCTACTTCTTTCTTCTGCGCTCATTCTTCTTTTCGACTAGGAGTTTGTTGGTTCTCCTGCACTGACAAAAGGGATCAATTGTATCCTCAAAACAGCTGTATATTGCAGTATTTTGTTATTTATACTTATTTACGTTGCTCCAGTTTTCCTTAAGATAATAGCTTTTTAATGACATTGGACAATATCCATAAAACTGTAGATAAATTTTTATTTTTTCACATTTTTCGAATTTGTGGAATTAGTTATTCTTGCAAAATGATGTAGTCTAGCAATATACAACAGACGTATAAATACTGTAAAGAACCCTGCTGTCCTATTCAGAAGTCGAAAAAGTGGATAGTCGTACTGGCCAGCCGACGTTGAGCTACTGGGACAGAACTGCAAGCTCTTATCGTCGAAGTGTGTGTGTGTGTGTGTGGATTCTGCAATATTCAATGCATTAAAATGTTTGTTTAAAATGTGAGTAAAAAACAGTTGCTTAATGAATCATCATTGAGATGTTTCTACAACAGTCACTTTCACCGTGTAGATCATATAAGCATTTACAAAAGATATCCGTTGAATAACATATAAAAATATGTGAATAATAATCAGATTATTATTGAAGAGAAAAATACATTAAGAATCAGACATTAGAATTAAAAGAAGTACTTGGTTCAAGAGTAATAAGTGCTCAAAATTATTTATTGAAATATCATTTAGAAATCTGCTATTGATAATAAGAATATTTTTGAATGTTTTATAACGCATAAAAATTGATACAAAAATAGGTACGTTACTACTATAAAGAAATTAATATTATATTAATTTTTAAAAAGTAATAGATATGGATATTCCGCTTCGTTTTACTATTTGGAAAATTGCCTTGTTAAGGAAGAGATTAACATACACTTTCAAGCAATTTTTAACAAAAAACGTAGTTAAACTGCAGATATAAGCCTTTCATAAATAATTTTATAGCACTACTTTTATTTTTCAATTGCAGGCAATTTTAAAGACCAATGTCTAATGCATCCCATTTTTATTAGATTGCTTCTTTGATAGATTTCTTTTTATGTAACTCCCAAAAAAATGACAACGATAATCAGTAAAAATATAAAAAAAATCTGATGTGGGCAACACATGACTTTCCTTATATAATGCAATGAATTTACTTCTTTTACAGTTAAAAAAAATGTTACTCTTATAGTAGATACTTATATTCTTTCCAAGATATTGAATTTTCTTCAATTAGTCGTCATTTTCATTGATTTAGCATCATTTTTATTCATTTGGCGAGATTTTTTTTAATTTGGCAACAATTAAAAATATCGTCAAGTTGGCGACATTACACCAAATTCGTCGCCAAAATCTCGCCAAGCGTTATGGACGGAGAAATAAGTTATTCTTATAGCAGATAAATGACTATTGTCGTTCAAATACAAAAGTATTACTCAAAGAATCGTTTTTCATAAATGGAATGAGCTAGATTCACGAGAATGATGTCACCCAATTTATCGCGTGGTATTACATACGAAAAGTGAATATGTTTCTCAATAGGAAATATTTTTTGTTTTATTTTATATGATTTTTTGATAACTTTTTTGAAAAATGTGTAATATCTCGAGAACGGTTCATGTTAGCGTTCTAAAATTTATGTCAATCGTTTTCTAATAAAAAATTACATAAAGAATGTCTATTTGCGTGACTTTATTAGCGGTTTTGATTTTTTGACGATTTTTTCAAAATTTCACTCGAAAATTTAGGGGGGTTCTGAACATTCGATTGCGTATAAAACAATAGGCTTCCAGTGTTTATAAATTGTGATTTTTGTACCTAATTTCGTTCGAATCGGTCAAGTCGTTCGTCAGTTATCGTCTCCACAGACTCACTGACACACACACACACACACACACACACACACACACACACACACACACACACACAGACATCACTTCAAAAATATTTGATTCGTGATCAGGGATGCTTGAAACGTGCTCTCCCGTCGAAAACTCGAATTCGAATTTTCGACCCCGTCACAATACTTTCCTTATACATTATGTATATAAGGAAAGTAAAAAGGAAAATATGTATTTCAATATATTACGCATTGTGAATGGAATTTTGAAAAAATGAAATATCTGACACTTGACACTGATGGTATAATTTACTGTTAAACTGTTAATTACAGAAGAAATTCTTATGAAGCGTTATTCGTCTTACAATTTAATATAGTCTTGTCGATTTGAATTCCATATATAAATATAAAATTTAATTATAAGCAGGGGATATGAAATAGTCGCAGTAAAACCCATTCAACATATTAAAAGAACTTAAATATATTTCAAAATAAAAATTGAAATTTTCTAGAGACTTGATTAATGTAAAATATTTTGTACCTGGTTTACCTAAATACTATTTTCATATTCATATAGCAATTATTTTGTATTTTTAAACACATTTATCGGATACTGAAATCCAAAATAACTTCTGATCAAATTTTGATCATTTTGCAAATTCACAAATGCTCTGTTTACTTGTGCGTTGCAACATAATTTGCAAAATTCAAAATTTCAGGCTGTGCATCATTTTACAGGGTGTATATAAAATGTTTTGACAAAATAAGAGGAATGATAGTACCCATCAAGACGAGCAATATCTATAATGGATCCTAGGATTGCTTTCCACTCTAAGTGTCAGAAAAGCGTAAAGTTAAAATTGCACTTTCAACACAGAAAATAAGGAGGATTAACGTAATCATAAGTTGAACAATCCTATTTATTTACACCAGAGAAGGACTTAAAGTAGATGTTGAAAGTGACAGCCACGGATACCATTGCACAATTCACAATGGCGAATGAACGACGGGCGCACCCTTTCGAAGACACCTGGTGCCGTGTTTATCCTGTCCGCTGCAACAACGATTCTCGCGACGAAATTTTCTACGTAATCCACAGGCGTCTCGTACACCAATGATTTTTTGTGTTCCCAGAAGCAGTCCAGTGGGTTGAGATCCTGTGAGCGTGGAGGCCAAGCCACAGTTCCATTACGTCCAATCCACCGTCCGGGATATGTGGCAATCAAGAAGTGTCAGATGACTAGAAATGACGGTGATGTTCTGGAGATGTGACACTTCTCCGGCACGACAGCTTTGTCGTCCGAAGTGGCGACTTGTGCTTGTTGGACGTGTTTTGAAGTTACTCTCTTCTGACACTCAGAGTGGAATGCGACCCTAGGTTCCATAGTAAATATTGTTCGTCTTGTACTATCACCCCTCTTATTTTGTTAAAACAGTTTATATACACCCTGTATTATCGGTTTATAATGTTCACATCGCATACACGCATGCATAGACACTTAAATATGTACATATCATTGCTTTCACAATGATAAAATATAAAAAATAAAGCACTCAGAAATTTTCAAAAAATGTGTGTTTAATTTCGAATTTTATATTTATCAGAGAAAATAATCTTTCTACTAAAATATAGGGATTAAGATAATTGATGATTTATTTCTTTATATATATTTGCAAAAGCGTCATTTTATACTTTCTTTTTTTAATAAAAATGCTGTTTTCACGTAGAAAGAGTAAAAATAATCTGTTAAATTGTTCCGATATCTTTATATTTTAAATTGGAAATATAATTTTGTAGTTAAAAAATACTTCAAAACATAACAAATTCCAAGGAATTTTTCTTAAGACAAAATATCAGACATTGCAGTGATTCATCAATCTTATCAGCCTTATAAGAAATAAACAGCTTTCAGATTTCGGTTAAACACTGTTATATCGTTATTTGCCACATCATTTATCATAAAAATGTAGGAAATTGGAAATTGCAGAATACATTATTCAAAAACTTCTTGAAGAAACAAAATCTGAATATACATTTCAAAACCAAGAAAAAGCAAAATATATTTTCCTATTTAAATAAAATATTGATCCTATGTTATCATGTTGTATAGGTTACTGGGTTTCTGTGTCATTTATAAAGCCACACTAGGAAAGACTTTACAAAAGATATTTGAGATTCAATTACAAGGAACGTAATATATATATACAGGGTGAGTCGGAATTGTTTTTACAAAAGCAGAGGGGTGATAGTATATGTAAATATATATATATATATATATATATATATATATATATATATATATATATATATATATATATATATATATATATATATATATATATATATATATATATATATATATATATGTATATATATATATATATATATATATATATATAGACAGTGGCCAAACCCAAAATCCTTTAAACATACGCTTAATCCTGCATCGAAGCCAAGTCGGATAAACACAACAAGAGATTAATGCTTTTAATATGGGACTGCGACATTTTCAAGAACACGGTTTTTCTAAAATTGAAGTAACTATATATTAGATGTAGTACCCAACCAATTAGAACGTTTGTGGTGGGAAAGCACCCACATATGGCAGTACAATACAGCATACCCATATGGACTTAATGCTAGTATATTCAAAGATAACTACAATAAACAAAAATGCAGAAATAATAGTTCATATCACATAACACGAACTATGTATAATAAAAAAACTGATAGATGGCACAGAGGTAAAAAACATTATTATACTAGTTATAAAAGTACAGAAGAAATAAAGCAACATTTTATAGAAGATGTAAAAACTAATACATTTAAAATAAGTTGGATCAAGAATATTGTTAATAAAACTGAGATATTTACGGCGTATTTGGACCTTTATAATACAAATTGATTTGGAAGAGTATATAATACATATCAATATTTGTACAGACGAAATGGAAAATAGAGTGGATATTATGTTGAATTTAATCAAGTTAAGAGCTGGTAAATTTTAAATTAAATTAGACCCGAGTACAAAAACGAAAATATCTAAAGAATACTTGATCACCACTTTAAAGAATAAAAAATATGAAGAAATTCCATTTAACTCCATACTATCCAAAATTGATACCTATTTACCAATCAAAAATCTGAAGATCAAGTTGAATTACCGATTTGTTCAAACAAACGGAAGAAATTTTTTTAATTATAACCAAATTGGTAAAAATACAATCGCATATAAATCAGAAGATTGTAACTGTGAAGAGAATTTTATAAAGATCCTTTTCAAAAACATGGAATTACATGTAATTTGGCAATTGCCAAAAATAATAAACTCAGGCATATATTTCAGCTTGGAACCAAGTATCGGATACAGGAATATAAGAACGTGATTCAAGATTTTAACAATGATCTGGATAATTTCATTTACAAATTTGCTGTGAAATATTGTTTGCCGATCCAAACTTTTCATGAATGGAAATATAACCTCTCTAATGCCATCTGTTTATACTACAATTAACAAAAGCTAAAAATTTAAAAAACTACAGTTCCACCATCACTTAAAGCAACAAACATTTAAAGGAAAGTTACGTATTGACGTACGCTGATACAATAGTCTCAAATTACGCATTTACATGTAGAAAATTCTGCGTGAATACATTATGTCAAGTTTACCTAGTACATTATATGCTCCTTTACCCAATAATGAATTTGTTTTGGCTAAAAGAATTAAGGCATTATATAAACGTATTGGTATGGAATTAAAATCTGTAAAGTTCCCTTGCATTGTTCTTATACCGCAATTACACAAATATCCCGTGAAATTCCGTACAGTTACCGTTAGTTGTGGATCTTATTTAACACTGGCCAACCATAAACTTTTAAATTTTCTTAAACCTGTTATGTTTGAAATACAGAAACAAAAGGCTATTATAATTAAGAACAGACAAGAAGCTATTAACAGATTTAAATTTTGTCATAAAGATACCTGTTTTAAAAGTTATGTCTTTCGTGACCTATTCAACAATATAGACTTAACACAGTTATATCTTATTTTAAAAGAGATACTACATGAAGAATATGATTTAAAGAAATATATTACCTATCGCAGATATTTAGGTCTAGTGGAATTGGTACTGAAGAAAAATATATTACATGACGGAAATAAATATTACAAACAAATCAAAGGTATACCTATGGGAGGTAACTGTTAATCCATATTGGCAGACATATATATATCTAAATTTGAAAAGGGAACACATATATTGTCTGAAATGCCATACTTCCGTTATTTGGATGATGTATTTTTGGGGTAATTTAAAAAACGCACCTAAGTTCGATTTTTCATTTTATCCAAAATAATTGGAACTAATAGAGAATCAAGATACTGGCGATGAAGCTGTGAATTTTTTGGACTTATCTGTCAGAAAACATAGACAATATGAATTATATACAACATCGCACGACAAACGTGACTTATATGGGATTAAGATCAACCGTATCATTGATTGGACTTCTAATCTTACTAAGAATGTTTTCAGGAACATTTTAATCGGACATTTCAAAAGAAACCATGTCTATAACACATTCAAGAGGGATTGCATTGATTGTAACCAAAAAATTATAAAAGAAGCTATAAAAAACATTATCCCAGGTATTTCTTGAAAAGTTATTATAATTCTTACTTTAAAGATCGAACGGATAATGATCCATTCAATGGTAAGATTGGGGGATTCTGATTGATATGCGATACTGTTATCAAAACACGCATGCGCGTAGAAATCTTACTTGAACAGTGTGAAGGATGCGTGGAATCTTCTTGTCTCCATTGCTCCATTGATCCTGGTCGTTGATCTTGCTTATTCCTGTTAAAGAGGTGCTTTTACCTTGGTACATTTGGGAGACCGATCGTTGTATTGCATTGGTTCCGTGAGCGTTTGCCCGGGCAGTAGAAGCTGCTTTAAGCGGGAAAGAGGAGTCGCAATCCTCCTCTACCATTTTATGCAAGACATATGGTCATCCCCGTTATTTAGATTTCCTTTTTTCCTTATGTCCAACTTCAGATCTGTGAGCTGCTTCGCGCCTAATCCATCGTTGTGAACTGTTTTATTTATGCCGGAATTCTTTAGTGTGGGGGCATATTATTCGAAATCCACTCTACGTTATATATATATTATATATATATATATATATATATACATATAATATATATATATATATATATATATATATATATATATATATATATATATATATATATATACAGAGAAAGAGAGAGAGAGAGGGGGTCCCAAAAATATGGACCTCGGGTTTTATTCCTTAATATTGATCTCAGACATATATAATAAATTATAAAGTTGCGTAAAAAAGGTATATAATTTTATTAAATCGATTAAAATTGTCAAGAGAATTAAAGTTTTAGAAATACAAGATTTAAATTTTTATACGGCCCCCCTACAAAACATTTCCAATGAGTAAAATGTTCCCCTTACACTAATAATTTGATGTACAAAATTTCAGCATTTTATCATAAAAAGTCCCAGAAATATAAAAAGACGAAAATGCTAACTTAAACCACTTTTCGATGCAACGACATAGGTTCTCAAAGGGAAGAAATCATGTTTGCAGATAGCGTTTCGAGTGTCATACACAAATTACGAAATTAAACAATGATTACATAAGTAAATAATAATTTTGCTATTTATTAGTACAAGCGTATTTACACTGTGTAGAAATAATAAATTCACACAAAGATTACAAAGCTTGTTTAAAATGTTTTCAATCCATGCCAAAGATCCATTAATGATAAGAGACAGATATTATTTGCCTATGTTGCATTTCTGCGTTACTTCATTTGCAGTCTTTCTGTAAAAATGTACATTTGAATTTGTGATTAATCCTCACCAACTTTGTTTAAACATATCTCTGGGACTTTTTATGATAAAACGCTGAAATTTTGTAAATCACCTTATTAGTGTGTGTGTGTGGGGGGGGGGGGTCGCATCTTACTCATTGGAAATGTTTTTGTAAGGGAGCCGTATAAAAATTTAATTTTGTATTTCTTCAAATTTAACCCCCTGAAAATTGTTATCGATTTCATAAAATTATGTACACTTTTTTACGCAACTTTGTCTAATTTATTATATACGTTTAATTAAGGAATTATGATATATGTCTATTTAAGGAATAAAAACCGATGTCAATATTTTTGGACTCCCCTGTATATATATATATATATATATATATATATATATATATATATATATATTGTATTAATTTTTATTGCTTATAATATTACCAAATATTTAACATTCATCCCCTATCATATTTAATATTTGTTTTTGATATAAATTTTAAATTGCTGATTGATCAAAAAACGGTTGTCACATGAGTAAATGCACCGGCCTAACATTACAATTTGTATACTAACATTAAGTGAGAGTGTAACATATTGATGTGTAATAGAAAATGTTGGTGATTGACAAAATACAGGTGCAAAGCCCCTTCACCTGGAATAACGTACATTGCGAATCGACAAGAGAATGCAAAAATTAGAAAAAACAGAAGCAGAAAAAGTAATTGTGGAGAAAAATCGTTTTCAGCAAATGTGGAAACTCAAGACAAAATGGTACTAAAAGTGAAAACTCAAAGAGGGTATTTTCTGAAATCATAGAAGTTCTCAAGGGTCGCCTTTGGCTTGGAGATATTATAAGGAACTGCGTTTCTCTCTATATACTGTAATTATTATTACAGAAATTATGCATATCGACCGATGCAGAGAAGGGAATTTAGAGATTGGATCAAATAGAAATGAATATATATTACAACATACAAACGTCATATTGATGAAATAGAATAAATAATACGTGAACGCAGAATAATAATAATAGTATAACAGCAGTATAATTATAAATTGTACCGGTTGCATGAATGTTCTTTTAAGCGTATGCAATCTGCCAGCGCTCCAAATTCGTAATAAGTTGACAAAAGAAACGATGATAGTCAAATGTTAGAAATGATTTATAAATAAAAAATGAAGAAATATAATTTTTAATATTATACCTCACAAGCATTTTATTTCACGGCTAAGATATAACAACGCAATTAATTCTATAAATATGCATTGGCAAATAAGCAGGTAATAAAGTATCCTCATTTAGTCTAATGATGCACATTTAATATGCATGGCAGTCTGGTCGTAAAATACTGAAAAACACCTCATTAGATAAAGAAATTCCTTTCATACAATGCGTATATTGTAAAACATTTCTCAAATAGTTTTACCGACATCCATTAGTCTGCATTTTATTTTACTTGTGAATATTAAAGTAAATAAGCTCGTTGTTAACTCAAATTGCTACAAGGTACCACCAAAAAATGGTTTAATACTTAAAATCAAATTATAAATAAAACAAAGGCGAGTGGTTCATTGTAATTCACAGTTTAAAGACTAATTAATGCTTCTTTGTTTAAATAGATTTAGTAAAATGGTACTTAAGGAAATGTTAAATTGTGAGATTTTCAATCCAGTTAAGAAAAAATTCTTTTTGTATAGCATCCTCTAAAAACATCTGAGATGTAATAAAAAAGCTTTGACATGTAATCCTCCAGAAAAGCGTCAAATATTAGTGTACTTTCCAAAATTAAAAAATAATTAAATTGTGCCGTGGATCTTGTTAATCATTATTCCATATTGCAAGAAGTACAGTACTTGCATTATGTAATTAAAGTCATGTGTTGCTCGCATCAGATTTTTTATTAATGTAAAAAGATGAAATTCTTTTAATAACGTAATTAGATAAACGTGGAAAAGGGAATTTATTTATATTTTAAGGGTACATTGGTGATTAACTGGAACACGTATTAAAAGAGATGGTTAGTATTATATATTATTACGAACGCGCATATTACTTCTCTCTTTAGGGCTTCCTCTTTCATCTGTTGAGACCCAGACCGTCCGACCTACCAGAAAGGTGTAAGGTAACTGTATGGACGGCCGGCCTCTTTCATCTGTGTCGAAGGCCAGGCGAAAAGCACATTGTCCATGAATTGAGGATGAAGTGAGCCCAGGGTTTCCAGAGTTGGTGATTTATCGCCCATTTGGCGATATTAGGCGACATCCGGAATGTCCCAGAAACTTCACGAAATAATGATAATTCTTTACGATATAGAGATTTCCAGAAGTTTCTACGGAGGCTATAAAAGGATATATCCCTCAGTTTCAGTGGAGTTGACGAATTGACACGACAGGAGCTACATTTGACCGCGGTTTTTTGTCAATGTTTTGAGAGAAGTAGCTGATATTTTGTGAAATTACTTTTGTCAGCATTTTGAGAATAACTTCGCATATTTTGTGAAATTAAGGGAACATTTAAATGCCGTTTGCCTGCGTACTGTTCCTGTTTACGCAGTGCTCGTGAATAAACTTAAGTTATTCATAGACTTTGACCCGTTCTTGTATCCTGCATATACATCCACGATTATAGAGTATACGTTCCTTACCATAAGAATATTTTTAATATAAATTGAATTATATGGTTAATAATTTTATATTAAAATGTAACATTTTGTTACTATTTAATGCAATGTGCAAATTTTATAAGTAGCAATAATTGCAAAGAAAAATAATAACATCAATATTTTTATTATATAATTATTTTATTATATCAGCAGCAAGTTTATAATAAAATCTGACACCAGCTCAGTTGGGGGCGAGGGTGCGGATTTCATTGTTTGCCCTGTGTGCCAGAGCCTGTAGCTGACGTTCTGTTATGATGAGCTTATTGCATTCAAAATCTAGTTTACTGAATTGATAGAGATTTTAACGTTAGGTTGCCATGTTAAGGCGAAGTAATATTATAATGCTCGATATATGTGTTTATAAATAAAATTGAAAAATATGTTTGTTTGTTTGTATCATCATCATGGACGAAATTCTGAACCGAATTAAATGACATTTTGTGCGTAGCCTTGAAATAGCCCTACTTAAAATATATTCCGTGTTTCGAGTTTCTAAGACCAGGGGTTATCTAGATATTATTTAACAAGAAAGATCAATCATGCTTAAAGCATTGATTATGAAACATATTCCAACTCCAATGCAATTTTATTTAAATATGTCTAAAATGCAATACATTCCTCGGTGATATTTTAAAACTTATCACAATACTACATTAATTTGTTATATTTGAAAACTTAAACCTTCATCGAAAAAAATGAACTTCATTCAAATGACGGCATTGAAATATAAATTGCCTGGTTTAAACATCTCTAAAATGTGATACATTCCTCGGGAAAAATTTTAGAATTATCATAATACTACAATAATTTATTATATTTGGAAACTTCATCGAAAACAACTGAAATTCATTCAAATGACGTCATAGAAAAAATAACACTCCTGGCTCTCTCTATAAAAGCAGCATTTCATTCCTAAATAATTTCCCATTCATGTCATTCATCACAATACTTACTATAATAATTTATTTTATTTAAAAATTAAGACCATGGAGCTACAAGTAATTAAACTCTATGCGTAAAACTTCATCGAAAACAATCGTCCTTCTCTTTGTAAAATCAATGAATATTGGATTCATATCAGCTAAGTAGAGTCCATAAACTAAATGATTTTGTGTTAAAGAAATACAGCAATTCTAATACAACACATTCTACATATTTTGCTGTTTATATTTTACATAGGTGAAAAATAGGCTTCGTTGTGGAAGTAATCAAAGTTGGATGAGCATTTAAACTCAAATATATTGTAATTGCGCTGTTTCAGTATGTAGATGCACATAATTTAAGCAAAAATAGAGTGGTTTTAGGACGGAAACAACACTCAATATGAATTAAAAAGTACTTTAAAAATCTCGATTTTGAGACAAGATGGATGCCATATATCATTTTGAAGTGGGTCACGTGATCTTTTCATATCATGGTCACGTGATCTCTTCATATAAGAGGTGCTATTATTATCTTAATTTTTATTTAAAAAACTACTGAATATATTTCGCTGAATTTTTTTATATATTTTAGGGACCAATTTGAATATTACCTAAAATTTTCGAAGCAATTTGTGAATTTTAAATCCGCTTAAAAAATATTTGAAGAATTAGGTCCCGTAGGGCTCAATGTATTTCATTTTTTCAACCCGGGTTCATTCCAAAACTAATTGGGTGATATTAATTATTTATATTCCCATAGGTCCTACAGACCGTCTGAACAACATACTAAAATTTCATTTTGATTAAGTCATTTTTACGGCAGTTATCGTGCTAACGGACAGACAGACAGACAGACAGACAGAATGAACAATGTCATAAACACTTTTCAACTTTGTTGTAAAGTGTTAAAATCTAACAATTAAACCTTCCATAGAGATAACATCATGCTGACGATATTTTTACCGCCAATTTATTTGAAGAAGACTATATCATATATCTTAGCAACTGAATTAAATCCAATGTGTTGATGCCGCAGATAATTTTTATTAAATCTTTTCCTATTTCAATAATAAAGATATGTATACTGTAAAATAATTTCCCCCCATACTGAATTTTTAACTGAATTATACCAGTTACGGTCTTCAGGTTCAAACATTATTATTATTGACATTTTCGGGGGTTATTGATATTTTAAATTTATTACGTCATTGTTTGCGTTTCTACAAATGAACGGGTATATCTTCTATTTAACGAGAATATAAGTAGTACAAGTATATTGGCACATATTTTGACCTACATTGCATATATTGCAATCAATTACGACCTTCAGGTTTAAAGATTAGTGGATTATTGATATTTTCAATTTATTACGTCATCTGTTTTATTTTGGCAAAGATTTTCGAAATTCATGTAGTACATGTAATATTCTACTATTACCTACATATGTCTTCTACTATTTACGAATATAAGTAGTACGGATCAAATAAAAATTTATCGTTTTTATTTTGCATACATACTTCATATTTGTTCCACTTCATATTTTTTGTAAATTTGTTTAGAAACAGAACCAGGATGTTTTAGCCTTCAAATCTGTCAGTGAATATAATTTTGTATATCGAGAACAGCTATTCTTAAACTTATTTTAGGAGCATTCAAATAAATACTTTAATAGAAGTTTTTGATTAACAATGTCATTTAGTATACTATGAGAATTTGCACATGTTCGCCAATTTTAAGTTTTTTTTATATTATCTACTCCGTACGAAGAACGGCTCTACTGCTAGTACTAAATAAAATTGCTTTAATGAAACTTTAAATTTACGTAGTATTCCGAAAATGAATGGACTATCTACTTCCCCGTTCTGTGGCTCTAGCATGTCAATCTCAACTGTTTTTCTTTTAAACACAATGGCTATTTTTTCAGTCAGAAAATATTCGTCTTTAAATGAATAATTTATTTGTATAAGTTAAATATAGTATACAGTGAAAGAAATATAACATATATGAGAAAATTTCAAGCTACAACTTGCATTATGAAATCCTTACTTAAGTTTTCAGTTTGTTAAAATTTCCTATACAAAGTGAAACAGTTACCTGGTGTCTGCTTTTACCTTCTTTCTTTAATTTAACTAAATAAAAATAATATTTTACAAATGTTATAGCAATATTCATTGTGGTGAAGTCCAGTGAATTCAAAACACAGCATTAGAAATATTTTTTTCGAAATATTGCCATTCAGACGAATTTTCATAAAATATCGTCAATTTGTCGACATTTCAGGAGCCGCAAGTGATGTTTCAGTGAATTTTATAAAATTGTTCATAGAAGTTGTATAAGTGTCTCCATGACAGAGTTCAGATCAGTTTAGTTAGTATTTTTTTTTAAATTCAAAATTAAGTGTACTTTGAGCATGTCACTCTTTAGAGAGTACTTTCACTTTGTTATCAAACTAGTTAAGTATTTAATTATATTTTTCGATAATTTAGAACTGCGCAAGCTAGTTACAAGTCAATGCTTGTATTTAGTTCATGTAATGTAATGTTTTGATGAATAAAACTGAAGCTATATAGATTTTCTTAATCGGTATTGTATCATTAAACTTCAATAGGATGAGAAGCAGATATTTGACAAAAGGAAACGATGTGACACTATATATTTTGAATACCATTTGACAATACCATTACAGATAACAAGATCCATAGGCCGGTTTCACGTTTATTATAAACTTGTCAGCATGGAATAGTCGATATATCCAATGGCAGCAAGATACTTATTACAAGCTACAAGTTTGGCGAACTCTTTTAGGAACTGTCTTTCTACATAGCCGGCATCAATTTCGTATACAATTTAGCTCTTACTCAGACTGCGCGAAGCTGCAAAAACCAATTTGGTAATCACAGATCCCGCCTGTAAGGGGCTCTTCAAAAATTTTGAAGACACTCTCATTGCAGATAACAGTATCCATGGGCCAAGTTATCCGCAATTGAAGTGGCTTCTATTTTTTTTAAACCGCTTACAGGCGCGTTTGCGATTATGAACTATTGGCTTTAATGCATAGATTCGATTTACACACACACGCACACACACAAGACTAATTACAAGAGTTAAAAATTTGCAAGTGTTAAATGTTGTCTGTCAGATTTAAAATCGGATCATACTACAGGGGACATTTTTTCCTTGTGCATTTTAACATTTTGCTTAGGACGCCAATGTCTGCAAAGGGGGATCGATCAGTTTGATATAGTGTATGTCGAATACCTGTCATTTATAGAGGTTCTTCGTTTGGGAATGGCGCTTTCCCACCCGTACACGAAAGGTTAACCCACTTACAGAAATAAAAAGTAAAAGTAGAATTTCGTTTTATTTTTGAATGATTTCATTTATAAAATAATCTAGATATATTTGAAGTTTCAACCATAATGACCTGCGGACATAGAATTTCATTACGCAGAAATGTATGGCGCAATTAATATTATATTCGCGCATTCGTAAATAAGGAGGTAATAAAATAACCTCATTAACACTAATGATATGTGTTTAATATGCAAGATACGGGGACCGTAGCCATCATGAAAAATATCTCATTAGATGAAGGAATTCCATTCGCACAAAGCACATATTGTTAAATATTCAGCAGATAGTTTTGCAGAATTTCATTCAAATGTTCATTATAATCTCACTTGATTAATACACCAATAAATAAGCGTGTTGCTATTTTGCATAGTAGAATTATAAGAAAAATAAAATAATTCTTGGTACTTAAGATTAAATTAAAATAAATAAATACTGTTTATCAGACTTCATAGTTTGAAGAATGTTAAATCTGTATTTTAGGTGAGTTTAAGTAGCAATGAAAAATATGTAAAAATGAGTTTTTTAATATATAAGCATTATCAAAGTAAGAAAAAAAAACGCAGTTGCATTAATCAAATCGGTGATTTTGCTGTTTCTCTCTTACAGTAGCATTTCTGAAATCAACTGGCGTCCTTATATTAACAATTCGAAATATTGCACCAAATTTCATTCGATTTGATTATTTATTTCAGAAATATCTCGTCTAAAGGCTCGCTGATAGACAACAGGGCAGACTTGCATGACTAAACATCTAGTCTATTGGTTTATTCAGAGGATTAATTCTTATTTTTAAATTGATTAATCCCTCTTCCGAAAATGATTGATTCCTATTCTGCAATGTTATTACCACATTACGCAACCACATTTAAGAAACAGATCCAAATCATCAGGCAAATGTGCGTACTGAATTAATTTAATCTCATGATTCCAAATAGGAAGTTACATTGAATAAATTATAATGCATACTATAAATGGCATCACTTGTTGTTATGTTTTTTCCGAACTTGACGAGATCTGAATAGTTATTCTATAAAAATAAAATTCAATAAAACAATATTTGTTTGATTTGGGTTACAAGTAAAGAAATTTGGCAAGAAAAATGCTCTTAAAACAAATTAAAAGTAGTATTCATTCATTCTATAAAATTACACCAAACTTGTTTTTCTAATAATTCTTAAGTCTAATAATTCTAAGTTCTTTCTAATAATTCTTGTCTTTCTAATAATTCGTTCACCTTGCAAAATCTTATCATCGCAGAAAATTAGAATACAAAACCGTGGCAAATAAATATAACAATAGTTGACATATAAAAAACATCGCATTAATATATCAATAAGAGAACGAATTTGATGAATTTATACATTTGCTTTAATATGTAAAACTAATAGTAAAATATCATTTAGATAATGTAATATGTATATGAAACAATTTATTATTAAACTTTGAGTGTTGAGGCTGCATTGAAATTGTTAATTAAATAGACAGTTCGTACTGACAAGATAATTTATTGTTCTTACTTCGAAGCATGTCTAGTTTAATTTCGAGTTCATTTAGGAACTCGAATTTAATTATCAAACTGAAAATGGAAAATATATAGAATACAATGTACTAGAAATAGAATGTAATTAAGGTAACAACTGATGGTAAAATTCAATTCAAATGAAAAATAAATGGGAAAAAATGCAGATAATAAATTCTACCGATCACTTAATATTCTAAATATATTTTTTGAATATATTTTTTTATCATGCATAAAATAAGTGTGAAATTATTTATTACAAATCTAATCAACTGGCGTGTGGCTCTATTCGACTTTCTCATACCCTGGTTTGTGGCTTAATTCGACTTTCTTATACCCTGGCGTGTGGCTCTATTCGATTTTCTCATTCCCTGGCATGTGGCTCCATTCGACGTTCCTATAGCCTGGCGTGTGGCTCTATTCGATTTTCTCATACCCTGGCTTGTGACTCTATTCGACTTTCTCATACCCTGGTTTGTGGCTTTATTCGACTTTCTCATACCCTGGATTGTGGATCTATTTGACTTTCTCATATCCTGGCGTGTGGATCATTCGACTTTTCCACGATTATGGCATGTTACCCTCCATTTTTAAGGAATTTAAAACATTTTTATTCATGCCATGTTTAATAATGTTCCACCCCGAGGGAACTTCCAACTTCCCCCTCCTCCCGAGGTGACTAATAAAGCTGCTATTTTTCACGACAGTGGTTGTAACAATTAAATTCCGTGATCATTGAGTAAAATATAACCCCTTTTATGCATGATTATGTCACATGCCGCCTTATGCTGCCATATTAAGAAAATATAGAATTCCGAATATATTTCGAAACTTTCACTCGAATTTGCCATATTGAGCCACACTGCAGTTTAATTTTTTCAAGTATACAATACAATCACGCAGATGTATCTGGCTTATCTGCGTTAATATAATCTATTTTATCGTTCTCTGAAATAGAAAAATAAAATACAGCATATATAGCAACAAATTGTGAAACAAATAAATAGTGAGAAAACATACCAGAAATGTAAAGAAACCTAAGACTTTTCAACCAGTTGTGAAAAAAAAAAGGTCTAAGTTATTAGAAACAAATGAAAAACCTATTAGACTAAATAGGAAAACATGAAATTCAAAAAATGAAGTATATAATTTCGGAGGCCATAGGAGCTTACTTCGTCAAATATCATGGCGGGAAAAACAAAAATCAAGGAAATGATAGACAAATAATTCAAAAAAAGAAGAAGACTATCGGAATGGAAATAATGACTCCAGATAAAGAAAACTTGAACAACGTATATTAGCACAAATAAGATAATTATGCAGCATACAGATGTTTCGAGGATACGCTGAATCCCCTTCTTTAGTGAAAGAGTATCAACAAACCGAAGTCAGAAAGACGAATGTGCCCATTTCGTATTTTTAACTTCGATTGTGTCTATTCCCTTGCACTGACGAAGAGGATATTTTTATATACTAAAATACAACTGGTTTAAAATACTACTAGCATCCTGTGCGGCAGTGACGATGACACTTGCGCCATAATTCAAAAATTTTCTTAATTGTGTCTTTATCCGGCCTCCATCATTAGTGTATATAACATGATGGGTTAATTCGTTCGGTCGCCATCGTAAAGGTTTCACTATTACATCCGGGTATCAGACTTCAAATCCTTGATCTGGCCAGCCGATGATATAACCATTCAGCTACTGTGGCAAAATTCCAACTTTTTCTTGACGAATGGGATACTATAAACTATCTTACTTTAAGAAATTATGAATATTTAAAATTACATTACAACACCTTATTGTAACATATAGTAAGTCTATTAGTATACTTATTAGCGGCAAAATAACAAATACGATAATATATTGTTATAATGCAAATACCATCCAAAGAGAGCATAACTGAGTGAAATCAAATAAGACAAAAGCGATTAGAAACGAAAATGAAGATAGCTGATCAAACTGGCAGGACAAAAAATAAACATTGCAATTACTACTTTTTCATTCTCTTGAATGCAAAACAAATGTTAGCTATGGAATGGATGATCTAGAAAGCAGCAAAGATGCATTACACTTACATTACGCCACTATTAGCGACCATTGCGGAATTCCATTAGAAGTTTATTGTTGGTATCTGAATATCATAGCAAGTTTAAGTACATTCTTATTAAATATAATACAAAATATTTGTTTCCTAGGACCATCCGGTAAACATCTATTAGATTATCTGGAAGTAATTACGTTCTATGGGAACCGACGTATGATAGACCGCACGTAAAACTTTTGCAGAAAAATGCACTATACGAATGTTACATAATGAAAACACAAAACTATACCTTACATACTTTAATTACTATTTTCTATGATTTCAGCTTGGTATGACAATTTGCATGTAAATTTTATCATATATTACTATGCATTTTGTTATTCAACTAATTCTCTGATAATTTTATTGATCGGATTTAACAAATGCTTTTACTGGCAAAACAAATAAACGTTGAACGAATTGATAAATGCTGCGAAATATTTTACTGAAATTTGAATCCTCCAAAATTAAACCTGTATTCACGTAAGTCTGACTCTAACAAAGATATTTCTTGGTATTTCTTGTATGTAGTACGCCCTATAAATGCAATTTTCGCTAATTATGTAACCAAATTGTTTTACCATTTATAGATATATAGCAACATATATACATATAGTTCTAGAATTTACGTTCTTAACTAATGTCGCAGGTGCTATGCACAAAAATACTCTTGAATCGTTTCCCCAGATAAAGAATATTAAAATTGCAATTTATATGTAGCGTTATTGCGAAACCAACATTGGCAGTGCTAAGGTTTGATTTCGGGTACATATTGTGGTATGCCAGTTCCATAGCGTTTAACTTAGGATATATACGGCTTAAAAATAACATTGATTTATGAGCGTTCGCTACAGTACTTCCCTACTCAGTGAATTGCATCAAAACCGAGCGATATGTTGCTGAGTTACAGGTGAGAGGTGTGTGTGATGTAAATTTTAAATAAGGAAGTCGCAAGGCGGCACAGTAATGAGTCACAAGGCAGGATGATGTAAGCCCACACCAGAGAGAACTTTGAAAGATTGAATAACGGATTTTTGTTGGTGTCATTTCATGGAGACTGTAAAAATGTACATGCATAGGAAATTAGCAGAAATATGAATAAATATAGATAGAAGAATATTCGTGCTCGAGCAAGGTCAATAATGTAGTGAGAATGCGAAATCAACACAACTTGGCAGTGTCGGTTTTTAATCCCCATGGCAAAGCTTGTTGGGTTAGCATCATATCCTTGAGTTAAAGGCATCTCTCGGCTAAGACATTTAATTCTACATTATGGCTGTTCTCTACCCAGATAAAATGTTATTTTTTGAAAGAGTATATTTAGGAAATATTACTATAAAAATATATAATTTTCTTTCATGCAAGATGATTTCTGTATACATATTCAATTATCTTTTTTTTAACATTAAAAAAACCCACGAACTATTATACATTATATTTATACCCAACTATATAATGTAACCAATGAGATAAATAAATAAACATGTCGTTATTGAAACTACCTACGATAAATGCACAAACAATTTTTACATAGGGTATATAATTCAGACATATATACAAATTTCAGTCGAGACATCATACAAACTTTACAGTCGGAATGTGTTTCAAGTGTTTCTTTAGATTATAAAGTGTGTTTCATATGTTTCTTTAGATTAAATATCGTGTGCTGCATAAGTTTCTTTAGATTATAATTTCGAGTTTCTACTCCGAGCTCGTGTTATAACTTAATGTTTGCATGCCTGCATTAAAGTACCCATTATAATCTCCTTAAATAAGTATTAAAATGTAATAACTAAAAACATTTGGACTAACAATGAAAATAAACAAAAAATTATTTTGTAATTAAAATAAGATTAAGTAGAAAAATAATCTGCATTTTTCATTAGGTTTACATTATAAATACTTATGTATGTATAAGAGGACTTTTCTTAAAAACGGCGAAAGGAGATAAGATGTTTAATTTAGATAACGAAGGGGGATTAAGAAATTTTGAGAAAAAAATATGTTGACAAAGAATATGTTAAAAATAGGTATTTCGTTGCTTTATATACTGTAACATAAAAATTAAATTTAAGAACTTAATTTTGTGAAACGTTTTAATGTTCCAGATTTTTCATTTTTATAATTAATTATTTTTACTTTCCTTATATACATAATGTATAAGGAAAGTATTGTGACGGGGGTCGAAAATTCGAATTCGAGTTTTCGACGGGAGAGCACGTTTCAAGCATCCCTGATCACGAATCAAAATTTTTTGAAGTGATATATGTGTGTGTGTGTGTGTGTCAATGAGTCTGTGGAGACGATAACGGACGAACGAATGGACCGAATCGAACGAAATTTGGTACAAAAATCACAATCCGTAAACACTAAAAGTCTATTGTTTTTATATGCAATCGAATGTTCAGAACGCCCCTAAATTTTCGAGTGAAATTTTGAAAAAATCGTCAAAAAATCGAAATCGCTTATAAAGTTACGCAAATAGACATTTCTTATGTAATTTTTAATTAGAAAACGACTGACATACTGTAGAACGCTAACATGAACCGTTCTTGAGATATTGCACATTTTTCAAAATATGATAAAAAGTCATATAAAATAAAAATAATATATTTGCTATTGAGAAACATGCTCACTTTTCCTATGCAATACCATGCGATAAATTTGGTGACATCATTCTCGTGGATCTAGCTCGTTCCATTCATGAAAAAAGATACTTTGGTAATACTTTTGTATTTGAACGCCAATAGTCATTTATCTGCAGTAAGAATACCTTATTTATCCGTCCATTATTTATCCGTCATCGCTTGGCGAGATTTGGGCGAAGAATTTGGCGGAACGTCGCCAACTTGACGATATGTTTTATTGTTGCCAAATTAACAAAAACCTCGCCAAATTGATAAAAATGACGCTAAATCAATGAAAATGACGACTAATTGCAGAAAATTCAATATCTTGGTAAGAATATAAGTCTCTACTGTAATAATAACACTTTTTTTAACTGTAAAAGTTGTAAATTAATTGCATTATATAAGGAAAGTCATGTGTTGCCCACATCAGATTTTTTTAAACAGATCACAAAATAATATTAAGATAGATTACATATAAATAATGTTTTAGTATAGTTTACATGGTTTCGAGCTTCGGTTTTAGACAAAATAATTTCCCAATCGAAAACGTGTTAAAATTAATATAAAATAATTTCATATAATTTTCCCGGTGATGGGTATTTTCACAAAAAAGAATATACATTTTTAAGCGGTTTTATGAATAAAATGATTTATACTAGAAAAATGTACGGTAAATAGTGTACGAAAACTACAACAACAACAACAAAAAGGTGTAATTCTCTATTACATTCGGCGAGTTATTGTTTACTAAAAATTCGAAAATTTCCCCCAACAAATCCGTGAAATGTTACAATTAAAATTTCTTAGACATGTTTTATGCAATGCCTGGTTTCAATTTGCAGTCAATTTTATGTTTTTTCAATTTTGGATACCTTCATGTATCTTGCAGTTAATTCCACTAATGTTTACTTTCTTCTGACTAGTTGCTATACAGTGGAATATTTTTAAAATGGATTTCTCTTGCTCATAGGGATGTATACATCTCTATACACATTATTTTAATGAAAACACCGAAAAACAGAATGGAATTTGCATTTTATTTCAATAAACTTTCTAATTTGATGCACATGTTTAAAATCAATTCCCGAAGCTAGTAAAATTAGGTCTACTGTGCAACAATGGATCCGCTGTCAGATTAGTCCAGATTCACCAGAGTTGTCCGCTGATCGAACATGACACCTCCCAAACCAGGATGTAAATCATCCGTAGTTGCTATTCCTCCACAGGCAGAAGCGAGATCCATCCGTAAACAATACGTGATGCAATTCATTGGTCCAGTTGCGATGACGAGGACAACATGTCAGACGTGCATCTCTGCATCGAGAGTTCAATGCCACCCCAGTGGTTGGCCTCCGTACTATCAGTTGCACTTCATGAAACCTGTTGCTAATGGTTTGGATGCACACAGCTGCAAACGCTGATAGTGGTAGGATGTTTTGGATATCACCTGTTGTTGCAAACGAGTCTTCGGAGAATCTGCCGGTCTGTGCGCTTTGTCATGCGCCTATTCCTTCCACTCCCTCTTCGGCATGTTCTCTGATGTACCCAACACGCGTGCAATCACGCATCGACAAATGCATGTCACGCAGTTACAGGATATGGTATCGTTCCCCAGCCCTTAAATACTGGTATATAGCTTGCTGGCGTCTTTGAGGCATCGCTTCTACTCTTTTTCGAATATTGGACTGTTGCAAATCGTCGCTGACAGCACTTGCGGGACGAGGCGTCTTCTGGTCTTTATCACGTGCATTGTCAAATAAATATATGGTTTTTTTTAAAGTGGCATTTTTAAATAAACTATTTATGCATGTTGTTTAAATGCACTTTAAATCATTTCGTGTTCAGTATCTCATGTGAAGGTTTTAATGTAATATAATGCGACGTTATGCAAACATTCAAATATTAAGAAGTGCAAGCTACCAGCATGCACAGAAAGTGCACTAAACGCATATTAAAGTTGTTAATTAAATATAACATTTCCATGAACAGAATAATATATTAGTATATCTTTAGAAATATATTCTGTTGATGTGAATTTCATTTCAAAATTCCAAAATGTAAGCATTAAACCCGAAATGACAAATATTCCCATTTGAAAACACTCTAGAAATTCAGACCTAATCAAATGTGTTTCGTTATTTAAAGCAAATAGAAAGTTTCAAGCATAGTAGATAGTTTAATTAATGATTCTATATATAAATAACGTATAACAACCTTTAAAATATTATGAGGCTTTAATATAAGATACAATGCATTTCTATTAATACTTCAAAACCTTTGGGATATTCAAGAGCTCTAACGTTATACAATTTCATTATTGCAAATCCATATTAATTAGCATAAAGCAAGAAAGTTGTGATATATTCTACATACGTTTCTAAACAAATATGTAGAGTGAAGAGCGAATTCAACTTATTCACGAGATGTTAACTCGATACAACTTATAATATGATATAATTAAGTCATATATTTCATATCCATTTGTGTTAAAATGAGTTAAATTCAGATGAATATTTCAAAATCATATGTTTCAATAAATATACCTAATTTTATATAATTATGTTAGTGTATTGTTAATTCATTGCTATATGTTTAGAGTATCGTATGTTAAGTACACCTAGTGCACCATAGAATGCACCATAGAATGTGAACTCTTATTGCACCCTTTGTCCACCAAATTCAGAGCGGAACCCAGTGCGCGTGGAAGTTATAGGGTTAGTGTCATCCTGTCCTTAATTCATAATCTCTCGGGTGGACTTTAATATCGGCATATTTATCGTGCCCATACTCTGCGTAAACACGCAGTTTTGGGGTGGCATCGAGCTTCAAACACGGATTACCACGCGCGATCTTTCTGCCATATCCACTAGTTTCGAATTAATTAAAAATGTTTCTTTATCAAATAGTATTTTGCTGATCGCTTAATATTTTACTACATGATTAAGAGAAAATATTGAAGTCAGTCCCAAATACTATTTCAAATATATATATTTTTTAACGATATTGAAAATATTTTTGACTATTTTGTTAATTTGGCGACATTTTTTCTCTTTGGCAACATTTTCCAAACAATTGCTAAATGTGTCGCCAGATTTATTGCCAAGAGATACAGACATACATACATAGAGGATGCATGTCTGCATAGCCTGGCGATGTAATGAGTTATAGTCTGTTATACAGAATTATAAACAACATGCATTTTGCTTTAACTCATTACATCGAGTTAAAACAAAATGCATTCTAATTTTAACAAATATATAGTCACAATCGACGAACTTTGCCACAAGAAAAAATAACATTTAAAAACATTAAAGTTTAAATGCTTTCCATCTAAATTCTCTCAAGTAGTTATGCTAAGCTCAATGATTTTAATAAACGACAGTCCTTCAATAGTAATCATTGTTGGATATTAACTCATAATCAAATTGTTCCTGAACGTTGATATTAAATAAAAAATATCTACCCCATGCGTGTGATCTATGTTTTTTGTATTTAATAACATTATATTTAATTACAAACTATATTCCAGGTACAAAATATTAAATGGATACAAAATTTATTTTTGAACCATAACCGTGAATGTTTCAAAAATAATTTTCCCCGTAGACATAAGATGGTAATCTCTGGCCTCAAATTTCACAGTTCACAGATCAAATTTTAAAAGTCTGGCTCAATCACGACCTATAATTAGGTAGATTTTCTAAATGTTCCAAATTTCGTCCAAAGCGGTCAAATAGTTGCTAATAAACAGTGCCAACAATACAAACGTATTTGAATTGATGCAAACAATTATCGCTCTTACCTAGCTGAGCTTCAATAAAAAACAATGCTGTTTGTAGAAAATAAGAATGATAACTAGATAAATCAGCTGAATGTAAAAACTTCTATTCCGGTTTCAATAATAAATTAAAAGATATATATTTCATCACGCCTTTTAAATATGCAGTGATACATGCAGTTGTACGAAAATTTTTGGAATCATGTTCATAGGGTAAAAACCGGCTTCGCTGCAGCTATTTTGTGCCTGTCACAGATCATCAATCCAGTTTTTAAAAACTTATGATGGAGAAAAATAAGTTAGTAGATGCTGGTTGCTGCAGTGGGGATATAACTTTCAGTAGAACGTATTGTCTTTGCGCATTTGCTATACGATAGACCGGATTTTATGTGTTTTGCAATTGAACTTAAGTGTTTATAAATTTATTTTCAGTTGTTTGACAATATTGGCTTTGTTTTTCATCACACAGGTTTGAACACACTGTGAGTAATATGACTTTTCGTCACTTCAGTAATTGCTATTTGGGGCTTATAAGTTATATCGATAACTAATACAGTCCACAATTGATAGTTTAAATTCTTGAAATTCTAATAATATTTTTAATTATTCCAAAGCCAAGATCACTTTTATAATTAGTTCAATTTTTGAATTGGACTTTCTTGAAAGTTTCTCTGATGCTTCTAAATCAAACTCTATTCTTACCTTTCGCTTAGAAATCACTGGTTTAATTTTTCATTCAGATCTGCTTCCTTTATTTCTTCAGCTATTTTTCTTTCTTTCTCCTCAAATTAGTTCACCAAGTAATTCTTTCATATTTGTTGTTTGCTTTTATTCATTTTTCAATTGTATTCCTAGTGTTTGGACATCGTGTTTAATTATTTTTCACGGCTATTCTTGTTTGTATGGTTTACACAAAATGTAAAAGTGGCATGTTCTTCAGTTAATGTTTTGGTATATTTACTCCATGTTGAGTTGTTTAATTCACTCTGCAATTCTTTTTCTCACCACTTTGGTTTCTTCCTGCTTATTATGAACTTCCAACCATCATTTCTTTTCTCTGTGAGTTTAAATGTTTATTCTAAGTATCATAGGTCTCGTTTTATTTTATTCGTGATATTGCATCTTTCATTTCTCATAACTGCAGTCTCCCGACAATTATATCGCAGATGCCGAAGTTGCTTGACAAAGTGAGGTTGCACTTTTGACATGCTCTGAAGAAGTAAGCTAGTTTTTTGTTCGAAATCGATTGTCTTATACATTTTATTGCATGCTGTATTTATATAGAGATTATATTTTAATTTAGTTTCATATGATAGAAACATGGTAAGAATGTGTTTTTTTCTTTCAGAACCTGTATTTGACTGAGTTACATGATACACCATTTTAAGCACGAATACATGCATAAATCTCAAAACGTTTTATAAGCGACCACAGATCATAAACAAAACCGTTTCATAGAAGTTCTGCTAATGTAATTATTAAAACTTTTTTAAAAAGTCGTCGACGTGTATATGAATGTTCTTAAAACAGCTAAAATTAATAAATTTGGAAGTTGTTAGTTAAACAAAATATTTGTATAAACCAAGTGAGATTAAGATGACGTATATCATTCTCATATGACTTTAACTCGTAAAAATTTATTCGTAAATATATCGTGTGCATTGAGATTTGAAGTTTATATTATGTATTATCCCACTAAAAATACTTAAATAACATATAGTTAGCTTAAACCAAATGCCAAAGATTGCTGTATGTTATCAATCACTTTATCCTTATAAGAAATACACATCCCACAGATTTCGTTCAAACTTTTTATAGCCTTTTTTGACACATAATTCATCATAAAAAGGTACGACATTGGAAATTGTAAAATACATTATCCAAAACATATTGAAAACTATATATCTACATAATATCAAAACAAGAAGCTAAAGAAACAGTCTGTTTATGTTTTACTTACCTTTTAAAATGTTATACACAAATATATTATAATTTAAATGTGTTATAACATTTAAATTGAAAATTAAAATTTACGATGTCATATGAAATACTTCAAAGTTCATGTACTAAAATATATTTTCTATAAATGTACTCTATATGCAAATGAAGTTTGTTTAAAAATTACAATTCACTTTTAAGATATATTTTGGATTCTTAGGATGACATGTTGGCATATATAATTTTTTTCTTTCTACATTAAAAAAAGTAACTACCGCTGCCTCCGCAGCTGTTTGACAAATTTCTAGTTTCTCGAGATTCTTTGCTTCGTACCAAAAAATTATTGCATATAAAAATATGAAATTTGGTACACTTGTAGAAAAAGCTTTTGGGAATTCTCTGAAATAAACCATTTTGTAATATATATTGTAATTTAAGAAATTGGAGAAAGGAATTTAGTTTTTGGATTTCTTAGGTTAAGAAAATTCCCTGCTTTCCCCACCCGCGGTAAATAGGCAGGGATATAAGAGATATTTTTGAAAGTACAATTTTTAGGAAATATAAATATGAAGCGATCTCTGGGAGTGCAACGAGTAGGAGGTGAAGCCTCCCGATGGGAGTTGTCCGAACGGAGCGAGCAGGGGGCGGAGCCCCCTAGTATATTAAAATATACTATGTGCAGAAGCTGATCAAATCATTTTGAAATGGAGAGATTTTGTCAACACAGGACATATGGTATCAAATGATCTGCAATTTGGTGTTATGTGTTTACATCCTCCATAACTGAAAATTAGGCTTCGTTATAGAAATAATCAAAGTTTGATGATCAGTTAAACTCAAATACATTGTAATTGCGTTGTTTCAGAATGTAGATGCGCAGAATTTAAGCAAAAATAAAGCGGTTTCAGAACGGATATGACATTAAATATAAATTAAAAAGAACTTTAAAAATCACGATTTTGACACACGATTGATACCATGTGTTATTTTGAAGTGGGTCACGTGATCCCTTCATATAGTATAGGAGTAATTATTATTTTAATTTTTATTTAAAATACTACCGAATATATTTTGCTGAAATATTTTTCATATATTTTACGGGACAATTTGAATATTTCCGAAAACTTTCGAAGCAATTTGTTAATTTTAAATTTGTTTAAAAATGTTTTGAAAAATTAGGTAGGTCCTATAGTGTTCAATGTATTTTATTTATTCAATCCGGGTTCAGACTGAAACTAATTGGATGATATTTTTCATTTATATTCCCATAGGTCCCACAGACCGTCTGAACAACATACTAAAATTTCTTTTGAGAAACTCATTTTTACGGCAGTTCGTACGAACGGGCAGACAGACAGACAGAATGAACAAAGTCATAAACACTTTTCAACTATGTCGTAAATTGTTAATAAAAAAAGAAAAAAAATAGAAAAATGCAGAAAATGAAGAATGAAATAAAAAAGAGAAACAGAGAAAGAAAAGGGAGAGAAAGAAAAATAGAAAGAGGCAAAAAAGAAATGATGAAAGGAAAACAGGAGAAATAGAGAAAGAAAAGAGAGAGTTAGAAAGAAGGAAAAAGAAAGAACTAGATAAAAAGAAGGGATATAAGAGAAAAATGCTGAATATTTGGTTTTAAAGTATCATGAATCCAATTTTTCTTAAAATATTTTCTGATATTTTTACTACGTTTACTCACAATCGGACTTTTCATAGAAGAATTTATGTTGTCACTTGGCATAAAAAATGTATATTTTAATAATTTAAAAATATACCAATAGGCAGTTTTAAATTTTTCAGATTTGATGAACGAACCATTATATCAGTGATATATATCTCTTTATATTCCGCTGACCATATCTTTGTAATATAGAGTCAAGGCCAGTGTCGCAGTATTCTGTCAAGGCCAGTGTCGCACCTATCGCATCAAATGATCTGCAATTTGGCATGATTTAAAATACATTATCATTTGCTGCCTCTTATTTATTTACAATCGGATAGAATTTTTTTTTTATATAAGTAGAGGACCTGCTCCCTGCTTGCTGGTGCTCGTCAAATTCAGCAAATCCCTTCCAGAGTCGGGAAGTTTTATCTCCTTTGTCTTGCTCTAACTTCGCGAGCTCTTTCTTGACGCCTGGTATACAAACATGATACATTCATTCGTTGGGTGTCCCTTGTTCCGTGTTCTACCAACCCTTCTTATGCTACCAACAATGGATCTCAATTTGCGATTTCTTTAAATCTGGCCAATGTATACTACCACCTTTATGTTCCCTGGTCAAATATGCTCTCTAGCTCCTTGCGCTTGGGGCCACAATCCCGGTTTATTGCCGCTCATTAGTAGCCTGAGTTCTCTTAACAGGCTCAAAATACTGACGAAAATATTTTCACAAAATAACCCCTACTATTCTCAAAACATTGACAAATCCAGAAATCCTTCTTCTGACACCAGTTTGTTACATACGTATCCTCAGGAATCGTGGGTGTGTACGGAGGATACAAGAACGAGTCCAAGTTTCTGGATAATTTAAGTTTATTCACAAGCATAAAGTATACAGCAACAATATACAATCAAAGAGCACTTATATACTCCACTTCTTTCACAGGATAAGCGATATTATTATTAAAATACAGACGAAAACTGAGAATGCAAAAAATGGGAGGGAACAAAATGTGGGGTGGCCACATTCAAATACTATTGTGCACGTCTAGGATAATCACAATTAAAATATTGCAGGTACAGAGTTTGCTTAAACGGTTTTAGAACAATTTTCTCTATCTCTTTATATTAAAAAAGTAGTCTCCGCTGAAGCCTCCGCTGATTGATAAATTTCTCGTTTCTCGAGATTCTTTGCTACGTACCGCAAAAATTATTGCATATAAAAATAGGAAATTTGGTACACTTATAGAAAAAGCTTTGTGGCATACGATGAAATAAACCGTTTTATTTATATATATTGTAATTTAAAAAATATTTATCGTCAAAATCAAAGACAAAATATTTGAGATACGAGTTCGCTTCCTGGATAGACTAACAATAGCAAGGCCACGAATGTTTGCAAGCAGGTACCTACTTGGGTGAATTTTTTACAAGACGGAGCCTTTTCTTTTAATTTCGATGAAGGTTTGGGGATATTTTGCCTTTTATGCACTTCTAAAGTGAACTTTTTTTCGTATTACACGTCTAGCGATTTATCTGTCTTGTACCGTAAAAACTATAGCATATAAAAATATGAAATTTAGTGCATTTATAGAAAAGTAATATTGTAACACAATGAAATAAATATTTCATTGATTTAAACTTTACTTTGGCATGAAATAGCTCACAGAGCAAGCTCATGATCAAGAGATTCAGTTTTGGAATACTCTGAGCTAAGAAAAATCCCTGCTTTTCCAACATGAGGAAAATAAGCAGGGAGAGAAAAGAGATTGTGAAAGTAGAATGTTTAAAAAATATCGATATAAAGCTAGCCCCAACGAGAGTATATATATATATATATATATATATATATATATATATGTTTATACATATATACATATATGTTTAGCAAGAAATAAGTTTCCTACTTCAGAGGGATCTAGAATGCGTTCTAATAGTTGAAATGTGATAAAATTTGAAATGCAGACAATTCAAATGATGCGCTTAATGTTTATTAAATCAAATATTTTAGTATCAACATTCACCAATAGACGGCGCTATAACACAAATGGTATTTATTTGCATATATTGAAAATGTGAAACATTATTTACCTTAGAGCGTATGCCTAGTAGCATTACCCTTTGGATAAAAAGAAGCGGATTCTACAAGAGAATTAGTTACTTCTTAGCACATCATGCCATCATTGCAAGAAAAAGCGCTACTGGTAAAATTGTTCTCCCAGTACCAGCAGAACTCCGTTGCAGCTGTAAAAGAATTCCGTCTTATGAAGCAGATACTACAAAGAGGTCCAATGTCTCCAGGTGCCCTACGCAAGATGATAAAGACATTTGAAACAACTGGGCAACTTGGCATTCTTCCAGGTAGAGGACGAAAGCCAATCCAGTCTTTTAGCGTTGAAAATGTGGCAACCGCGGTCGTTGAAGCCAGCAGTCATTCGCCGCATGGTAGTGTGAGTGTGCCAGTTGTTTTCCGTGTATTGGATATGCCGTCTTTCACTGTACGAAAAATCTTACGGCGGATTTTGAATTTTTATCAATACAAAATCGAGCCTGTGCACATATTGCAGGACGGAGACTCAGAGGTTTGTAAAACTTTTGTACTTTAGTTCCTTGCTCGAATTGTGGTTAACGTCATTTGGTCATGGAACATCCTGTGGACTGACGAAGACCACTTTTACAACAATGGGCAAGTTAACACCCACAATTGTCAAATTTGGGCAGGGGAAAACTCTCACGCTATCCAGGAGCAATCCTTGCATCCTGAAAAAGTGAGAGTATAACCCTTTTTATGCTACCAACAATGGAGCTCAATTTGTGATTTCTTTAAATCTACTACCAATGTATACTACCGCCTTTATGTTCCCTGGTTAAATATGCTGTCTAGCTCCCGGCGCTTGGGGGCACAATCCCGGTTTATTGCCGCTCATTAATAGCCAGAATTCGCTTCTCAGGCTCAAAATTTTGACGAAAATATTTTCACAAAATAGCACCTACTATTCTTAAAACATTGACAAATCCAGAAATCCTTCTTCTGACACCAGTTTGTTACAAACGTATCCTCAGGAATCGTGGGTGTGTACGCAGGATACAAGAACGATTCCAAGTTTCTGAATATTTTCAGTTTATTCACAAGCATAAGGTAAACAGCAAAAATTTACAATCAAACAGCACTTAAATACTCCACTAATTTCACAGGATAAGCGATATTATTATCAAAATACAGACGAAAATAATTTCACTTACTAATCTCAAAATATTGACAAAAATCACATTTCAATGTAGCTCTTGCCACACCAATTCGCCAACTCCCCTGCAAAGGAGGAATGAGTAATTTTATAGTTTCCTTATAGAAACTTCTGGAAATCCCTCCATATCTACTGGACTAATTTTTATGTCGTGAAGTGTCTGGAACATTCTAGAGGTCGTTAAATATGGCAACCCTTCTTCTAACTGGGAAATCCTGGAAACCCAGAGAACCAAGCCAGTTCAGCTCACTCGAAAGCATGGAAGAGTTGACTGAACGGCCCAGAAAGTTCCTGGAAAACCCTGAGATGTTGTCAGCCCCACATCATGGTGACCCCACATCATGGACTGCGTTTTCTTCGTCTGGCCTTCGAGACAGACGAAAGCGTAGGCGTCAGAGAGAATATTTCGCGTTCGCAACAGTACCCTGCAAAGTATACCAGCAAATGACATTTTCTTGATACTCGCACACTGTCTACTCCGTCTTTGTCATACCACACACATATTTATTTTCTATGAGCCATGAACAGGAAGGGATGGGTCAGCACTACCAACTAACCGGTAATAAATAATTTTCTGATTTTGTGGGAGCTCTTGGTTTCTCGGTATCTATCAGTAGAATGCTTATTTCGAAGTTCAAGTTCAAACAGAACAGAAAATCTGTGTTTGAAAAAATTTAAATATCTAATGCAAATTTTTGTTTTCGATCATATATTAAATTCACAAACTGAAATATTATATTAATTTTATTTACATTTCAAAACCACACAAATATTTGAACTTTAGGGTGGCAGTTTGGAACATTAAGGGACAGTTGACACGTTTTGCCCCCTGGATCCCGCCAGTACAATTATTTTTTCGCTTTTGCAACCTTTGGTGCTTACATTGAAGATTTTGAATGAGGGCAACCAAACAAATTTTAATAGTAATAATGCAAAAACTCGCTGTGTTTTGGAAACAACTTTCAAAGGTCTTTGACGTCGCTTATGACGAAATGCTATGCTGATACTGAGCTGAGTAATTATTGATTCGTTGCTAGGCCCCAATCTTACATTAAGAAGCCTTGGTCCAGGTATTTCTGGTGAGTATCGCCCATATTTGTGCGTTGTGATTATTTTGTTCAACTGCAGTCTTTTATGGCGCAGCTTTCTAGATCTCTAATATAATCCTTAGAGTATTGAGTGAAATCGTATAGTAAACGAAATCATTCTAAATGATATCCTACTAAAATATTACCGGAACCTAAAATATTAGAATATATAAAAATATTTTAAGTTTTAATTACGGTAATTTCCTTCATTTTATGAAGATAGATAATACGTACACAATTTTCGGTTTAAATAAGGGTTGTTCAAGCGATTGCAGTTGAAAGAAATTAACCTATGACCTGAGCGGTTTTAAATAAAATAAAATAAAATGTTGAAATTAAATGACAAAATTAGTACCAATATGAAAACCACATCGAAAATCAGCACATCATGCCAACATTGCAAGAAAAAGCGGTGAAATTGTTCTACCAGAACCAGCAGAACTCCGTTGCAGCTGTAAAAGTATTCCGTCTTATGAAGCAGATACTACGAAGAGGTCCAATGTATTCAGGTGCCCTACGCAAGATGATAAAGAAATTTAAAACAACTGGGCAACTTGGCATTCTTCCAGGTAGAGGACGAAAGCCAATCCAGCCTTTTAGCGTTGAAAATGTGGCAAACGCGGTCGTTGAAGCCAGCAGTCATTCGCCGCATGGTAGTGTGAGTGTGCCAGTTGTTTTCCGTGTATTGGATATGACGTCTTCCACTGTACGAAAAATCTTACGGCGGATTTTGAATTTTTATCAATACAAAATCGAGCCTGTACACCTATTGCAGGACGGAGACTCAGAGGTTTGTAAAACTTTTGCACTTTAGTTCCTTGCTCAAATTGTGGTTAACGTCAGTTGGTCATGGAACATCCTGTGGACTGACGAAGCCAACTTTTACCTCAATGGGCAAGTTAACACCCACTGTTGTCAAATTTGGGCAGAGGAAAGCCCTCACACTATCCAGGAACAACACTTGCATTCTGAAAATGAAGAGTATGGTGTGGTTTTACGGCGACCTTTTTCATTGGACCGTATTTTTTTAAAGAGGTAACTGCAACTTGAATCAAAACCTATTCCGTTACAGGACTACGGTGCCGTGATAAGCTGAAGGATTTTGTAATCCCACAACTTCAACAGCTTGAATGCCTTTAGAACATCATTTACATGCAGGATGGCGCACCTCCTCACATTGAGCGTAGTGTAAAGCAATTGCTAAAACAGTGTTTCACAGCTGAACGGGTGATCAGCCGTCATTTTCCAACAGCATGACCTCCTGGTTCCCCGGATATAACCCCCTGCGACTTTTGGTTGTGGGGTTTCCTAAAGGACAATATCTACCGTAAAAGATCCAGCACCTGTGCCAGATCTGAAGGATATCATTCGGCGCCATGTTCTTGATGTTCCGGCAGACTCACTCCGGTCAGCTGTGGAAAATATGGTTCTGCGATTGGAGCACATTGTTGAACATGAAAGGGGATATATTGAGCAGTTTAATGCTACTTTTTTAATATTATTTAACATTTATAAAGCCTATTACATGTTTTTATGTGTATTACAACGCCACATATTAGCAGATTTGTGTACTAAAATTCTTGATCAAATAAGTAACTATAGCCCAAGATTAAGGATAAAAATAGAAGGTAATTTATATATATATATATAATCCAAGAAAAAGAAGATTTAAAGGAATGTGGGATAACCAAATGCTTTGCATTTAATGGTTGGGGAGGATTGCGACTCCCCCTCCCGTTTAAAGCTGCTTTTCTAGCCTAGGCAAACGCTCACGGTACCAATACAAAACTAAAGGTTGGTCCCCAATGCGTGCTAATACGAAGGCACCCGGATACGGAAGAACAAGACCAACCAACAGAAGGAAACTGAACCAAAAATGAATCCTGCCCAACTCGCTATCTTATATATGTTCATCTTACGCATGCGTGCAATCCTAGCAGGTACGCATAAACTTTATTTACTTGCAATTTGATGAAGTAAACTGTCAAAATCCACATGATCCCTGAAAATCGATTTATAACAATCCTTTAAGAAATATAAAGGATAATGTCTATATTTCTTAAAGGTCGGCCTCAGTTATGATTTTATGTGTCGGCCTCAGTTATGATTTTAATGTTGTTATTATTGCAATCATTTATAAACGTATTGTAAATTTGGTTTCTCTTAAAGTGTCCGAGTATGATATTTCTGAAATTATTCGTGGTAAGATTTGTTTTCCAATCGATGAGATGATTGATCTTAATTCTATACAATTCTCTTTTGTCATATAACGTTCTATAATGACCATATAATCCATGTTTTTTTTATAGAGATGTCCAGAAAATTTACCGCTTCATTTTGTTCTTGACAATTTTCTATTAATTCCAATTCCGTTGGGTAAAAAGTGAAATCGAAATTGATGGTGTCTTCATAACACCGCAATAGCACATCGTCAACAAACCGGAAATATGGTATCTGACAAAATATGGGTTCTCTTTTCATATGTTGAGAGGTAAATATTAGCCAAGATTGATGAGCAGGCTCCTCCCATTGGAATTCCCTTTATTTGTCGGTAATAATATTTTCCGTTATATACAATTCATCCTTGTACTTTATGTTCTTTTTCCAGTAAATTTGGCTTTGATATCTCTTGTCTTTCATGGTGGTGCATTTTGGATGGCCAGCAGTGTAGAATATTTTCCTTTAATACTAGTTCAATAAGGTCAAGGTATCTTCGATAAGTAATAAAATCCTTCAAATGAAATTCTTCATGTAATTTTTCCAAGATTGGGTATAAATTAGATAAATCAATGTTGTTAAAAAGGTATTTTAATGATTTAATGTTTTGGAATTAACAGGACTCGTTTACTTACTTGCCCTTATGACGCAATTCTTGTATATTGGATTAATTGTATATGTTTTAATGTTTTAATGTATTGGAACTAACAGGACTCGTTTATTAACTTGCCCCTTTGACGCATTTCTTGCAAATAAGATTAAAAAAATCACTCCAAAAAAGTTTAAAATCTTTGAAAATGTCACTTATTCCATTATTGGACTGTATGGTTACACGAAATATTACGGATCACATGTGGACGTATTGAATTGAAAGAGTATTTTATTGCTACCTTGATGAGTATTTCCTGTTCTACTTGTAAGGCTTAAAGCAATGAAATCTCAAATTTATGAGGCGTATAGTACAAGACTGCTAACGAATTACTTATATACTCCTCAATATGAGTCATAAAATGTTGAATCTAAACATGAATGAATACAACTTATTATATAAAGTGACTGGCAAAAATATTTGTCACTGAATATATGCTCGGTGTCGCAATAGATAAGGGAATTTGTGGCATCGATAACCAATTACCATTTGCTCTCTACATTGATGAAGTCTATTAAAAGCTATTTCCAACCTCTTTATACAGTCCAGGAAAAACAAGCGACAATAAGAAAAAATGTCCGTAATAGTGATCATATGTATAATGACACGATTCATACAGAATCACAATTTTTTAAAAATGATTTTATTCATCACAGTCATATAAGATATTGTGGATTTCAAAAATGCCTTTCAAAAAGATGCAAACTGTGTCCTGTGGCCAAACCGCTTCAAATTAAGAAGCATGCTAATCAGAACAGAATATTTTGTAATTCTTACAACACAATATACTGTATCACTTGTCTTACATGTCAAGCTAAATATATTGGACAGACTCAGAATCCACTTAATATAAGAATCAATTTACACAGGAGTCAAATCTGTAAGAAAAGACAACTCGATCGACAATTAAGCAGTTTGGAAATTAGGCATTTCAGACAACATGATTTTTCTAGAACCATCATCACCATTCTTGAGATAGTATCTCAATTGATATGGAAAGATTGTGGTGGGAGGCCACACATATTAAACAGTACTCAACGACATTCCCTTATGGATTGAATTCCCTCAATTTTAAAGAAAGCTACAATTAAATTATTGTAGAAATATTGACAATTATCCATTAGCAAGTTCATTGATACAAAGGAAGTCACAGCGATGGTATAGAGGAAGAGGAAAATACCATTATAGCTATAACAACACAGAAGAAAAAATCTCCAAATTTATAGAATCATTTAAATCCAAAGACGGAATCAAGTACAGTTGGATTTAGGATGTCATTTACAGTATAAAAATCAAATATTTACCTCGAATATGGGCTTTCATACAGCAATATACGTTGGAAGAACCTATTAACTTTCAAATATAAGAAACACATAAAAATATAGCCATTATGCTTGACTTAATTAAATTAAGGGCCGGAAAATTTCAAATTACATTAAAACCCAGAATACAGAACAAGCAAGGTATGGAATATTTTATAACCACATTCTTAAATAAGAAATTTGATAGAATTCCCTTTAAATCGATACTCTACAATATTAAAACTTTCTTACCTATTCAGGACCTTAAGGTAAAAATGACTTACCGCTTTGTACGCACAAACGGTAGAAGATTCTTCAACTACAACAATATCTGCAAAGAATTAGATACTAAAACAACAGAATGCAAATGCCTTGATAGCAAACATAAAGATCCTTATCATAATCACATCATTACAGGTGATCTGGATATTATCTCAGATAAAACTCTAAAAAATATTTTCAAACCCGAAACTAAATACAGATCACAAGAATATAACCACGTAGTCGGAAATTTCAATTAAGATCTAGAAGAAAATGAAGCGGTAAATTTTCTGGACATCTCTATAAAAAAGCATGGATTATATGGTCATTATACAACGTTATATGACAAAAGAGAATTATATAGAATTAAGATCAAGCATCTCATCGATTGGAAAACAAATCTTACCAAGAATAATTTCAGAAATATCATACTCGGACACTTTAAGAGAAACCAAATTTACAATACGTTTAAAAAGGGATTGCAATAATAGCAACATTAAAATCATGACTGAGGCCTTATATAAACATTATCCTTTATATTTCTTAAAGGATTGTTATAAATCGATTTTCAGGGATCATGTGGATTTTGACAGTTTACATCATCAAACTGCAAGTAAATAAAGTTTATGCGTACCTGCTAGAATTGCACGCATGCGTAAGATGAACATATATAAGATAGAGAGTTGGATAGGATTCAGTTTTGGTCCAGTTTCCTTCTGTTGGTTGGTCTTTTTCTTCCGTTTCCGGGTGCCTTCGTATTAGCACGCATTGGGGACCAACCTTTGCTTTGTATTGGTACCTTGAGCGTTTGCCTAGGCTACAAAAGCAGCTTTAAATGGGAGGGGGGGTCGCAATCCTCCCCAACCATTAAATGCAAAGCCTTTGGTTATCCCATATTCCTTTAAATCTTCTGTTTCTTGAATTATTATCTGCTTCGGAGTATACAGCGGCTTGGCGAATTTTCCTGAGCAGTGCCTTTGCTTTTTGTGGATATGCATAGGAATTCTATTTGAATTTGATTACTGGCTTTTATATGATATATATATATATATATATATATATATATATATATGTATATAATTTCAAAAGAGCAAGTATCAAATTGAAAAAAGAAGGAAGGCTGAGAAGCTTACTTAAAGGCGGTAAGGGGTTGTGACATTACACCCCAGTTGTCAACATGCATGTCATAATTGCCGCGGCATTGCACTCCTGGACGCCAGCTCTGGCTGAAGCCAACCTCCGAAGTGACAATAACAATTATCACAAGACCTTTGAGAAAGAAAAGTCCAAGGAAAATGCTCAGTCTATCACATTATTGTATACAAGTCCGTCAAACGGCTTATTACTTCCTAAATATAACTGCGTGGTATCGTTCTTCGGTCCTGTTATTATGATAAATCATATTCATTATATGCGATTCATCATCAACCAAGTTGATATAATATTGATTTTAATTTGAAACAATATTCATTATCTTTACCATAAAAATTATTTATATAATATTTCATGCGAACCATCATCAACTGAGCATTTTCATTGGACTTTTCTTACTCAAAGGTTTTGGGATACTTGTTATTGCCAGTTCGAAGGTTGGCTTCAGCCAGAGATGGCGTCCAGGAATGCAATGCCGCGGCAATTATAACATGCATGTTGACAACTGGGGTGTAAGGTCACAACCCCTTACTGCCTTTAAGTAAGCTTCTCGCTAAGCCTTCCTTCATTTTTCTATTTTTTACTTGCTCCTTTTACATTTTATATGTATATCGTGCATAGTATTTGTTGCTGCTTTGCGCCTAAATGCTATATCACTACAATATCTTTAATAATTTCCGCTTTTATATATATATATATATATATATATATATATATATATATATATATATATATATATATATATAATGATTAATACTGACTTTTATATAATGCATTATTTATTTAAGCTAGCAGAGTAAAATTCATAACATGTACGTCCGAATCTCTAATATATATAATTATTCCTATATAGACAATTTATATTAATTATTAAATTATGTACATCAGTACATCACTAAATATATTAATGTTTTAATCATTTATCAATTTATTATCAATAAATAGAAAAGCAGTATCGAAATTTAATTATGTATTGTTCTGGCATAAAATGAGTCAGTGAGTTAATTTCGAATGGATTTGTTTTATTCGAAATTCCAATGGTTCCTTTTCCGTTCTCTTTTATGCAGTTATTGCGATATTAATGTACTAGCCCATTCAGCAATGCCAGTGAATTAGTACATAAATGTGGCCATTTACTGCAATTCCAAATCCGTGATGCTTAATGACATAAACTAACTGTTATCAAGACTTTTGAAACTTCCCCTTTATTTACTTTATATTCTTCGCGTATAAATGAATTGCAAGCATATATATTTAGCAAATTATTTGTATTATCAAAATGTCTAATATGATCAGATCATGACTTTACGTAAAACCCCAGGACGGCACATTTGTTCTGTCTTTCTTTATTTAAAAATAACAATTTAAATACCTAACATATAATTTGAAAATGAAATTTCATCGAAATCAATCATCATACCAATTTCATATAGCATAATTTGCTATTCATCTGAGTAAAACTGAACAAAGAAATTGATCGGAAACGTAACGACTGAAATTAAAGAAGATATTCCAAAGCGGGTCCTATATTCTATATCAGTTGAAAATATCTGATTTACTTTTCAAAACAATTTGCTTCCATATCTTTTTTATTATTTTCTACTTGTTTACGATTTTTTTTTATTTTTCGCAGTATTTCATGAAGTTAGCTATTATATCTTTGCAAATTAGTTTGTTTTGATATCGTATTCTAGGTTTTACATTTCCCGTACTGGTTTATTAACTGTTATTTTTTCGGCAGGTTTAAATGACTAATATTGCTTTTGAAACTGGTTAGTTTTCTTTTTAACACTTTACAACAAAGTTCAAAAGTGTTTATGACTTTGTTCATTCTGTCTGTCTGTCTGTCTGTCTGTCCGTTAGCACGATAACTGCCGTAAAAATGACTTAATCAAAATGAAATTTTAGTATGTTGTTCAGACGGTCTGTAGGACCTATGGGAATATAAATGAATAATATCACCCAATTAGTTTTGGATTGAACCCGGGTTGAAAAAATGAAATACATTGAGCCCTAAGGGACCTAATTTTTCAAACATTTTTTAAGCGGATTTAACATTCACAAATTGCTCCGTAAATTTTAGGTAATAGTCAAATTGCTCCATAAAATAGACAAAAAAAAATTCAGCGAAATATATTCAGTAGTTTTTTAAATAAAAATTAAAATAATAATTACACATCCTATATGAAACGATCACGTGACCATGATATGAAACGATCACGTGACCGTGATATGAAACGATCCCATGATCCACTTCAAAATGATATATGGCATCCATCTTGTTTCAAAATCGTGATTTTTTAAAGTTCTTTTTAATTCATATTGAGTGTTGTATCCGTCCTAAAACTACTTTATTTTTGCTTAAATTCTGTGCATCTACATACTAAAACAACACAATGACAATATATTTGAGTTTAAATTCTCATTCAAATTTGATTATTTCTACAACTAAGCCTATTTTTCACCTATGTAAAATGTAAACAGCAAAATATGTAGAATGAGTTGTATTAGAATTACTGTATTTCTTTAACACAAAATAATTCAGTCCATGGAGTCTGCATGGCTGATATGAATGAAATATTAATTGATTTTATAAACAGAAGGACGATTTTTTTCGATGAAGTTTTAAGCATAAAGTTTATGAATTGTAGCTCCATGGTCTTAATTTTTAAATAAAATAAATTATTATAGTATTGTGATGAATGAAATGGAGAAAGTTATGAATGAAATCCTGCTTTTATAGAGAGATCCAGGCGTATTATTTCTTCTATGACGTCATTTGAATTTATTTCAGTTGTTTTCGATGAAGTTTTCAAATACAATAAATTATCGTAGTATTATGATAGTTTTAAAAATATTACCGTGGAATGTATTGCATTTTAGAGATATTTAAACCAGGCAATTTATATTTCAATGCCGTCATTTGAATGAAGTTCATTTTTATCAATGAAGGTTTAAGTTTTCAAATATAATAAATCAATGTAGTATTGTGATAAGTTTTAAAATATTACCGAGGAATGTATTGCATTTTCGACTTTTTTAAATAAAATTGCATTGAAGTTGGAAAGTGTTTCATAATCAATGCTTTAAGCATGATTGATCTTTCTTGTTAATTTATGACACAACACTTGTATTTGCAGTTTTACTCACCGAGCAATTTTTCAGAATCTTTCTTCTGGACGTTCACTTCCCTCCTTGATTTTTGTAATTTTTTCATAGTTTCTATTACGTTGTTCCTGTTTCTTTGGCTTTTAACTCATATTTCTAATCTCCCCATTGGTAGCATTTTTCATACTTTTGCTCTGTTTGTTATTATACTGGCAGATATCGTTTTTGCATTGACTAGTGTAGATCGTGCTTCTAGCTAGCCCTGACGAAGAGGATTGTGTACTGTATTTGAAAATGATGGACATCATATACTCTTTATGTCTCATGCTATTTTGAATAAATTCTATGTAAATTTCACACCAAGATGTTTTCATATACAACTTATAGCTTTTTGAAAATAAAGAGTTACTGATTGTATTTTAATACTTGCGATTTATATAAATTTAAATTTAAATTTTTTCAGTTGGCAGTTTTTTCGCATGAACTTATTTGGATATTGTCAACAGGGTTTTAAATAATTCAAATAATATTATTACATCAAAGATCTAAACTTATTACCAAAATGTTCTAATATTTTAATTTGAATTACTAGAGGGCTGTACCCCCCCTGCTCGCTACGCTTCGCCAATCCCATTTGTTTGACTTTGTCTCCTACTCGCTACTCTCGAAGAACTTGTTTCATACCTATATCTTATAATTATACTTTTAAAAATATATTTCAATATCCCTAACTATTTTCGGCACGAGGTAAAAATAGGGATTTTTCTCATCCCAGAGAATCTGAAATCTGAATTCCTAGATCCAGAAATCGCTTCGCGAGCTGTTTCATACCAAATTAAAGTTTAAATAAGTTAACGGTTTATTTCATTTTATTACTCTATTATTTCTCTATAAATTTACCAAATTTTATATTTTTGAATGCTACAGATTTTATGGTACGAGACAGAGAAATTGGTATACTTGCCGTAACGAAAAAAAATTACTTCAGAAGTGCATAAAACGTAAAATATCTCAAACTACATCGAGATTAAAACAAGAAAGATCAATCATGCTTAAAGCATTGATTATGAAACACTTTCCAACTTCAATGCAATTTTATTTAAACATGTCTAGAATGCAATACATTCCTCGGTACTATTTTAAAACTTATCACAACACTATATTAATTTATTATATTTGAAAACTTAAACCTTCATCGAAAAAAATGAACTTCATTTAAATGACGGCACTGAAATATAAATTGTCTGGTTTAAACATCTCTAAAATGTGATACATTCCTCGGTAATAGTTTTAGAATTATCATAATACTACGATAATTTATAATAAACGAAGTTGAAAATTGTTTATGACTTTGTTCATTCTGTCTGTCTGTCTGTCCGTTAGCACGATAAGTGCCATAAAAATGACTTAATCAAAATGAAATTTTAGTATGTTATTCAGACTGTCGGTAGGACCTATGGGAATATAAATGAATAATATCACCCAATTAGTTTTGTATTGAACCCGGGTTGGAAAAATGAAATACATTGAACCCTATGGGACCTAATTTTTCAAACATTTTTTAAGCGGATTTAAAATTCACAAATTGCTTCGAAAATTTTAGGTAATATTCAAATTGTTCCATAAAATGTATATAAAAAATCAGCGAAATATATTCAGTAGTTTTTAAAATAAAAATTAAAATAATAGTAACACCCCTTATATGAAGCGATCACGTGACCATGATATGAAAAGATCACGTGACCCACTTCAAAATGATATATGGCATCCATCTTGTCTCAAAATCGTGATTTTTAAAGTTCTTTTTAATTCATATTGAGTGTTGTATCCGTCTTAAAACCACTTTATTTTTGCTTAAATTATGTGCATATACATACAGAAACAATACAATTACAATATATTTGAGTTTAAATGCTCATCCAAATTTGATTATTTCTACAACTAAGCCTATTTTTCACCTATGTAAAATGTAAACAACAAAATAAGTAGAATGAGTTGTATTAGAATTGCTGCATTTCTTTAACACAAAATCATTTAGTTCATGGAGCCTGCATAGCAGTTATGCATGGAATATTCATTGATTTTACAAAGAGAAGGACGATATTTTTCGATGAAGTTTTACGTATAGATTTTAATTACTTGTCGCTCCATGGTCTTAATATTTAAATAAAATAAATTACTGTAGTATTGTGATGATCGACATGAATGGGAAATTATATATGAATGAAATGCTGCTTTTATAGGGAGAGCCAGGCGTGCAATTTTTTCTATGATGTCATTTGAATGAATCTCAGTTGTTTTCGATGAAGTTTTCAAATAAAATAAATTATCGTAGTATTATGATAATTCTAAAATTATAACCGAGGAATGTATCACATTTTAGAGATGTTCAAACTAGGCACTTTATATTGCAATGCCGTCATTTGAATGAAGTTCGTTTTCTTCGAAGAAGGTTTAATTTTTCAAATACAATAAATTAATGTAGTATTGTGATAAGTTTTAAAATATTACCGAGGAATGTATTGCATTTTAGACATGTTTAAATAAAATTGCTTCGAAGTTGGAAAGTGTTTCATAACCAATGCTTTAAGCATGTTTGATCTTTCTTGTTTGAATATACTAGGGGGCTCTGTCCCCTGCTCGCTCTCGCTCGCCCAACTCTTTTCGGGGGGCTTCGCCTCCTACAAGCTGCGCTCGCAGAGCTCGTTTCATATCTATCTTTCCCAAAGATTCTACTTTCAAAAATCTCCCTTCTATCACCTGTCTATATTACGCAGGTGGGAAAAGCATAAATGTTTCTTAGCCTGGGGTATCTAAAAATTGAATTCCTTGATCATGAGCTCGCTTCGCGAGCTATTTCATGCCAAACTAAAATCTAAATCGATAAACGGTTTATTTCATCGGGTTACCCTATTATTTCTTTATAAATGTACCAAATTTCATATTTCTGTATGATGTAGTTTTACTGTACGAGACAGAGAAATCGCTAGACGTGTCAATACGAAAAAAAAGTTCACATCAGAAGTGCATAAAAGCAAAATATTTCAAAAACTATATCAAACTTAAAAAAAGGGGCTCTATCCGGCAAAAATTATTCACTCACTTAGGTACTGGTCTGAAAAAATTCGTAGTTTTGCTATTGTTAGTCTATCCAGGAAGCAAACTAACTAAAATATTGTGTCTTTGATTTTGACATTCAATATTTCTTAAATTGCAATATATATCAAAAAACGATATATTTCAAAGTATTCCCCAAATATTTTTCTACAAGTGTACCAAATTTCATATTTTTATCTGCAAAAATTTTTGCGGTACGAAGCAAAGAATCTCAAGAAACAAGAATTTTGTCACACAGCGACGGCTGCAGCGTCAGCTACTTTTTTAATATAGAGAGATATTGGCGTTAGAGAAAACCGCTCTAAAAACGTGTAAGCAGCCTCTAGACCTACAAGATTTGAATTGAGAATATCCTAGACAAGCATAAAATGTGAATGTGGCCACCTCACATTTGTTCCCTCCCATTTTTTGCAATCTCAGTTTTCTTGGAACAGTGTTTATTGGCTATATATATGAAACTGAAAGGAGATAATTTATAAATAAATGGTCTCATTCCAAGTCCCTATTTACATAGGTGCTGAAATAGCCAATTGAAAATCGGAAAATGAAATAATTTTTCGATGTGGTTTTCATATTGGTACTAATTTTGCTATTTAATTACAACATTTAATTTAATTTTATTTCATTTAAAGCCCATCAGGTCACAGGTTAATTTCTTTCATCTTCAACCATTTGAACAGCCCTTGGTTATACAGAAAACTGTGTACGTATTATCTATCCTCATAAGGTGTAGGAAATTACCATAATTAAACTTAAAATAATTTTGTATATCTTCTAATATTTTGGACATCGATAATATTTTAGAAGTATATCACTCATAAGAAATGAATTCGTTTAACTTCGGGTTACAGTAACGCAGGCAGAAATCCAGAAAGCTGCGATATAAAAGGCCGCAGTTGGTTAACATAATCAAAGTGCACAAATATGGACGATACGCACCAGCCAAAACTGGACAAAGGCTTCTTAATGTAAGGTTGGTGCCTAGCAACGAATCAAAAATTTGTCAACTCAGCATCAGGTGCATAGCATTTCTTCATTAACGATGTCAAAGACCCTTTGAAAAATGTTTCCAAAACACAGCAAGTTTTCGAATTATTACCATAAAATTTATTTGGCTGTCCTCTTTCAAAATCTTCAATGTGAACAGCAAAGTTTGCAAAAGCGAAAGAAGAATTGCATTGGCGGTATCCAGGGAGCATAACGGGCCAACTGCCCCCTAATGTTCCTAACTGCGACCCCAAAGTTTAAATATTTATGTGGTTCTGACATATAAATAAAATTAATATAATATTTCAGTTTATGAATTTAGTATATGATCGAAAGAAAAATTGCATCAGATATTTATATTTTTTCAAACATTAATTTTCTGTTCTGTTTTAACCTGAACTTCAAAATAAACAATCTACTGAGAGATACAGAGATACTAATATATCAAGAAATCCGGTCAAGTAAGCACCAAAAAATCCGGCAAAATAAGAAAATTCTTTATTACAGGTTAGTTGACAGCGTTTACCCATTTCTTCATGTCCATGACTCATAGAAGAGAAACAAATATATGTGTATGGTATGAGGAAGAGAGATTGGGCAGTGCACGAGTATCATGAAAATGGTATTTGCTGGTATATTTTGCAGGGTACTATCGCGAACGCGAAATATTCTCTGTCGCGCCTCCTCTTTCGTCTGTCTCGATGGCCAGGCTAAGAAAACACAGTCCGTGACGTCAGCATGACGTGGGGATGACGTGAGCCCATGGCTTTCAGAAAAATTCCGGACCGTTCATTCAACTGCTCAATACTCTCGAGTGAACAGAATACGCTGGGCTCTCAATGTTTCCAGGATTTCCCCGTTAGAAGAAGGGTTGCCAGATTTGACAACTTCCGGAATGTTCCTGACACTTCCCGAAATAAAAACTAGTCTAGGAGATATGGAGAGATTTCCAGAAGTTTCTATAGAGAAACTATAAAATGACTCTTCCTTCCATTGCAGGAGAGTTGACGAATTGATGTGGCAAGAGCTATATTGGACTGTGATTTTTGCAATATTTTGAGAATAATAGCTGCTGTCTTGTGAAAAACCTAGACCACCTAGGGTAAGAGCACCTGGTTGAATGGCCGGATCCGCTATTTTGGGAAATTATTTTCGTCAGTATTCTGAGAATAATATCGCGTATTCTGGGAAATTAGTGGCGAATTTAAGTGCTGTTTGATTGTATATTGTTCCTGTTTACGTTGTGCTTATAAATAAACGTAAATTATCCAGAAACTTGGACTCGTTCTTGTATCTTGCGTACACACCCACGATTCCAGAGGATATGTTGGTAAAAAACTGGTGTCGGAAGTGGAATTTCTGTGTTTGTCAATGTTTCGAGAACAGTAGAGGCTGTTTAGTGAAAATATTTTCGTCAGCATTTTGAGCCTGCTAAGCGAACTCCGGCTATTAATGAGCGGCAATAAACCGGGGATGTAGCCCCAAGCGCCAAGAGCTATCGAGCATATTTGACCAGGAAAAATGAAGGCGATCGTATGCATTGGCCAGATTTAATGACTTACAAATTGAACTCCAGGGTTAGTAGCACACGAAGGGTTAGTAGCACGCCAAACAAGGGACCCACAAAGAAAGTATTTATTACGTATGTTTATCAGGCGTCAAGAAAGCGCTCGGGAAGCGACGCAAGGGAAGCCAGTAGGAGGCAAAGCCTCTCGACTCGCCAAGCGAATTACGGTGTTTGACGAACGTCAGCAAGCAGATTGTAACCAAAATAAGAGGCGACACATGTCAATGTATTTTAAATCATCATACAAAATTGCAGATCATTTGGTGTGATAGGTCTGGCACTAGCCTTGACAAAATACCTATCTATTTTAAAAAGATTTGGTCAGCGGAATATAAAGATATATATATATGATTGCAAAAAAGTTGGTCCATCAAATTTTAAATTTTTTAAACTGTCTATTGATTTATTTTTAAAGTATTAAAATATATCTTTTTTATGCCAAGCGACAGCATAAAACCTTTCATGAAATGTCCGATTCTGAGAAAAAGTATTTAAAATATAAGAAAATATTTTTCAAAATTGGATATATGAGACTTTTATACTTAATTTTCAGCATTTATCTCTTACACACTTTCTTTTTATCTCGTTATTTTTTTTCCTTCTTCCTATTTCTAACTTTTCTTTATCTATTTCTACTTTTTTCATTTCATCATTTATTTTCTTTGTATTTCTCTTTCTCTCTTTTTCTTTCTCGATTTCTCTTTTCTTTTATTTCATTTTTACTTTTCTGCATTTTTCTCTTTCTCTGTCTCTTTCTCTATTTATTAACACTTTACAACATAGTGTAAAAGTGTTTATGACATTGTTCATTCTATCTCTCTGTCTGTCCGTTCGCACGATAACTGTCTTCTAAATAAATTTATCAAAATGAAATTTAAGTATGTTGTTCAGACGGTCTGAGGGATCTATGGGAATATAAATGAATAATATTACCCAATTCGTTTCGGACAGAACCAGAGTTGAAAAAATGAAATACATTGAACACTATGAAACCTACCTAATTTTTCAAACATTGTTTAAACAAATTTAAAATTCACAAATTGCTTTGAAAGTTTTAGGAAATATTCAAATTATCTCATAAAAATATGAAAAAAAATCTGCAAAATATATTCGGCATTATTTTAAATAAAAATTAAAATAATATTTGCACTCATATTATATGAAGAGATCAAGTGACCCACTTCAATATTAAATATGGCATCAAGCTTGTGTCAAAATTGCAGTTTTTAAATTTCTTTTTATTTTAACTTTAGTATTGTATCAGTCTTAAAACCGTTTTATTTTTGCTTAATTTCTGTGCATATTTATTATGAAACAACGCAATTACAATGTACTTGAGTTTAAATGATCAATGACATCCATCTTGTGTCAAAATCGTGATTTTTAAAGTTCTTTTTCATTTGTATTTAGTGTTGTATCCGTCCTAAAACAGCTTTATTTTTGCTTAAATTCTGTACATCTACTTTCTGAAACAACGCAATTACAATATATTTGAGTTTAAATGATCATCCAACTTTGATTATTTCTACAATGAAGCCTAATTTTCCTTTATGGAGATTGTAAACAAATAAAGATGTAGGATGGGTTGTATAAGAATTTTTGAATTTCTGTAATGCAAAATTATTTTGCTCTGGAATCTGCAAAATAGCTGATTTGAATGAGACATTCATTGATTTTACATAGATAAGCAGACGTTTTTTTCGATGAAGTTTTAAGCATAGAGTTAAATTATTTGCACCTCCATGGTTTTTAGTTTTTAAATAAAATAAATTATTGTAGTATTGGGATGAATGAAAGGGATTGAATAAAATTGTATGAATGAAATATTCACAGCTTTTACACAGAGAGCCAAATGATTTATATTTCAATAACGTCATTTGAATAAAGATATTTTTTTGATAAAGTTTTATATTTTCATATATAATGAATTATTGTAGTATTTTGATAATTTAAAAAATATCACCGCTGAATGTATGGTATTTTAGAGGTGTTTAAATAAAATTGCATTGCAGTTGGAAAGTGTTTCATAATCAATGTTTATGCAGGATTGATCTTTCTTGTTTTAATGATACAGGAATCTCACATTGAACCGAAAAATTCTATCTGTATATGCTCTCTGCTATTTATAATATGCACAGGGAGACTAATTTGACAGATAACTAACTACATGTATGCCCAATTTATGTTTGGTCGAAATTTTAGCACGGCACTTATGGAACTGTATATGGGGATGTAAACTGTTCAGATGGGCCTTCCATACGAATAATACAAGATGTTTATGATGTGTAAATAAATTATAATAAATATGAAAATAATTTTTAATATATTTTATTATTTTGTTATGGAAATCATTGTGATTACTGGAGAAAAATACCTAAATGTTACTAATGTTTCTTTCTAAAGCTATCATATGTACTGAACTTACTGTCTGAGTGAGTGAGCATTACTGAATGAGGGGGTGATGCATTAGAATTATCACGCACTTCCATTTTATTAGGAATATTGGTTTTCATCTTCAACCATTTGAACAACCCTTGTTTATACAGAAAACTGTGTACGTATTATCTATCCTCATAAAGTGTAGGAAATTACCATAATTAAACTTAAAATATTTTTGTATATCTTCTAATATTTTGGACATCGATAATATTTTAGAAGTATATCAATCATAAGAAATGAATTCGTTTAAGTTCGAGTTACAGTAACGCAGGCAGAAATCGTTCGATATGCACCAGCATCGAGACAAGAGTAATATTTATTTTTAAAAAAAATCAAATTCGGGCGAGACGGTGTAAATAAATTATAAAAATGTTCAATAAAATTTTGCTTAATTATTGATAATGTTCACTCTTCTAGAATCACTATTTTGTTGTCATTCGCTCTGTCTCAACTTTGAATAAAAAATGTTAATACTTCTAAAATTATAATTATTGGGAGGGGGGGATGATTCAAAGTAAAGATTAAAACATTCAACACAATTTTTCAAGTTGATGGATGGTCATTTGAGCCAGACTCTCGGCTTTGGTCTCATTTGATCTATCTCAACTTCTAGACTAACAAAAAAAATAATGTTCGAATTTGATTTAATGGTATAAAGGGAATATCTTAAAACGTACACCATTTTACTATTAAAAGACAATAAATACCTAATTTGATATCTTCTCGTTGCCAACAACTAAAAGTGATTGTCAACAACTTTGATCAAACCGGCCACACATCTTGCTACCATAAACCCTTGGGTTGGTCGTGTGGTCTGGGTCTTCAACAACTTTGATCAAGCATATAGATGTCACATATAGTTAGTATTATCCATTGAGAACGTGTGAAGCCCCGGTTAAATGTTTGATAAATAAATATAAATTAAACAAAATATTAAATATGTAAAAAAGTATGGAAACACGTCAAAAAATATTAAAATATACTTACAGTAAGACTACATTTTCAGTAAAAAGTCTTTAATAATCCACCATTCAGGACGTACAAAAGTTACAAAAAAAGTCAGAGTGCTTTCGGATTTTGCAAAGTCCTTCATCAACAGTTGAAGCTTTTCCAACTGTTTGTATGTTTTAAATGGTGAATTATTAAAGGCTTTTTGCTGAAAATGTAGACTTTATTGTTATTATATTTTATTAAAATATGTGCTATGCCTGATGATGACTGGCGAATGGCACCCAAATGTGCTAAAAACTCCTTCAGTAACGATAATGTATTGTAACGTAGTAATAAAAATGCATTTTTATTCTTTTCTGTTTTCTTTATGATGATATTGTGGAGGTACACCTTCAGCTAAATTACCAAATATGAAACATGAACTTAGCTTGAGTAGTGGCAATAGCTATTATTTAGAGACGAAGAATTTGCCGTATCTAAATGTGGTGACTTAATTAATAAAAATAATTAATTCATAGAAGTATGGCAACAGAAGTTGTTCGAAGTTGCTGAATGAACATGTTGCGGATATATTGTGAGAAAGGTGATGTGTTCCTTATCGGCATCAGTATGAAGTTCGATAATTAAGAGTAAAACCGATGAAACGGAAACGGAGAGTGAGGCAGTGTCAAAAAGTGATAACCAATATCGTAAATATGGTTTATGAGACTCCAACGCCCTGATGATCACTACAATGTCACAGTAAGTAACAAAGGCATTGCCACTAGTTAAGCTAAGTTCAATAGAGTTTCATGTTCGCAGATTTAGCTGAAGAAGTGTATCCGAAATACAATTTAAAATATTTGCAATTATAGGTTATACCATAGGTGCAATTAAGCGCATGAGAAAATAAAATTTTCATGAAAATTATGCTTATTTTTATATAATTAAGAAATATATTATGGTATTAATTATGTTATCGTACTTGAAGAATTGGATTTTAATTCATAGAGAGAGATTATTAAAACGTGAATTTCTATCAAAAACTCGAATTCCAATTTCTCATTCACAATACTTTCAATAAACTACACTATGCATTTTGGCAGAGATCGAGCTAGTATTTTCCCAGAAGAGTAAAAATACTCCCTGACTTGATTTGAAGGAGTACTTTGCTTTCCAGATGAGTAATTTTTAACAAATGTATAATTACCCTCAATTTTTTTTCTTTACGAAATCGGTGCGTAAAAATACGCATTACTTAATTTATAAAGCGTATTTGCTTATTTTAAAGCGTGAAATACGCATTGCAGAGGCGTTATCTCGACCTCTGCATGTAGGGAAAACATGCCGTTTAGACTTGTAATGTATTGTTTTTAGATTAAAATTTTATGCTTCCAAACTATTTAACTTTCAGACGAAAAATACATCAGAATTAATTGAATGTATTCATACAAAAAATTTTCTGGTAGTAGAAAGAGAAAATAAGAAACACTTCGAGGAAAATATTTATTACTTACTTATTATAATGTATGGGCCTGGATGCACATGCTTACTATTAAATATATCTCCCAAGCTATAGTCCTGATGAATGCAGTAACACTGATCACTAGGGAGCCATCCCGAGAATGATTAGATGCGTGAGTACTAGCAATATAAAATAACTTGATACTTCATATACGGATGTATACTCGTACGTATTACCATGATATATTTTACTGATTTCTTTGTAGATGAAAATACTTAACTGAAAATGCTGCACCGATATGTTTCAAATATTTTTCGCCAGATTCATTGTTGTGATATTTGAGAGAACATATTAACACCACTTGCAAATTTTTATACTTTCCTACAATATATATTACTTGAAAAAGGAAAGTATTATAACAGACATAATATTCTACTAGCATATTTTAATATATATACATATTTTGAACATCTATGACACTAATCTATTGCACTATCTATGGCACTAATACATTCCTATGTGCACGATTAAGGAACATCAATTTTAAGGAACATCATCGACTAAGGAACATCCCTAAATTATGTATAACTTTCAAACCTCATATTTAGTGACACGAAAGTCACGTGTACTTATAGGAAAGTGGTCGTAAGTAATTTTGAGTAATTTGTGAAAAAATACAAATCCATCGAACTGGGTACAAATTTATCGAATTGGGAACACTTCCATCCAAATGGGTACAGATCGAAGATACTTTCAATAATCGAATCGAATCGGAAAATTGAATTATAAGTCTATAATATTAATGTAATAGTTAATCCATATGTATTTTGTTAATACATCAATCAAAATGATTTGTAAACATGTCTATACATCGTTATTAAAGTAATTTACGTTTTGATGTTGAAACTATAAAAAAACTGATGTTAGCAGCAAATGAATTTCATTATAGGCTCAAATTTATTGTAATTTTATTTCAATAATAATTCATTAAATGTAGTTTAATTGCACTAAATAACAAGCATAATTAATTAAAAATATGATGGATTTACGTTTTTAATTTAGCTTTCATTTTCATTTGGTAACTGGAATTATTCTCAAAACAGGCGTAGTAAAAATGTTAAAAACAAAAATATCTCGAGAACGTCTACTCCTAGAGTAATGGAGTTGGTCATATTCTTTTCATCATAAAGAATTGCATGTGGCACGACCATTTAATTAATGCGTTTGAGCATACGCAGTCTTTTATTGGCTATTTTGCAAAAAAAAAAACAGGCTCTTTTTTTCAGAATTGGCACCTGAGTTACCCATAATTAACTTATCTACAAAATTTTGGCTATTTGGTCTATTAGTTTTTCAGTTAGAGTGCATGCAGACAATTTTTGTGGGACTTATCGCAAAAAATGCACATTCTTTTATCCTGAATCGTACTAAAAGCTAATTAGTACCAGGGTCACCTACAAGGAACTTACCTACTAAATTTTATGAAATTCGGTCAATTAGTTTTTCAGTTAGAGTAGATACAAAATCTGCACAGACAGACAGGCACACATACACACACACACAGACGTCACGTTAAACATATATTTTTGTGTTCCAGAGATTATAAAACGTGTAGATCCGTCGAAAACTCGAGTTGCGATTTTCGGCACGATTCCAATACTTTCCCTATACATTACCATGCATTGCCGGCAAAAGTAAAAACAATGAATAAAAATTACTGGTTTTATTGTATCGACTTAGGGGAACGTACATAAACGATTCTCATGATTTATATACGCTCAATAATACCAGAAATCGCGATATTACAATAGGATATTTCTTATGTATAGTATATATTAATAAAGTACCATAATTGCTTTTCCTACAATGAGATCAGCATATCTGAAATTAATTTTGCTTTTGGAATGCAATTTAATGATTTTATCTTAATTTACAATTCAAGGAAGTTGATTACTTATTAAAGTTATTGAAATAGTTACTTATTAAAAAATGTTTAAATTAAAACAAAATGTTTTTATTGTATTACTAAATAAAAATACATTAGTTTGTGCAGAAACTCATATTTTAAGCACAACAGATGTGTTGTCTATATTGTATATTATTTTATTTTTAAAAATGTATTGTGGATACGATTGAATTTTAAAAATAATAGTGATTATAAGGTAATTACGAAGGATATACTATAGTAGAAGCGACCTTGCAGTACTTTAAATATTTTCGCTTATTTCGGATGTTAGATTGTACTTTTTTCTAACTCAGAAAATCGAGATATGTTTTTTAAATTATTTCGTAGGCAATCGGTGTTACTTTGGACTAATTGCATCTGATTTTCAATTAAACCGTAAGTAGGTGTTTTACATCGTGAAAATTTATTGGTTCTTTCAGTAATATCTTTTAAATTGTATTTCCAATTATAGTAAGTGTTAAATTTTCTCCTATTAGATGCTTAGTATGTTTGTTATTGTATCCATTTGTATTCTTAACATTCTAAGTGCAATGTTCAGCACAAATTCTTCATTAGTGCAAATTGAATTATTTACTTTTACATAAAAATAATTCTTAATTTTTAAAATATATATTATTCATAATCCGCAAACAAATTTTTGTTTTGTCAAAGATTATATGTAGCAAATGTCGTTAAATGCAAATGACAGCAAATCAAATTATTAAGCTCTTAGTTTTGCCGTGACAAGAAAATCTGCAAATATTTTCTAACCCATATAACAATTCACCAACCATTACTTCAATGTGATTCTTCAATAAGAACCATATATGTTTTTGTAGTTCCTCTGATTATGCATTTCTAACGCTGTTTAGAATTCTTATTAGTGAACATCTCATAAATTTATGCAAAGGCGCAGCAGCTAAATTATGAAAAAAAAACATTAACAGAAAATACCATAATGCATAATTACTTAAATTTTGGCAACAATCCCTGTTATTTCGAGGATTGCAATAATTACGTCAGACATAGACTCTGAAACTAATTTAAACTTGTTAGATGACAGTATATACTTTATTGTTTTGTCATTCTAGTTATTAGTGGCAATTGACAGATTGGAAAAACAATCATATTTCAACACGTATATTTACAATATTATAAGTATTGCATTATCATACGAAATAAATATAAATTAATATAACTATTAAATAAACGAGTAAAATATTGTAGCGAAGATAAAATGTTTAAAATGTATTTGATACGAGCCATTTCACTCGAACTTCGCGCGTTCTTCATGGCAAGAGGTCATTAAATATAACACCTTCACACTTAATAAATGTTCTGAATAACAAACACTGATCTAAATTAAAACATCAAATCTGATAGTCTGATGGAACAGCATATCTATTTCTCTACATAATTCAAATCATTTACTTCTTTTACAGTGAACAAAGAACGCATAACATCCATGAAACAATATTTTTAACGTACAATTGTACATTTAGCGCTTTGCCGAATGACAAGGTGTAAAACTATTTTATCAATATTGATATTATTATTATTATCAATATTATTATTATCAATATTATTATTATCAATATTGATAGCATCTGCTATATATTATTATTATCAATATGGATAGCATCTGCAACTAGACATATAGTCCATATATTAAAATATTTTAATAATTAATTCATAAGTTTGGATTCATTTTCGTAAATTTAGTCTCATGTTTGCAATTTTGATAATATTTTCTTCAACCTGGGGTAGTATATTGTTAAATTAGTTTTTCAAGTTTTACAAATGCATCGCAAAGCGTTACACATAGTCTAAAAGATGACTATTATATATATACATGATATATAAATGACTATTAGCAAATTGTTGGTCTTAAAATACAAAAATATTACACAAATATCTTCTGTCATGAACGGAATGGACTGGATCCAAGAGAATGTTGTTAACAAATGTATCGCATAATAGTGCATCAAATGCACAAAGGTGGACATATCTCACTATAGTTATTACATGAGTTATGATATAAGTTATATTTTATTAATATATGTTAAGTATTGTTTATACATGCATTAGAAACACGTGTAACATCTGAAATCGAGGGAGGTCTTCCGATCACTAGATTAAGTTTAAAATAAGCTTCCAGTATTTACCGATTGTAATATTTGTAAAATTTGTACAATATTTGTTGTTTTTCGTTCAAAACGCTCTATTCGTTCGTAAGATATCGCTTCCCATACTCCCGGACTCACGCACATACACATGCATATACATAGATACACAAAAAAACATACACACATACAGACATCAACGTACGATCAGAATGATTTCAAAAACGTTCGATTCGAATGCATGACACGTTCTCTTTCGTCAAAAATTCGAATTCGAATATTTTCAACACCATCACAATAATTTCGCTATACATTATACTATGTATAAAGGAAAAGTAAAAATGGAATAGCGCGCACATTTTCAGAAGCAGATTGGTGTAAGTTTTCTGAAAATTCCTTTGTGTCGTCACCCCAAATTCGAATTTTAGGAAATTTTCGATTTCTCAGTCAATCCTCAAGCTAAAAAGGATCGAATAAGACAAAACTCAAAATTCTGTTTCGAGTGGAAATGCCCTATCACTTTGAAATGTGGTTTTGAGTGGTTTAATTATTTCATTGCAACGTCAATCCTAATTTGAATTTTTGATATATTAAATTAATCCTTTGAACTGAAAGCTGGGATAAATCGAGTGTGACAAAAAGAAAAGATTATAGCTAGAGTAGAAATAATTAAACCACTCCTCGATGATGAAGCAAATTGGGTTTCAGTTTTCTTTTTATTCTTTTGCACATATTCCCCTAATTATAGTTTTCTAAATTTCTATTTCTTCGTTGATCCGAAAGTTAAAAAAGATCAAATAAGACAAGAATCAAAATTCTGTTTTGAGTGGAAATGCTCTATCATTTTGAAATGTGGTTTTGAGTGGTTTACTTATTCCATTGTAACCTTAATCATAATTCTAATTTTTGATATATTAAATGAATCCTTTGAACTGAAAGCTGGGATGAATTGACTTAGAAAAAAGCAAAGTTTCTAGCTAGAGTTGGAGTGCTGGATAATGAAGCAAATTGGGTTTCAGTTTTCTTGGTATTTTTTTGCACATTTTCCCCTAATTAGAATTTTCTAAATTTTCCATTTCTTCGCTAATCCGGAAGCTAAAAAGGATCGAATAAGACCAGAATCAAGATTCTCTTTTGAGTAAAAATGCTCTATTATTTTGAGATGTGGTTTTGAGTGGTTTACTTATTCTATTGTAACCTCAATCCTAATTTAAATTTTTGATATAATAAATGAATCCTTTGAACAGAAAGCTGGGATGAATCGACTGAGATAAAATCAAGGATTCTAGCTAGAGTGCGAGTGTTGGAAAATGAAGCAAATTGAGTTTCAGTTTTCTTGTTATTCCTTTGCATAGTTTCCCTTAATTAGAAATTTTCAAATTTTCGATTTCGTCGTTAACCTGAAAGCTGAAAAGGATCGAATAAAGCTAGAATCAAGATTCTGTTTCAAGTAGAAATGCTGTATCATTTTGAAATGTGGATTTCCGTGGTTTACATATTCCATTGTAACCACAATCATAATTTAAATTTTTGATATATTAAATGAATCCTTTGAACTAAAAGCTGAAAATAATCGAGTGAGACGGAAAGAAATATTCTAGCTAGAGTAGAAGTGCTCAATAATAAAGTAAATTGGATTGGTTTCAATTTTCTGGTTATTCTTTTGCACATTTCCCCCTAATTATAATTTTTCAAATTTGATATTTTTTCTTGGTTTTAAAGCTCAGACGAATCGAATGACACCAAAACTTAGAGTCTAGCTATAGTGGAAGTGCTCCATACATCATCCCCGTACTCAGTAACTGAATCATTCAGTTCAGATCATATTATTTTTATAGATCTATTTTATCTTATCTATTTTTGTAACATAGCATAAAGGATAGGGAAAACTATTTTGTGTTAGTTACAAGTAAATGTTATTAATGTAAAATAAAAAACATGAAATACGGATTTTTTTAAATATTAATTGATAAAATGATTACATTATAATTATTGATCAAATGATTACATTATAATAATTGATAAAATTATTACATTATAATGATTGATAAAATTATTACATTAAGGAAGTGCTGTCCATAGTAAAATAAGGATTTATTTTCAAAAGATAAATCCGAATTAAATTAGTTTTAATGAATATCATTTATGTAATTCCACATTACTTAATATAATTATTTATAAAACTTTGCTAGTAACGCTTTGCTACTCATAAAACAGCACAAAATAAATATGTCACATATAAAAATCTATTAAGTTGTTTTAAAATAAAATGGATCCATTTTCATCAGGAGAGTAAAACAAAAATAATACTCATATAGGCACTTATATAGTCTAGTTTGTAGTCACCATAATAATGTTTCATACAAAATACTATTTGAAATTGTTTATTAAGCCATTGGGAAATATTTTTTCAGTTCAAGTTAAATATCATTGACAATTTAACAAAAATTACATTTTAAACCCCATAACACCACTAAGCAAATCCATCTTTATTTTACATTTAACGTAAACATTTTAATAAATATTCTTATAAAGCACTAAATGCAAAGCCATAAATACATTAAAATATAAGAGAAAATAAATATTTAGTAATATTTAAAATATCACAAGCAAATTTGATACATCTTTGTAATATATAATTAAATTTGAAATTATCTCAAGTAATGGGGTATATTATAAATGACATTTATTTAAAATAACTTTAATTCAGTTTTAAATAAAGCATTAATTTATCTTTAGGAAACAAAACCTTATTTTACTATGGAAACACACTTATTTAATGTATACAGTTTTAATATTATTCAAATGGACTTCTCATGTTAAACCACTTTATATTGACAGTTTAAAAAACGCATCTCCATATTTATGATATCCCATTGGAAATGCTTAGTGCAGCATATGCCATTCTTAAGTTTAATTTAATACTGCACATCAGAGCATTTTTAAAACACAAAATATGGGTTTTGATATGCTTTATTTAATTAGTGCTACATTTACTTACAAAATGGCTAATGCCCATACAATTTTTCAATCCACCATATAATTTATAATTTTAATCAAGAGTTTCTTTCACAGTAAAGAATAATTATTAACTAGAACTGAATAATAGCTATTTTAAATAGTGATCAATTGACACGTTTTTTTCAATATATATAAATAAATACCTATAAAATTATGTAATTAAAGTTATTTGAAAAATAATAAATAATGCATGTATGTGTATATTAATGAAAACTAAAATAAAAATATTATATTCATATTCACGGAACATTCCTAAGGCAAATTTTGTAGTTCTATTGAAGAACAACTGTATCCGTGAAGCAGTTTAGAGAGAGTTATTGTTTTCAATAAAGACGTAAATTATTCTCTGTTTAAAAATACGCCATATAGTTTCCGAAAACAAATAGTTTTGTTCAATGATTCTTATATTTTTCACTTGTTGCATTAACTCGGAAGCTGTTGAAAGTTGCATTAACCTTTTTGAATGCTTCTTTATTTTTTATTTAGTTGATGAAGTTGGCCCAAATATCTGTTTGTTTAACCTTTCCAACGTTTGTTTCTGCGATGCCATAAACTAGCACAAATTTAAATTATGGACAAAGATCCCCAATTAGTGGATGTGTTAGTATCCATTTCATGGAATAAAATATTTTCCCAGCCAAGCACAATAGTGGTGCTAGACTTTTAGGCTGATTCTGCAAGATGAACAATTTATATTTTCGATAATTGCAACGAATTTTACGAATTTTGCATTATAAATTAAATAAAAACATTAAAAGAAGAACCAGCTTGAAAATTTAGAATTTAAAGAAAATGTTTAACTTTAGCTTTATTAACTTACTGAATGCAAAAAAAACTTGTCTGGCATATGACTAGCAGACTAGAAGTACAATTTAGGTGTTATGTGTAATCTCAGAAATAAAAAAAACTTGACTATTTCCATATGAACCACCACATATGTTTATTTGAAGCTAATTCATAAATCCCTTCTTTAAAAATTCTAATCTACATGAAATGTTAAATTAAAATGAGAAAAATGGAAAAATAAAATATTAATCTAAATTATACCTAAATTTTAATATTGAATTACAATATTTTAAAACATGGGCAATTCAATTCACTTTATCTATAGATTAAGATATCACAAATATATCTAAAAGTTTTAATATTTAAACTTTTTGTGCGTTTGATATCTCCAGTTTCTTCAGTTATTTTTCATTTTATCCCATCAATACAAAAAATATGATGTGGGCAGCACATGACTTTCCCTGCAGGCTTATACCCACGTTCTCTTTATTTTAATTAAATTTAATACACTTTTAATTCAATTTTCGTTCTCATTTGGTAACTGGACTTATTTTCAAATTGTCGTAGAGAAAATACGAAAAAACTAAAATATCTGGAGAACAGCAAGTCCCAGTGTAATTGGATTGACCTTATTCTTTTCTTCGTTGAAATTTACGTATGAAACAGGTATTTAATTGATATATTTGAGCATACGTAGTTTTTATTTTAGATTTCGACAATTTTTGTTGGCAATTTAAAAAAAAAGGAAAGTTAGTTTTTTCAGAATCGTACCAACATCTAATCAGAACAAGATATACCCACCAGAGACTTATCTACCGAAATTTGTGAAATTCGGTTCATTAGTTTTTCAGCTAGAGTGGATAAAGCCAATTTTTGCGGGCCATTTCGCAAAAAAGGCGGGTTCTTTTATCCCAAATCGTACCAAAAACTAATCAGCACCAGGGTCACATCCAAGTGACTTACCTACCAAATTGCATGAAATTCGGTCAATTATAGTTTTTTAGTTAGGTTGGGTACAAAATCTGCACACACAGACACACACACAGACGTCACGCTAAAAATAGTTTTTTCATTTTTCTAGAGGTCTCGAAACGTGCAGTTCAGTCGAAAACTCGAGTTGCGATTTTCGGCATGATTTCAATACTTTCCCTATACATTACCATGTATTGCAAGGAAAGTAAAAATTATTGTCAACAAGGAAACACAATTAAACCATCACTTGTGCAACATATTTAACATGCTCATAAATGAATCTTATATACAAAAAAATACAAAAAACGACAGCACTGTAAATATTAATTTATTAAAGTAAAATTAAGTAAATATATTCATTTTATAATTTTTCCGTCTATGTGTGTGTTTTAACTTATTTAACTTAACTGCCGTCTCCGTATTTAGATGAGCAGGAAATTCCTCAACTCAACGGATAGTAAAATTGAACACCCCCGACAGTTGTTACATGTCATTATGCAAACCCCATTTGAAACTACATGCAGAATATCCCTTTGATGGTTTGTTTCAAAGACTTTGATAGGTGTGCATTAATAACGGTATTAACCTCGCAACAGCAAGCATTCGGGTTGTCGTCAAAACCCTAGCGCAAAACTAATTTCCTTTAAGTTAACTAACAGTTACTTATTGATTATTTTAATGGATTTTATATTTACAATGAGAACAAGCGCATTATGAAATAACATAAAGATAAAATACTCTTTTAGAGTGCAAAATAGTGCTCAGGTTTCATATATATATATATATATATATATATATATATATATATATATATATCTGTGTGTATATATATATATTTATACATATATATGAACACACACACACACAAATATATATATATATATATAAGATTTAAAATGAAAAAATAAAATTTATAGGTGGAATGATTGTGTTTACAGGGTCGCAGAAAGGTCAAGGGGGATTGCGATCCCGATTTCCTGGTTAGAAACTAGCTTTGACTTCATGAAAACGCTTCCAGAGACTCTGCACGCCCGAAACAACAATCGATCATGCCCGTGGGGAAAAATGGCCGAATCCCAGACAACATAAAAATGATCAAAATAACAAAAATTGGAAATTTTACTAACCAGCAAGACGAGAATCATGGAAGAGTTGCATAAAGCGTATAAACTTCGAATAGGAAAGCATACGTAAAAAAGTCGCGTCTAACTTATAGAGCCATCTGGATGTGCATCAATCAGATAATCTTAGGTAAGAGTTGAGTTGTATCGTATGATGTCGGATAAATTAACATAAAACGATCGATTAAAATCTATCAATGTATATATATATATATATATATATATATATATATATATATATAATACAAAACCTGAAAAATTGCTACAATTTTTGTTGAATTAAAAAGCTAAAAGCAATAAATAATTTATAATACAACTTGTAATGCGCTATGCTGCAAATTTACATGTGTATACCTATATAAATTCCCAAAAAGGACAAGTAACAATGTACTCGTAAATTTCTAGAAGAGTGACAGGAGTAACGACCGGGGGGAGTTGCGACCCCCAACACCGGAGTGTTGGGGGTCGCAACTCCCCCCGGCCGTTACACCTGTCACTCTTCTAGAAATTTACGAGTACATTGTTACTTGTCCTTTTTGGGAATTTATATATATATATATATATATATATATATATATATATATATATATATAATAGAAGATTTTTATGATTACTTGTAATATATATATACCCGAGAAATACCAAAGAAAATTGCTTGTAAACTGAAGGTAAAGGTAAATAAATTGCAAAACAGAAGCCTAGTGTAGCACGATGAGCTATGCAAGAAATTTGGAAATTGAATAAATGGAATCTAGTGAAAATAAAAGGAATAAAATGAATATGAAAAGCATTTCTGAAACCATGTACGTTATCAAGGGCCATACATGTTTCATTAATGCTGATTCTACGTTTCTGTTAACACTACTGTAAAATGTATTACAGAAATAATGTAAATGGCCCGACGTAGAAGAAAAAACAAAGTGGATCAAATACACAAAAAAATCAAACATGAATATAAAATATTCTGTAACACTAGCTTGTGGCTAATTATTTAAATGAGGATGCAAAGTATTATAAAGTAATATCAAAAGAATATAATGAAAATAAAATGAATAATATATCTACCCCTAGTACTGTGGTACTTCTGGAAAAGCATGTGTATTACCAACCATCTCTGAACTGGTTACAGTGAATTTTTGTTACTGACTAAGCAGTTTTCTCAAAGCAGGTTACAGTGAATTATACAAAATGTTTAACTGTTAGAAGAAGACATGGAGATTATGAATTATTTAGAAATGTTAGAGTATGATCTGTCAATATGTTGCTGTAATTGTTGCAAGTTTTTGAATTTAAATTTAAAATGTGTTTTAATAAAAGAAAAAATAAGATTGGGCGGATAGTTATTTGTGATAACGGTGTTGATGAATTTATGAAGATGTTCTTTGTAGTAACAAGGTGTGCTTAACATTTTGATTCTTAAT